>JAQLOL010000012.1:10608436-10627539 GCA_029783665.1 Naso thynnoides
TGGCCCACAGAAAAGCCTCGCATGGCCGCGTGTTTTGCAACATGATCTGCTCTGTGACTCCTTTATTCGCTTCTCCAAATTGGCCCCACGTCTGTGAAGTGGCACTTGAGATTTTAGGGGAGTCGACGTCAATGCCAGGAGGACATGTTGTGTTATAGCTGCCATATCGCAGTTTGGTAACATAATAGAAAAAGTGTCGTGCCATGCCGGGGATCAAACACGGGACCATGTGGGATGCAATCTGTTGTTCAGAAAACAAGGGGCGTCTATGCCAAGGTTGTCACTTTTCTTTCCACTGTGACGGATTTTCATCCAGTGCTCACTGGAGAGCGGTAAACCAGCTCCATCTGTAACACACAGATCACAGACGTCTAATAACCGACGTACACCTGCCACGCAGAGACGAGTGGTTCTTCAGAATCACTTGTGACTACGCTTCAAAGACTGTGATGTCATTTTTAAAAGAACCACGCCAGTTCTTTTGTATTATTTTTTCTATTTAGTGTTAGGGCCCGACCGATATGGGATTTTTTGGGCTGATGAAGATGCTAAGTAAGAAAATTCCCATATCTGATATATCGGACGATATTCTATGTATTATATTTTCAATGTGGTTATCCAATACATGCAACAGAGATATGTACTGAAAGCAGGATATGTAACAAACTTTTTTCTAAAAATCAGTTCACTGAACAGTTAACTCTTCATTTATTACCAATTAAATAATGGACTGTCCTCTGCTGGACAAACTATGTGATTACACAGTTTTACATTACTAGTAAAAGCTTTTTTTCCAACCTTCAAAAGCAGTTTTGATATTGGCAGTTATTAGTTAACATATATGCTGATACCAATATATCTGCATTAGGCCAATATGAACCAATATTATCGGCAAACCAATATATCGGTCTGGGCTTATTTAGTATAAATACGTTCAAGACGCACGACATGAACAAGTTTGAGTTTGCCCGATAATCAGACTGAATTATTGTTTAATTTCTCATTATTATTAAGTGTGAGGCTGCCATTTGTTCTTTGGTAGGTTTTGTTATTTTGCTCTGTCTTTGCCCTAATCAATATTGAGTCGCGTATTTTATTACATGTACCTTTGTCATGTCAATTAAAGAATAATGCCCCATTTCTCCAAGTCACTGTTTAAAGTCCAGTTCAGCCATATTTTTCGGTTTCTATTTTTCCTGCTTTTTGCAAGAACATGATGTTCTCATTCTCAAAAGCAGAAAGCCATCAATGGGCAGAACACTAGACCTCTTTGAAACAGTGATTTAAAGTCTGGAAAAAGGCTAACTTTCAAGTCCGCTAATTGATTTTCATACTGGAAATGGATGGACACTAATAGCTGGAAAAAATGCATCCAAAGATATAAAAATAAACAGCCTGCATTTGAAAAGGGTTTGCAACTTTGTAGAGAACACATGATGTTTGAATACGGAGTTGAATTTGCTAATAGAATAATATAGTCCTTTAAATGTTCAACCTAATTTCCTTACAGTATGCACTGAAAGTTTTCTAAGAACAGTAAAATCAGTGTTTAGTTTAAGTGTCTGTAGCTTTATAGAAATGTGAGCAAGGCATTCACAGTCAGTATGAAGTCATAAAGCTTACAACTGTGAACTCAGTGCTCCACAGAAGACACTCTGAAACCCAAAGCACGGTCTGATCTAAAAGCAGACAACTGTCACAGGAAAGTGTGAACACTGTGTCAGGGGTCAGGGGATCAGTCCGTGTGGGGTAGTGTCAGGTCACGCTTGAACATTTGACCCTTCACCCGACAAGCTCTGGGGCTATTAGTTGACTGCTGACCACATCCAACACTGCAGTGATGCTGAAACTCCGCCAGTGTCGCATCATCTCTTCTCAACAGATTGTCAACAGGCTGTTAGCTTCTGTTTTCTTTGGTTAAAAAGCACTGCGAGGCCCCATAGAAATCCTGAGGATGTACTGGTAACAATGACATATTTTTAAATACGCACATGACTCATTATTCGAGCAACAGACAAAGAGTCTCAAAAAAAAACAAGATAGGCTCTTCCTGCTGAGTTCAAGTCAAAGCTACAAACGCTGACATGTCTTTGAGTCATCTCGTCTGAATGTAGGGTTCACACCTGCTTAACAGCAGCACTTCAGACACTAAAGCACAACTCAAGCTGTTTGATGCCATCACCACTGAGGCCAGTTTCATAGGCATCATACTCCCTTATCCCTTCAAGCCTGAGGCACATTTTCAAACATGACTGTCACCTTGGAATTCAATACCAAAGCCAGCCAGAATGAGATCATGAAATTTGAGAAAACCTCATGCATGTGCCAAACCTATGGTGTGTTCAGGAAAGGTAGTGTGTATTAGAATTGCATGTTCTTTGTAACCTTTAGGGTGTGGGTTCAGAGAGCTGCACACAATACAAAGCTGTTTAGTGGTGTGGCTTTAAGCTCGTTTGTTTGGTGCCTCCAACCTGCCCTTCCTTCCCCTCGGTTAAAATTGGCCCGGCTCTTGGGGGCAGCTGTGAGGTTTTGCATGGGTGAGCATTGTGTTGTGAGATGGAGCTGCTAACCTTTTACAAAGCCTATTTATCATTATAGAGCTGTGCACACAACCTGCTTTATCATAGTTAATGGTATGGAAATGAAGACATTTAGGATTTATTGTCTCAAAAGACATTTGAATGGTTAATTATACCGCTGCTGTAGCCGCGCATGTGACTCGACCAGTCCAAGATTGAGTTGTTGCTCCGCTTTTCTCTGCTAGCCTTCATTTAAAAACAGATAAGTCGCTTTTTTCTTATGGGTGGTGCTCTAAATCAGGTTTAGGTCAATATTGTGCTCTTTTGTGTTGTCGTGTCTTTGAGACCCTGAAAAAAGAATTTTGCCTCATATGATTTCTATTTTACTTTGCTTTTTTGAGGTCGGGTGGGCAATTGTTTTGCAACAAAAATGGAAGCAGAAATTATTGATTTTTGGGGCCACGTGGGGGCAGCAGAACAAGCTGTATACAAACACTGAGGAATTACGACCATTGTGGTAAACGTCGACCTTTGGTTTTTCAGTTTTAATCATGCATATCGTTAATGCTAGTTTAGTTTAAACAAATGAGTTAAATGTAAAAAAAATAACCTTAATGTTGTCAAACAGGGAATACAGCCATGGAGGCTACAGCTTTTGTTGCAGGTTGAACCTTCATTTCTGCTGTAAAAAGTGGTTTTATAATAATGGAGTTCGGAGCCAGCCTCAAGTGGCCATTTGAGGAACTGCAGGTTTTGGTACCTCATGTTGGCGTCACTTTACAGCCCTGAAGGTTGCCGCTTGATTAGATGCTTCTTAACACAACAAGCAGACACAGAATAACATCCTCATTCATTTTGAGTCATGCTTCGCAACAATATTGACTCTCCTTTTAGCTTGTTTTAAGCTATCTCCTGAGGAAAATATCCAACTCTTCAGCTGTTTTAAGTGCTCCACTATTCACCAGCTAAATGCTACTTTGTCTATGGGCTGCTTCATGCTGACTGAGTGACATACAGTTGATTTATCCTAAGTTTGACTCACTCTCTTTGAGTCAACAAAACAATAACGTTGAGGGTGTTAAGACAAAACATTTGGCAGAAAAACACTAAAACATCAGCGAGAGAGGAAAACTACAGTTTTGAGTGATCATTCTGTGTGTTCGTCATCACAAGATACCCATTTTACTTTACACACAGTCATTTGGTTCAGTGTTAACGTAAAAATATTAATGAGTGCAGCTTTAAAGACTTTGAAGGCCCGTCAGGGCTGGAAAATTTCATAATACTGCACAAAAATCAAGCCGCTTATCATTAAAGCTTACTGCAATCACATGCATTTAAATGAGGAAACGCTCCTCCAGATTTTCATTGCTTTTGAAGACAGACTAAACCGAGGGCAGGAACTTCAGTCTCTGCAAATTAACATAACTCTTGATGTAACCACCTTGGGCCGGAGAACTTGCCCTGCACTTTCACTGCCCACACACAAGATGCTGACATCAACTGCCGCGCTATCAGGCATCTTTCAAACGATTATTGCTTACAGTGAAGATTTTTAGGCAGGAGGATAACAGATTGTGTCTCAGACTGTCTCCAACAATCCTTCGCCAAAAGATGAGGATATGGATCCTAATCGCTCTGTGTGTCCCACAGCAGCATTGTTTTTGTGATTTGGGTGTTTTTGTGATCGCAAATGAGCATTAGCAGGAAAAAAGCCATTAGAACACCACTTGTCTCTGACAAGGCCATCAGGGAATCTCTCCTGAGAGATACATCACACAAGCAGTCATAGATTTGGTTTAAATAAATTTTTTTTAAGGGACAGTTTGAACAAATCCCCCTTACCTCTTGCTGATTGTCCCTCTGTTATTTCCCAAGCTTTTGGAAAGCTGTCTCTTAGATTTCTGCTGCTAGCAGAGGTGAATGCAGTGTTCTTTGTTGAGCTCACAGATCTGCAGTTAAACTTATATTTTAAGAATGCATCAGCGTTTCTAGAAAGAAACATATTTAAAAAAAAAAAAAAACACTAACACTTGTCATGAATAACCCAGAGAAGTTGCTGTCAAGAGTTTTCACAGGAACTATTTTATTGGAAGAAAGTAGAAGAAAGTAGTTCCAGTGAAAAGTTAGGTTAAGTGAGAAAAAGATCTACTTTGACTCAAATAGCAGCCAAATCTTATGTTTTATTGTCTTGTGACAGTGATGCACACTGTTACTTAAGAGCAAACTCAACATCAGAACTGCAAGGATTAGTTCATCAAAAGCGAATTCATTTCCAGCTATTTTGTTAATCAATTAATTATTTCAGTTATTTTAAAGCTAAAATGTTAAGCATTTGCAGGTTCCAACTTCTTAAATGTAAGATTTGCTGTTTTTCCTTGTCTTTGATGATAATGAGTCTTAGCACTGATTGGACAAGAGAAGCTAAATAAAGATGTCACCTCAGGCACTGGGAAATTGTAATGAGTATTTTTCACAATTTATTTTATTGACCAAACAATTAATTGTGAAATATTCAGCTGATAACGCAATAATGATAGTTGCAGCCTTATTTATCATAGATATTTTTGAGTCTTGGCACTTGCACAACAACAGGCTTTTTCTTTCTTTTCTTGGCAGAAAAGAGGCAGAAATCAGAGAGATGAATACTTCAAAATCTGGGCAAAGAAAAACAGAAGTATCTGTCAGGCTGGATACTACTGACACTTTATAAGAAAATGCTTTTTTTTAAAATATAATTTAGGTGATCCCACCCTTCACAGCTTTAACTTGTTTGAGGACTCATGTAGTAAGATATGCAGTGAATATTACAAGTTCAAAATTAAGGTTAAAAAAAATGTGGGTATAGTGACATCACAGAGGTGGTAGCCTATTTCTGTCCTGTCCTCCTTTGTTGAACATTATTCACACTGAGCTGACCCCCGAGGACACTCGCACCAAACAGAGTCACCATATAACCTTTGTCCTCAAAGAGGCATTTATTGCTGTGTGCACAGTAATTTATTTCTTTCAGTGAGCACTCCACAGCTTTATTGCCCTCTTGATCATGACCTCGGGGGCTATGCACAGTGGTCTGTGGTGTGTCCAGCAGTTCAGTAACAGAGACCCCCTCTTTGTCCCTCGGACAGAGACCCCATTCCTGCCCTTGACCCATACAGCCCACCATTCATTTTTAATTAGGGGTGGAGGTGGAGGGAGGGTGGAGTACGCTAGCTGGTCAGCTTCTTCTAAACAGGAAGACCTTTTGGGTCTGATAACCTTGGCCTCACTGTTTCCTCTCCCTCCAGCCAACAACAAATAAACAACAACAGTGAATGGCCTGTTTTTTATAGCCAGAATAAGCAGCAGTTTGTTCTTCGTTTCTCGTTTGTGTGCTTGTTTCTCACCTAATAATCCAGCGAATGTGTATCAGAGAAAACAACACACACACAAACTTACATGCATTCAAAAACTGGCACACTAACTTCATTCAGGGGAGGCGTGTCTGGACATGTGTGGATGTGTGTGAGCTCAGTGTGTTTGCACAGTGAATTTATTTTTTCCCTCCTTAACTGACAGAAGTCATATAAAGGTTGCAATGAAGGCAGAGTGCTTGATCTCAACAGCCAGCAAAGGAGAAGCATTGATTTATTTATACTTTGCGGTATTTAATTCACTTGCATGCATATTAAATGGTTGTTCACAGCAGACAAATTTTCATGTGAGAATATAAAATAAAGAATCGCCAATCAACTGATTCTTTTTAATTAAAATGGCAAGAACTTTTTAATAAGGCTGCATTCAACATTAATTCAAGACTGCCAGGCATTGTTCTTAAACTTTGAAGCATTCAGCCTTTAATTGGCAATTATGTCTGGTTGGCTGGCATCACTACAGCCAAAGAAGAAGAAGTGGGGAAAGAAGGGGGAGATTTGGACGGCCCCTGTTTGTCCTTCTTTCATTCATTCAGCAAATTTTCACTTGGCTTGCTTTTTCATAGTGATCTTTTTATAGCAATACACGCTTGATGAATTAAATGGCTGAACGAGTTTGGAGGCTTTAATACAAAAAGAAGATTTTTAAAACTCAACTTCACAGGACTGGCTTAATGATGCCTGTGTGTCTGGGCAGTACAGCAATTCCCTACAGCCCCAATTTCATCCCACTTCTCTTATTAAATTAGATTAGACACATTTTTTTTCCTCATCTCCATTTTTGTGGGTAAGACCTTCAGGTGCTCTTACAGATTCTGTCAGGTCCTGTGTGTCTTTGTTCTAACGAGGCCCCGGAGCTGATTCACACGTTGTAAAAAAGTGAGACATCTCTGGATGAACATCTGTGTTTAAACTAGAAACTGCCGCGGGACATTATTGTAAAAACACTATAAGCATCCTGAACAGATGCCAGAAAAAAGGTTGAAGAGGCTGACATTTCTGGGCCACAAGGTTCAGCCTTGAAATGGCAGGGGTGGAGTGCCTGGAGTTAGTTGGCTTGGTAAACGTGGAATAATGGGGTTTAGTTTACTACTGTTCCTCTCTTTGCTCCCTGGGGCACGACATGAATTATTAATGTTGTCTGAGAATAGAAATGCCAGTAAACAACACAGTGTGTTTTAAATAACCAGTGGGAAAACCTGCACTCTGGGGATAATAGAAAAGTTGCACGTGAGTGTTAAATTTGGGTGTTTTTGGTTAACATGTTCAAACAGGTGTGACCTTTTTAGACTGCATGAGAATGACTGTAAAAGGGAGAGGATAATATTTCAAAAACAGAATTAATACTTTTAAGTGGTCCAGATTTCACCAGCAGCTCAGAGTGCGGTAATCCCTCATCTTAGCCCAGCATAAACTTCATTGAAGTCACATATCTGCCATGTATCTGCTTCGGAAGATGCAACAATACATAAATCTGCACGTCATTTTGTCATCAGACTTGTTGACTTTTGATGTGGTGGAAAGTAAAACATAATTATGTGCACTTTCCCAGCCTCTCCTGGGACACAGAGAATTACTACTAATGAAGTCAGCCATATGTGGAAGGCACAAAGACAAGAGACAACCTGATTGTGCTAATTACACGTACCTCGCTACCTAATTTAGCAAGCCAACGGGAAGCTCAGAGGCTTTTGTTCCCAGCATGCGCATTGATAGCCTTATTATCCAATCTTACAGGCTGTTCACAGCTCGGTGCTCCTACTCAGCCATATGTTGGTGAAGAGGGGTTTTAACCCAGAGGTTGAATGTTAATGGTGCAGGGTATTGGTTAAGTGTCAAGGTACAGAACATGGGAAATGGCCAATTAGCCAGTTAGCAGAAAATTTATCAACAACAGTTTTGATTAATTAGGCAGGCTAATTGCCAAAAAACTTCTCAAATTTAAATACTTACTTATTTTCTCTGTTTATTTGAAAATCTTTGATTTAAGACTGCTTGAACGACAACAAAAAGTATTTTGCAAAGAAACGGTGAAGAAATCATGATGGGAATTGCAGTTCTTTTATCAAATTTAAAGTAATCACATAAAATAATCAGTATGCTGTATCAGCTTTTAAATTAATCCAGGATTTTGATAATGGTATATAAGAAAAAGCTACTGTTTCACAAAGTCAAATATTGACTTGCACATAAGCACCTTGGTACTCTGAGTTACATGCCAAAGTCAGTGTGCTAACACGAACACAAAGACAATGTTAACATGCTGGTTTTTCGCAGGGACAGTGTTTATCATGGTTACCGTCTGAGCTTAGTGTCATCATGCAAACATTTGCCAATTAGCACTAAACACAAAGTACAGCAAAGACTAATGGGACGTCATTTGCTAACAAATATTTGTACATAAACCATACTAGCAGACAATTCTTCTGACCCAATGGTGGCACTTAAAGAAAAATCACAGGTCTCCAAATTAGAATTCCTCCGCTGGAGACCATGAATGTGTGTACAACATGTGATAGTGATCCATCCAGCAGCTGTTAAGATTTTCAAAAAACAACACAAATGTCAACCTCAGGGTGGCGCCAAAAAGAAAAGTCAGGTGATCCTTTAGATCTGTAAGCTTTATCCTTGGGAACCATGAATATCTGTAGCTGTTTAGATATTTTGGTCTCAATCAAACTGATGGACTGTCCTACTGACAAATTGACGTGACCATCGCCTGAGCCTAAGAAAAGTCAACATTCCACTTCAAAATTCAATGTAAATTAAACACTTCTAGGCCTGTAAACCATTAGGTACGTGTATTGTTGCTTTTTTTGAATGGAACGTTTATTATTTTGCAAGGTTTTTCATAGCTAGAATTTTATTTTTTAATCGAAATGTTTTTCCCTGGAAAAAAAACATATTCTGCAACATTTTCTTCTCTCACGGTGCTTATAGGATGCCTTGTTTATGATGCTGTGCTGTCATTTGTTCTACACAAATTTTTTTCCCACATGAGGGTTCAACACAATCACTGCTCCCTAAAGATTAAGTATCACAGTCTGGTGTTGTTACACCTACAACCAACCCCCCTTTCTCTCATCTATAACCCCCTCCAGTGTTCTTATGGTGTCATCCATAATTAAATCCATCAACAGTTTTCTCTTCGACATATAAACATATGGCGAGGGATACCTCCTCTTTACACACGATCCTCCCCTTTCTCCCCCTCCCCTTTCTCCATCCCTACTCATACGACTGACTCTCACCATCCCTCCCGCTCACTGTCACCCCTCTCGCTCCTCTCATTGTCAGTCTGTTTCCGCCTGAGTGCCCACAGCCCCCACCATTAGGGGTTTATGGTCTAGACGGGCAGCGCTGATTGGCTGTCATGCCCAGCGGTATCCCCTTATTGGCGAGAGATACATATAGGGGATGTCATACTTATCTGTTTGAAAGGTGAGAGACAGTGACAGGCGGGCAGAGGTGCAGACGAACAACAAAAACAGAGAGACAGAGATATGCGTACTGCCTGCTTTATGACAGTTTGTGGAAGGTAAGAAGTGGAGTTTGATTTTCGGACGATTCATAAAATTTACTTGTTTTATAGACTGAAATCTGAGTCCTGCTAGCTGTTGTTTTATATCTTCTGATGATTTTAGTTCAAAGTGCTGTAGCTCTTTTTCCTCTGGATAAAGGCTCATTTTACCTGTAAAAAAACTTCTTTCATCAGTTCAGTTCATCGTTGCAGTTCAACCGACAGATCCTGATGGACAGCTCGGTTTAAATACAAGGGGTGGTTGACAAGTTCATAGCCTAAGGTACCAGGAGATGGGTTATACACAGCTTTCATTACTTGCCTTACAGTTCAACTCTTCGAGTGGGTATGCGGCATTTTTGAAGTTAATAACGTTTTTGTGGTATCTGTGTTTCATGTCATTAGAAATTGCAAGACAGCAACGTCTGAGAAATTGGGATATCTGCCTTCGTGCTGTCACCTAGGAATGCAGATTTGAATTTGTCCAACACCCACCCAGTTCACCTGATTTGACCCACAGACTACTAGCTCTCCTCTAAGCTGAATTGTCGCCATTCAGCAGTGATAATGATGTTGCCATCACTGATGTGGACCACTTTCAGGAGGTTCAAGATGTATAAATGTACAAGGCAGCTATGCTGAAAATTAATTGTCAGGTTTTCTACCTTAGGCCATGAACTTATCAATCATCCCTTGTCTGGAAAAGAACAGTTAATCAGTGATATCTCCAGTATCGTTGGTCTGCTTTAGAACTCCCTAACTGACGTTTTCCCACACAAGCTGCACATTTACAAAATTCCTTACATGCTTTCTTTCATCTTCCCACAGATGTTTTTTTCTTTTTCTTAACGACGGCTCTCTGCAGGATTACTCATCACTCAGCTGCCAATATGAACACGTTCTTAGACAGAGATAAACTTGTTTTTACATTAAGAAAACTATTTGTAGTCTGGGTCAAGGTGTGATTTGATTCAGCCTGCAAGTCAGGACACAGGCATCAATTCTTTTTCTGGGCTTTCCGTCTGCCTTCAGAAGAAGACAGTCAGTCCAGGTCACATGACACAGGCTCTTAAACAGATGAGGGCAGAAAAAGAGAGGAGGAGGAGGATAAAAGCTGAGTGTATAATTACTGATACACAGAGGAAAGCAAGAGTGAAAACAAAGAGCTTGGAGGATGGAGCAAATATGAAATACAGTATGGAGGGGATGCAAAAAGAAGAACTGAGACAGAAACAGTAGAAAAAAAACTAATGGCAAGCCAGTCTGCTTTACAGCTGCCATGGGTTGGATCCTTGTAGGCAGGCCATATGGGACACTGGCCTGTCATCCAAAACTAGGTCACATGACCCATAATTAAACAAGGTGTGCAGCCTGAAACACACAAGATGTAAGTCTTACCATCACAGAGACGGAAAGCAGGACTATTACTTTGGTTTTCATTCATTTATACATGTATGGAATGTTTTAGTTAATGGTGTTTTATTGGATTTTTACTGGTGTTGAAATGAATGAACAAGGGGAGTGAGGAAAATCCTTGTTGATGGATGAGATGGCTCCTGCTGAAGTCTCATTAATCAAATGGTTGAACTTAAGACTCATGCAAACTCTTTGCAGTTAGGCTAAGCGGACATTTTAGTTTTTTGTCTCTCATCGACTCTTTATTGTTTTCTGTCTTCCTGCAGGTGTCCATGAAAGAAGCTGGAGATGGCCTCCATGCTCAGATGAATTCAATGATGGGAGCCCTCCAAGAACTCAAGCTCCTACAGGTTCAAACAGCGCTTCAAAACCTTGACATTTCAGGTCGGCCCATAAATCGAGGACTTCCACATCCTGCGCCACCAGGTCCTCTTGAACCATCAGCTGCAACAACTTCAAACTCAGGCATGGATCACAGATGCTTTAGCCAAACCATGACCGAACAGCATAGCCAAAGTCCTGTGCCAAGTCCAAGGCCGTCTCTAGAGAGCAGAAACACCTTCAGCCGAGAGGACAGGAGCCAATCTCGAAACACAAGTAGTCTGGGAACCTCATCTCTCTCGACATCCAGCCTTGAGAGTGAAAGCGAGATAAGTGAAAGAAGCAAAAGAAGTGCACGAAGCAAAAAAAATGGAAATGACTTTGAGTCCATACCCAAGAGGTGGTCAGGATACACTGCCCCACAGGTGGATTTCTATGGACCAATGGTGGGAAACCCTCCTCCGGAGCCCTACCCACATCCACATGCTCCCCGTCGCACTCAGGTGGTGGACCTGCCTGGGATCCTGTACAGCCTCTCAAAAGAAGGTCCCTCATTAGATAGTGACTATTCCCAGGATAGCACAGATGATGGCAGCGACTGGACTTCTTCACTCATGAGTCGCAGCCGCAACCGTCAGCCTTTAGTGCTGGGTGACAATGTCTTTGCCGACCTCGTGGGCAACTGGCTGGACCTGCCTGAGGTGGAGAGGGAAGAAGGAGAAGAAGAGGAGAGGAGGAAGAGAAGAAATGAGAGGATAATGGATGGAGGGGGAGACAGACCTGACACCCCAGCTCATCCTCTACGCCTCAGTCGCTCACAGGAGATCTGCAGGAAGTTCTCATTAACTACTAACATCTTCAAGAAGTTCCTGCGCAGCGTTCGACCTGACAGGGACAAGCTGCTCAAGGAGAGACCTGGCTGGATGGCTCCTGAGCTGCCAGATGGTGACCTCTTCAAGAGGCCAAAGAAACTGGTTCCTAAAAGTTCAAAAGGCAGCTTCTACTTGCCGTTCTGGGCAAATGGACAGCAGGGCAAAGGGGGCCTGTGTGTGCATCTAGCTGAAGCAGAGAGAAACCACCAACACCATCAACACCACTTCCCCCAGGTTCACCAGCAGCCATTTGCTGGGATTTATTTAGACAGGAGACAGCCGGAGACTGGTTTGGAAAAAATGCAGCCCTTGTTTGACTACAACACAGCTGTGTGGGTTTGACAGTAAGGCCAACAGACTGCCAGTGATGCCAGACTCTGAGTGACAGGTGTTGGGGGAATTTGGCTGTGCTGGAGCGGAATGAATGAATGGCTGAATAAGAGGCTTTGATACAGTTATTTTCCAAAAATGAACTGTTGAACTTCACACCCACAACGAGATTATCAGGGCAACATTTTGTCAGACAATCCTCAAACCTAAACCTCGTTTGCTGAGTGTGTCTGGGTGTGTGAGTATGTGCTGAAGAGTGTCTGAGACAGAGTAAGAGAGAAATCATGCTGCAAGTTTTGTATTGTTCAATTGTCTTCTTATGTGTGTGCATGAATGACTTGGTTGTCTGAATGTCTTGAAAGACGGTACCTTGAAATGGACATATTTTGCAGAATGTCACCATCATCACAGATCTTTCTGAAAACATCCACAGACTTTCACTCCTATGCTACCGGACATGCTCTCATATATGTCACTTCTTTGCATCTATGAATAGAAACACCAACAACTGTTGAATTGCATGGTTACCATTTTTATACATGATGCTACAAAACAGCTGTTACTGAACGCACTGCCAGTATAACACAGTCATGAGCTCCAGTCTGTTTCCAGCAGGCCTCAATGCCTTGGAAACTCAGGTTTAATTGAACCCATGTCTCATTCACCGTGCTCAGGGAGTGATAGTTACACAGGAGTAATCTACGAGACACTGCCGCATCTCATCTTGCCTAAAAAGACGAAATAGCAATACAGTACACAACTACTTCAGAGCCTGCACATTGAACTTTGAGATTTGTCCCTCATAATCAGCAGTGTTGTACTTGCTGTCTTGCTAGAAATACCAATTTTTCTTCTCTAGCATGCAGCCATGGCACATGTTGAGTCAACTGTCAGTCCTTCTGGGTTGCTACACAGAGAGAGGAGGGGGGAAAGATGGCACAGCCAGTGCTGACTGACTGACTGCCATCTGGTACCCGGTCGTTATGTAAAGCTTATTCACGACTGGCTTGGAGAAGATGCAAAACAGGCTTGTTTAATCCCAAAGCTCTGTGGATGAGCTGAATTATGATGGTGGTGTTACATACTGTATATATATATATATATATATATAAAAAAATATATATACACACACACAGGTGAATACAGTACATTACACGGCTGTAACAGTAATGAGACAGTTGAGAGGGGAAAAAAATACCCTTAATCTCTATCAGACAGGATCAAGTTAAATGTACAGAACATTGTACATATTTGTCATCAACCAAACAGCAGCAAAAACCAACATTTGCCGTAATATCCAATTGCATGTTTTTCATTATTCTGCACATGTATGTCACAGTAATAATACAGTTACAGTAATAATACAGTTCTTACCATAGCGTGTAAACACCTCCACACTTGTATTTAAACTGCAGACTAATGAGTTGATATTCGATCTACAGTATCTCTTTCATCATATTAAAGTGTTTCAGTGTTTTTCATTTCAAGCAGCATCATAAACAACAGCAAACAAAACTACAGCTTCGTTCACAAATTCCCTCAGGATTAAAGATGATACTGCCTGCTATGAATGGAAATGCTTTGCTTTATTGAGGACCACTGTTATGCAAGGACAATCTGATACCCTAACTTCTTATTGTCATGAAAAGAAGCTGTTAGTTTCACTCAGTTTTAAAAGGGACCCCAGACCAATCAATTTAGCCAGCAGGGATTAGGCCTCAGGTCTTTTGAGTGTCTTGGCCAGTTGATCCATATGGTGTTGTCTCAGTATTCAGGTCAATACAAACAGCACATTGAGAGGGTCAAACAAACACACACACACACACACAGTTTTTGCAATGAGCCAAGTCTGAGATGTCGTATCACACAGTATGTGTATGTAAGTGTAACATTTATTTCCTCGTATTTACTGTTGTCTAAGTGTAATTTTCAGCACTGTTGTTGATATTTTTCATCAGGGTTCTGCGAGCCTTCAGTCGTGTTATGTGTCATGTGCACTGTAAAACTGTCACTGACTCTTTGTAAATTAAAGTTTTCAGAAAGTAATGTCACTCTGTGTCTTGACTCTCATTTTGTGTTTCAAACAGTAACTGCTGGAAACTTTCCAGCAAACATCAGACGATCATCTGATGACATGATCTGATGGTTGAAATCAGTGACAAAATATTTCTTGAAAACCTTTAAATCCTCAAAAAAAAACCTCATATTTAGGGTTTTTAATCAAAGTTGGCTTAGAACATTCAAATTCAAATTGTTTCTTATTTTTCCCTCACTGATAAAAAAAAGGGCGAACAACATAATAAAAACAGCTGTTCGTCTGATACAATGCTGTTCAACAGCTCCACAAACTACAGTACATCCTCGGCTGTAGTAATCATACAGTTGCATCAAAACTACTCTAAAACAATTTCAACAATAATCAAATATTATGAGAATTATTAGAGGAGACCTAGAGTGTATTTAGCTTCCAGAACTCAAGAGAACAAGATATTTTTACAGCACTTTCACTGTTGTCATATTTTGACATTCTGGGGAAAAACACTTTGCTACAAAGAGTTGGATGAGAAGATGGATAGCTCTCACTTGTTATCAGGTTATCTTAACATAAAAACTAAGAAATTTGCATAATTCTTAACCAAAAATATTCCTATAAAGATATTATTACATGGCATTTAGTATCAAAATGGTCAGAGTGAAGGTTCTTCATACTCTGCTTTTGCAACCCTGATAAGATTTTGATTGTTTCATGCAGTTTTCTACAGCTCATGATACTTGCCAACACATTGTTACTATGTTCATTTGGAATCTTTGGAGTGTAATTAAATCTAGAATCTAGGAAACAGAATAGTTTGGGTTTGTTTTTGTTTTTTTTGAAAATATGAAAATATCAGACTCTGAAGGCCAGCTTCTGCTTTCAGCTGTAGTGCTTAGTCTGATTTGTTTCTGCTCTGCAGCTGCATCACAGTAAAGTGCTGCTGCATGACTAACAGGTTCATTGAGGGCAAAAAGCCAGCAAGTCACTCAGTGCCTGTGCATCAACTGTGCACCAAATTGATTCTAAATCTGTACAACAACTCCATCAGCATCTTCAATAAATAAACAAAAGCAAAACAATGCTGCAGCCCTCCAGTTTGTGGCAGGTTCCTCATGACATTCAATCCATTTGATACCTTTTAAGAGAAACACATCAAAGTAAACAAGTCAGTTTGTGTCGAAAAAGCAAAACCTGCCAAAATCTTGGAGAAATTTCCTGTTTGCTGTTTTAAAAAAAAGAAATACTGCCTAACATGAAGTGCTGAGATTATCAAATAATAAAACCAATCACAAGTTGCCGCCCCAGTTTCTGTTTTTGTGTTTCATGCCACAGCATTCAGTTTATCTTGTGATTAGTTAGGCATAAGTAGGCCTGTCTTTCTGTGTAAAGTCATTGGAGACAAGCTTAGCTGAAGAGATACATAAATAAATGAACATGAGCTTGAAACAAGAGGGCTAAAGGCATGTTTTTAAAACAAAGCCTTCCCTGTTTGTTGAACATTTGTCTTCAGCTGATTAATAATTAATTAATCGACAGAATATCAACAGACAACAAAGTGATTAAACTACATTTGAAACATTACACAGACCAACATAATTCATCAGTTAACCAAAATATAAACAGCCATATCAATTTTACAGCCCAAACTCAAGGATGAAAAGTTATTACTTGCCCCATATGGTAATGTGTCACATTCTGAAACTTATAAAAGTGAAGTCAAACATTTTCCTGACTAAAATATTATTTATCTGTTACCTAAAGTGCTTGAATCAACACCATCTCACAGTAACACTTTAAAACTTTACATAACACTCCATGAACAGGTCAGTGAGCATTCAAGATTAAGAAAGACGCCAGGGCTCATTTAGAAATGCCAGGCTAAGAATAATCTGCATGTGTGTGTATGTGTGTGTGTGTGTGTGTGTGTGTGTGTGTGTGTGTGTGTGTGTGTGTGTGTGTGTGTGTGTGAGAGTGTGAGAGAGAGAGAGAGAGAGAGAGAGAGAGAGAGAGAGAGAGAGAGAGAGAGAGAGAGAGAGAGAGAGAGTCCGTCCACACAGGTTCTCATGTTCATTATGCGTTCGAGTGTTTGTGCTTTACATAATGTTTGCATAACAGGACTTTTAAATGTGTTTTCGCAAGTTAATTTTGTCTTTTATTCTGACGTAAGACAACAATGCAATTATTGTCAAGGCTGCGATTAAGTTAATAGTCTGATTAAATCACTTACATGATTGCATAAATTAAACTCATCGTGATAATTATGTTTGGATGATTAAGGTAAATTACTTATTTTAATCATCCCGAAAGAGGTGATGTGACTAAAAATAACGATGAAAAAATAGTCCTTCTTTTTTATTTAAAAAAAAAAAATTTAATGGTACATCATTAATCAATATGATTATGCTGATATGGAGTAAAGAGGGCAATTATTAGCATATTGTGATTTTGGAACAATTTTTGTTGCGGCTTTGGCTGTGAATGGTAGACAGAGGAGTAATCACATTTCATCCTCAGTATTTAAACCAAAGTTCTCTTAAAAACAATTAAGATCCAGTTTTCAAGATGTTGCAAAATAACGAGAATTGAAAAAGCACCTAAGTTAATCAGATTTTAATTTGCTGCCGTGGTACATGCATGGTCCCCTGATAATAAAACTTTTAAAGTGATCTGCTGTGTCAAAAGCCGCTGATCTAAAAGAAATGAAACATAGGGCTGACCACTCTTAGCTGCTACAGCAAAATTAACAAAGTGCATCATTTGTACTTTGGCTTGCCATAAAATCAGACTGGATTTTATCGCAGACACTTTTATTATTTATGGAAGCAATTATCTTGTCTAGGTGGGAAGTTATTGAGGACGTGTTGCAGACTTGGACAAAGGATATTTCCCTCGGAGCAGTTACAAGTGTGATCCTGCAAACAAATACGATGGTTTCAACATAAGTACATGCACGTCTCTTTAGGCTACTGTGACAAAACGCAAGAGTAGAGGTTCACAGTTTATGAGCTTGTTTTGTAAGAGCTTGGTGCTGCTTTCACAAGATTTAATCAAGGTTCCCAATTTCTGTGAGGTGCACATAATTGCACTTAGAATAGAGGCAGCAAAGGTAATGGTCATATTTTACAGAACCATTTATGTCCTTCTGCCCGCAGATGAATACGTGTTTGCAACTGAAATATATTCTGCAAGGCAGCTGTGAATGTCGGCGCTTGACAAAGATAACACAATTTACCATAGACTACGCACGTGTCCTTTATTGCTAGTTAAAATCACAACATTGCACATGTATAATTAAGTTCAAACAAAAACAGTCATTAAGTAAACACACTGTAAGTTTACTTAAACAAGTGAAAACTTGTGGTAGCTGCAACCAGCAGCTAAAAAATGTTAGCTGTGTTAGGCATCACATGTTGTCATAAAGTTACAGACGTATCATAAATTGATTTTTATGTTCTTTTTCCTCAAAACCAAACAGTACATCGTGGTCAGAGAAATAAGGTGCTTCTTGTGTTGAGTATATTGAACAAGCTTTCTTGTATGATTTGTAAAATGGTGATTTTCATTTTGTCTGTAAAATGGTTGGTGTTGCCAAAAGAAATAACAAGGCGCTGAGAAACTAATGACCAAGACTGATTAAAATTGCTAAAAGTGTGTGCTGCCTTAATTTAATAAATGAAAACCTTAATGATCCCGGTAAATTCTGGGAATTGATTCAATCTTCATCAGAGTCTGAAAAACCTCTTCTCTTCCTGATATTTTAAAGGCCAATGAAGGTGAAATTAAAGGTAAACGCAGTATAGCTGATTCTTTTAAGTGAGCATTTTATCAATGCAGGCTCTGCTTCTCTTGAATCTCCCTGTGCACGTCTGTGGCAGTGAATACCATCACTTCAAGTTGCCCTGGAAATAGATTTGAATTTCTCCATTTCTTACATCTTAGTTTATAAGGATTTATCAGGTCTTGACTACAAAAAATGTGCAGGTCCTGAGCAAATTAAGCCTTATTTTCTAAAAAAAAAAAAAGCTGCAAAGCTGACTGGGAGTCCAATTGCTTTTATTCTCAACCAAAGTCTAAGCTGTGGTTTGATCCCCAGCTCATGGAAAGCAGCATTTGTTCTCATTCTCTTTTAAAGTGGAGATCCCTCTGCTCTGGACAGTTATCGCCCTATCTCCAGGCTGTCTGTTACAACTTAAGTATTTGAGTCCCTTGTAAATGAACAGCTAAAACAGCTCTTGAGTGATAATAACATATTCAGCCAGAGTCAGGTTGTAGACAAGGGCACGGCACTAAGGCTGCAGCTATATTGGTCACAAATGCTATTATTACTGTTCTGGATAATAAAGAGTCATGCGCTTCGTTTTTTTTGTTGATTTTCTAAAGTGTTTGATTCTGAGGATCATGGTCTACTTCTAGAAAGACTGACATATATTGGTTTTAGTAATTCAGTGATGAACTGGTTCTGAATACCTCACTGGGAGAACCCAGTGTGTGTCCATAAACAATGATAAATCTGCTCCTTTCACTGTACAGATGGGTGTCCCTTAAGGATCTGTTTAGGGACCATGTTTATTTTCTGTTTTTATAAAGATCTAGTAGAGCCGCTGCTCCTCCACGTCGAGAGGAGCCAGCTGAGGTGGCTCGGGCATCTGTATCGGATGCCTCCTGGACGCCTTCCTG
>JAQLOL010000012.1:10627639-10639545 GCA_029783665.1 Naso thynnoides
TGTGTGTGTGTGTGTGTGTGTGTGTGTGTGTGTGTGTGTGTGTGTGTGTGTGTGTGTGTGTGTGTGTGTGTGTGCAACAACAGCTGCAACTGTAGTCCCTTCTCCTCTGGCTCAGTTTCCCTCGGGATCCCTGCAGCGGACGCTGACTGTCTGACCATCACCACCTCCCCTCCCCCCCTGCAGTGCTCTCTGGTCCCTGCTAGTCAGCTGTCACTCTCTCACAGCCTCACAACATTACTCCCACCACAAATCTGGGGCACACAATGCCTGAATGCAGCACAGTTGTACAACTTTCCTCATCAGAGAGCCTGCAGAGCTCAGAGTCATCCAAGGACTGAAACACAAGGCCGAGTTATGTTCCAGCAGTCTACTGTGTCTTACTCACTGAACATATTGATGACATGCATTTGATATTAACAAAAGGTTTCAACACCAGGAAGGGGGGGTTAATAGGGAATGCAGTGTTTGAGCACGCATGCATGCACACTGTAGTGACCCCTCTGGATCCTACTGTAGGCTAATTTCCTGCTAAGCGCTCATCTTTCAATAAACCCTCAGCTGTGGAGCCACACAACTCTACCTTGGCCCTCAGGAATGTGCTCACGTTTCACTTTTTATAATCGTCAGCAACTAAAAGTCCAGAATCGTCACTCAGTGCGGCTTTCTGTAAGAAGTTCCCACAGGAAACATGAGACATGCTCACACATGCTAAACCTAGCAAAACCATAGGTCATTTGTAGTAGCACATAAACACCCGCACTTTTGGAAATGAAAGACTACGTCTTAAAGCCGCAAAGCAGAGGCAGATTTGGCAGAGAGATGAATGCAAGAGTTAAATCTAGGGCGAATTATTTGGGATTTAACATCTGGACGTTTTGCGGTGCAACGCTTAACATACAAGATAAGTCTCACACTCTCCTTTGCTGCTAATGCATGTAAAGTGGAACTTTAAAGGCATGAAATGATGCTACATTAAACATTATTAACCAGAGCTTGTAATGATGTGAAAGGAGTGCAGCTTTACACAGAAAATGCATTAATAATTCTATTATTAATGCATTTAATAAGGTTAATCAGATGAATACATGCTCATATGTCTTTTTTGCATGTGCAGTTAAACATGATTAATGTTTTCCACTCTAATATTAAAATACTAGAATAAAATATGTAGGGCTGTTTGTATGAAACGATGAATGTAAAGGGGTTTTTGTTTTGAGCTGTTGGTCAAATCCAGTGTGCAATTCGAACAGAAATACAAAAAATTCATTAGTTGTAGTTTGAGTAAGTGCCTTAAATAAATAACTGACAACAAAGTGTTTCACTTAATATTACAAGTTACCGTATCATCAAGATATGTTTGTGTGAAATAAAGCGTTTAATAGGATAACATTCAACAATTGCATTGCCATTATAATGATATGACAATTTTTTTTGTCCTTGTAGGAAAATTTGTCTTTGACCCCAAAGCTGCACACATCAATGCCTCCACAGTCATAACAGTATATTGCACATGATTCACATTGTACATACAAAATATTGCACATACTGTAGCACATACACCCAGTAGTAAAAACACCATTACACTATTGCACAAACCTACAACCTCAAGCTACATTGAGAAGAGGTTTGATAGAGGAAGAAACAATGAGTATTTAAAACAGTTGAGTTTACAGTGGATAACTGCTCATTTTCCAGATAGAAGGCAACGTAGTGGTACAGTAGATCAGTGGATCTGCAGTATGCCGTTGCTAATGCTGATCATCATTCAGTATGATAAAAAGCACCTATGCTATTTTTCCAGTTATTCACATGCAGGAAAAGGGTTCTACATACAACTTAAACTTAGGATACCGGTAGATCCCAGCAGTAGCCCACTGAATATTTCAGAAGACAGCATCAAATTTTTTTTTGGTCAGACTGCAACATGAAGCCCCTTGCAGACCACCCCACTCTGAAGCCATGACTGATGTCTTTCGGTGCTCTGACAGGTGAACCTGATGCACAGGAATGTTTCCATGCTTTGATCTCCTACATGTTTGCCTGTTTTTCTGAATGCGTGGAATTCAGTGTGTATTTGTACAAATGCGTGCTGACTCCCAGCAAAGGAGAACAGAAGAGCTGACTCCTGCTGTGTTCGCCTATTAAATCTTCTTGGGGGGTCAAATCAGAAACAGTGACTGACTACAGCTTGTCAAACATAAAGGTTTTCTGCTTTTTTCTGTTTTATATTGTTGTTAACTCAACAGCTTTACACCTTTGATGCTTGGTTGGACTTTAATAATAACCACAAAACTTGGTCAACAAACAATAACCCCAACAACAGCAGCATCACATTAACAAACACTTAGCAGCAATGTCTGTATTGTTACAGTATATTCTTTCCATCAAAACACAAAAATCATGACATGTAAACTGCAAATTAGAGCTGAAACAGTTACGCGATTGATCCACTGAAAAATAATCTGCAACTAGTGTGATAATGAATTAACTGGCTGACACCAATATATTTTTTTCTAGTTCCAGCCTCTCAAAATGAGAAAATGTGCTCCTCTCCACAAAGCAAAACATTCAAACATGTCTTCTTGGACTCTGAAGGTGTCAATTTTCATATTTCCACAATCGTTTGACAATCTAACCATTAATTTTTTAAAAGTCATTAACAGATGCAGGTTATATAAATTATGTCAGTTGTAACTCGGACTGCATGTTCTACACTACTGCTAAGTTCAGTTAAAGGCTGAACTGAAAGCACACACACAGACAAGCTTCAAATAATAATCAAATATGAAACATCACTAAAATATCACAATAAATATTTGTAAAGGAAATTAATCCACAATAACAAATGTCATTTTCCCTAACTCATGACAAAATCATAGATTTAGATTACAAATGGAGTCAACAGTAATGAATGTTTTTTATGCAGCAGGAAGTGAGTTACATAATGTTGGTATTTTTCCTACCTAAAAATATTCTAAAAACTGCAATAAAGATGAGATTTAATGGTGGTAGTATAGCCACAATTCATCATAATCCAAGATTTTTTTATTTATTTTTTTTTTTTTGGCCAATAATAAAAAAAAACTATTAAGCCAATTTGAGAAAAGTTCCACCAGCGTTAAATCATAGAGCTAAAATGGTAAATAGCTAAATTAAATAACTTTTCAAATATATTTGCTTTTACTGGTTGGTCTGGTTCAAGTAAGCATCTCTGGGTTTTTGCCTGCTAGTTGAGCAATATGGTGATTCAGCTTTAGAGAGAAAATGGTCACGGCTCACTTTTCTGGCATCTTACAAACCATGAATTAATCCAGCAGATGATAATCACATTAACTTTCAATGAAAACATTCCTTTGTTGTAGCCCCGTAGGATGAAAAAACATTCTAACTTCACATGTGGGGAAAAGGGAAATTTCTCCCACACTGACAACATCACAACATGTCATTAAGCATAGTTTCCATTAACCACTCCTCAGCGATAATTTAGGAGATCATCTCACCGCCCGCCCCAGTCAGAGAGAGAGCCCCTTCACCACCAACATGACCAACATACACTCAGATTAGTGGTGACCTCTGCTAATGGCTCAGCAGCAGTCGTTTAGACTTCTCCACCCCCACGACAAAAAAAGCATCAATTTTCATGAAGCCCCTTCGATTCTCTTCAACCCTCAAACAGCAAATAATTGAGCCTTGTACTCAGCCGGTCTTATCTCTGCAGGGTGTTGCTCTCATGAAGTGGCTGTTTGCACACACACTCGTTTAAACAACAGTGGATAGGCTACACACACACACACACCTACTCCCTCCTTCCTCAACCTCTTGCTCTATTAATTTCTCCCTCCATTTCTGTCATTCCTGCACACAGACACACTCAGATAACATGTTTACACACACGCACACACACACACACACACACACACACCGCTGCAGGGGTTCTGCCTCTATCCTGCTGCCTCTATCCCGCATTCATTAAATCATAAACTGCAGACCAATGGGGGCTCTCCGTCATCATTAATCCAGATTAAACACAAATCTCCAGTTCTGACTCACACCCACAGACAGTTATTTAACGCTGCATCCTATTACTCAACATAAGTCATCATCTGTGCCCTTTTTTTCATCTGTTATTGGAACATCTTTTTAAAAAAATATGTTTTTTCCCCACAACTCTGTTCTTCTCTGCTATCTGACATTTGAAAAGTTCTCTCCAAAACCAACTAACCAGACTGTCCCTGCTGTCTCCCCACATTTTCCTTCACGTCTATCTGAAAGTGTTTGAATGCCAGAAAAGATTTTTTTAAGAGAGGAATGTATAACCCTAATGTGGGAGAGTGCTCTTCAAGTTAATGCATTTTCAAGCTGAAGCAGAGTGCAGTGAGAGGAGGAGGCAGCGCCATCTCCTCGGGTGTATCGATAACAACAATGTGCTCCATGGATTCCTTACGTCATGGGGCTGGAGTTTATTTTTCACAGGAACCTCTGTCCATGGGTGAATGACATATGATATGGCCCTCAAAAAATGTCACAGTAAATCAGGCTATTTCTGCGATAATGATGTTTTGACAAAATATGGAGTACAACTTGTCCAAAAGCCATGCGGAAATTTTGGTGATTGCTAAAAGAGAGTAGTAACATTGTACATTGAAAGTATTTGCTTACTGATTGATTTCGAACACCAGACTTCTGCACCTCTCCATGGCTCTGTGTTCAGACTTTAGAAAATGAAGACCATGATGGGCACTTCTCGGCCAATCACGGATCATGTCAGAGAGCGTGTGGTCCTGTTAATTGCTCTACGCTGCGCTTCTGAGTGACACGTTGCTATGAGCTGATTGACTGTTTAAACAAGTGACGTGTTATAAAACTGGCCTCTGGTGATTTGACAAGCTGAGTTGCAGGTGACACTGCTAGCTGGCTTGAGTCAAACTGAGACAGATCAGTTTACTCCACTGCAATTTTCCCTGCAATCATTTCGTCTCATCGTGAATCTTTGGTGCAAACTGGACTTTAAAGAGAGGGCGACCACAAACAAACTAACCCTCGAGCAAGAGCAAAAACAGGAACGGGAGGGTGCAACGGGAGTCGCTTCCTTAGGTGTCTCGTGCCACAGCTAGCTGATTTCCAGACATTGCTCACCCCATCTTTAATAAATGATCATTTAAGTCACACATAGAAAAAGAAGAAAAAAAGATGGTTCCAGTTTCTGAAACTCGTGGTTTTGCTCCTTTTATCCATCATTGAGAATTTCAGACATTGTTTGCTAGTCAATAAAATAAATTTGAAGATTTTTTTTCTGGTTATCGTATGATTAATTAATAGAGAAAAAAATAACAGACAGATTAAGAGGTCATTTTGTCCAACCTCCACCCTCTAATTTCTCCCTTACTGTCAAACTACCTCTGCACTAAAACAGCAAATTTGTTTGTAAATATTAAGTTGCACTTGCAGTTGAGTTGCATGTGAAGCTATGTTGTATCCCACAGAGTTGATGTGAGAAAACATCCACTGCTTTGTTGTTTAATCATGAACCCAATTATGTCTGGTATCATAACAGTATCCTGCTCTGGATTTGTTGTCCCACACATCCTGAGGAAAAGTCGTTCCTCATCATACATGCTGGAGCTTTAATTTCTGCATCACTGACTCTCCTCACAGAGAAGGAGGAGGAACTGAGAGTAAAAGACAAAGAATGGTGCAAGAGGAGACTCTGGATGGTTATTCTTATATTGAAAAAGGTAACTTGGTAAAGACACATTATTCACAATTGACAATGGAAGTCACTTCCTGAGATTAGCATCACAAAAAGACACCAGGACGTCAGTGTTAAAGTAAACTCCTGTTAATAGAAAGGATAGAGGCTCACTGAGCTGGTTCAATATTTGCTAATTAATTTTTCTCTTAAAATTCTACATATTTCTTAGCATTGTTGTGACTCATCAGTTTGACTCCCAGTGACCCAGATTCTAACCTTTTGAATCAGGCTTCTTCCTTCACATGCGAGTTAATTATTCATAGAGATGCAGGACTGAGTTGTGAAGTTTCAAGACTTGGCCCTTCTAAATAATGAACAGGTAGCCCAATTTTAAAAGCACCCCGAGACAAAATATTCTATTTTTCTTTATTTTTTTTTGTTCACCTTTCCCTGCTCTTAAGCCCTGCGACTGACCCATCTACAATATTGAAACCCCCTATTCCATTTCTTTCACCACCCATCTTTTACTCTCTCACCCCACTCTTTCAATTCATCCTTTTATTCTTTTTAGTTTTTTTTCTACCCCCTTCATTTTCCTCCTGCAGTTACTCCCCTATCTGCTCCCCCTTTCTGCTTTCCTTCACTATCTGCTTCACTCTTCATCGCAGTGACAGGCCATTGTGTTTGGTAACACAGTCGCCTCAAGTCACAACATCACACACAAAATGTCTCGGCTGCAGTGTGATGAACGCTGATAGTCACAGATGAAACGTCACGCATTACGTGCTGCTAACTCTCAGCACATCTATTCCTCCACATTCAATGCTGGATGGAAATTAAGATCGAGCTTACAGAGTATCAAGCTTTTGCCGCTCGTACCATGTCAAGTTCTTGATCTATGACGTTCAAATACTTTTCATGCAAAGGATGATGTGCTACATTAGGACGGCTTAGTGGAAGCTGCAGAGCTTCAGCTTCTTATTTTATTTTTTATTTTTTTTAAAGCCTTTTATATTCCTATGAAGGATTTTCATGTGCTCGCCGCTGAAGCAAACGCCTTTGTCTGCAAATGGTGATGAAGACACATCAGTGAAATTAAAACAGAAAGCTCCTCATGTTGTCTGTCAGCTACGAAGCCATTAGCCTATAAATATGTGGACAAAACAAATATTTTAGTGGACATCCTTTTTTGAAAGATTTATTTTATTCACTAGTTTGATAAACATTTTTTGACCTGTAGGCATGAGGGCTTTTGTGTGGTGTTATCATGTCAAGGGAATGAATCCAAATAAAACCTGTGTTCTCATTGTCTTTCCAAGTCTCGAGAACTGATCACAAAATCTTAAAATGCTGATTTAAAGGCTTCTCCCACCTGTCAGGAAACAAACTCTGGTGTTAAATACTGACACCACACACTACATTTCTCACTGGTGAGTATTGTGATGTAACAAATAATCTTTTAATATCAATAATCAGTAATCTTGTCATTGTAATGTCTAACTTGACGGTATAATCTTATCTAATGAGGTATGTTTTTGTTTCCAGTTTGTGTAAGTATTTCAACTCTTGGATTATTTGTGTAAAACTACTAAACAGGCGCTCAGTTAAAACCACACAAATCTATTTTCAAGCATGTTAAATATTTGAGTCTTGAGTCCAAGTTTCTGTGGGAGGAAGAAAAAGAGGACTTTTGAAAAACAGTAATGCTGATAGCCTGCAGGTCTCTGGGACGATTTTAACAATCACGAGATGTGGAGAAGTCTCAGATTGGAGAGAGGAAGAGTCAGCAATAGAGGAGCTTACATGTCCATGTTCGTGTTTGTAAGAGGGAGGGACTCAATGTGACTCCTTCTCCGAAAAGAAGTGAAATTGTAATATCAGTACAGTGAAATCTCCCCGAAAAATACCAAGTGTTTATTTTTGTAAAGGAAAAACTGCTTAAACACCCAAATTCCTTTACCATGCCTCAAAACCCCCGTTGCTCTCAGAGGAAACAGACACTAACAATCACTGTGAAGGCGGTCTGGGTATGATAGATGTATTGCTTACACAACCCCTGTGTTGCATCAGTTCAGAAGGTGAGCAATCATTTGTAATTTTGTCATGAACTTTAGACACGACTCTGCCCAAAAATAACACGCCATTTTTTATGTGATTTGGGAGGGTTTTTGACCATCTCTTCTAGCCTGCTCTAGTTATTATGATGAATGTAAGCAGAAGTAAATGTGAAAGAGTAGTGGAAGGAAAGAAAGAGAAGTATCTTTGCCCTTTATTTTAGCTTAAATATGAAGAGGAGGAGGAGGAGGAGGGGAAGGAGGTAGAGGATGATGGGATGAGATGAGACATTCACCACTGCCCCTGAGGAGGAACAGCAGTCCTGAGGAAGCCTGATGAGAAGTGGAAGGCAGAGTATTTAACTCTGTGTGTGTGTGTGTGTGTGTGTGTGTTATAAATTTGAATATGCATGATATTCCATATAGCCTATGTTAGCACTTACATGCATGTGTGCCATATCTAATATCTGTATATGCATGCATGCACACATGTGTTTGCACCTTTTGTTTGTGCAAGTGTGTGTACAAGTGTGTGTGTGTGTGTGTGGGTGTGTGTGTGTGTGTGTGTGTGTGTGCGTGCGCGCGCGCGCGTGTGTGTGTGTGTGTGTGTGTGCAGAGCAGGGTAATGAATGGCTCTCAGTTCACCTCAACTTCCCTCAGATCTGTAATTAACTACTCCACATATATCCCAAATTAAAGATGTGGGTTTCAACTTTAACCCCCGTGGAGCGACTCCGCATGGTACAGCCCAGAGCCAGTGCAGCTGTTGCGGCCTGGCAATTAGAGGGCACTTCGATTTTATCCAGAGAAAACTCAGTGTGGTGAGGCTGAGACTAAAGTAAGACGAGGATACAGCTGGTGAAGACCCTCAAAATACCAGCGCACAGTCAGACCCTCCCTGCTGAGAGGAGCTGCTATGTGGTGAAAATCCTGTTTTACCCACTTACATGTCATGGAGAAACTTTTCCTCGAGTGAGTACAACTGTTCTGGCTGAGATCAGCAACATTAAGTTATACAGTATTCTTGCAAATTAACTTGCAAAACACACTGTTCAGCTATTTAAATAAGTTTGCAGGGTTACAGAAGTATTTCATAATAATTGCATAGTACATTTATTTTAATAGCTGTAACAGAGTTTTATCTGCAACACTGGAATGAGATTGTGCTTCCTAATTGTGTTTTCCTTTGTCTGCAAAATTTACAAACAAATTTAAAATCAGCAGGATGGAAAATCACATAAACCCATTCTAACTGTTTTAGGTTTTGGTTCTGATCCAGATATGGGATTTCTGTCATCTAATGATTTTAGAAGTTTGGGAGCATTATTATTCTGCATTCATGTCCTTACTGTAAAATGTGACATTTTGGATTTCCAGCTTGGCTGAGAATTATTGCAGTTATTTATCTGACCCAACGTCAAACCCTCATGAGAAACTCTAGCAAAATGTCACAAATTCTGTAGCAAGTTTTGAAAAAAAATTGTTCAGTGTTTGTGGAGTTTTGCTCCTCAAAGAGATTCTAAAAAGTTTTTCCATTTAAATTTGAACCAATGCTTTCCCTTCAGTGAATGTAAGGAAAGTGTGTTTGTTCCTTGTTTGCAACACAATTTAACTTACTAAAGCATTTGGCTGTAATAAGATGGACGAATAACCACATGGTTCAATAATTACATTGTTAGGGTTTAGTTTTGTCCTGGATTTGGAATTTTTTTTCACTTTGTTATTTTAGGGGTTTGGCGGGCAAAAATGATGAAAAAGTGTAAAATTCCACCTCTTCTAGTTGACTAGTAAAGATAACTGTAACCTGCTGCAGATTGCAAGTTGAAAAACTGCTGTTTGATGTCCTCTTATTTTTTTTATTTTTTATTTTTCACAGACTATACTTGAATATCTATGTTGTTGCAATAAGTGAGTTCTGACGATGATTTTAAATGTGTGTATTTCTTTGGTTTCTCTTCTAGAGAGCTCGGTGGCTCGAGATCATCCTGTAATGTTAAACTTATTGTTTCAACTTCCACAACAGTCACCATGTGTCCACACAAACAAATATATGTCCTAAAAGTAAATAGCCAAACTGCTCAAAGCTGGAAGTTGATAAAAGTTAAATGCATGAAACATAAATGAATCTTATGACAAACATGTTATATGAGATGTATTTTTAGATGTAAATACTGGAAATAAACCCAATATGATCAAACAGTTTCTGGTTTCAAATAAGTATCCTGCACTACAGTTGCAACGACTAATTGTTTCCCAGATTATTAATGTTTAATACAAGTGAAATTAGGTTTACTTATGTAATCTTAAATCATAGTTTTGTCTCAATGAGCTTTACAATCTATGCAACAAACTACCCTTAGACTCTTGATTTAGTTTAAGAAAAACTTCAAATAAAAAAAGCAAACTTTGCCCTTTTGCAGCTCCCTGACAGCATGTAACATTGACATTTTAATGTTTGATGGACTTAATTACCCAGAAATCATGTAACATGACATCAGTAAAGGAGCACAATCCTTCAGGAAGCACTTGCAGAGAGAAAGTTTAGGATTCTGTGGTCAGGGCAGAGGGACACTAAAAACTGGGTGATTTTTTTCATGTCTTAGCCTTCATATTGCAGTCTAAAAAATTTTTTTTAATTTAGTCATGTGTGCAGTCTTGTTTTCCACATATTTTCTAATGTATTGTGTGGTGGTCTGGGCCCGAAAACAATTGTATCAAAAGTCCCCTTGAGAATCTTCCACCATGTCTCATCTTCAGCTTCTTCCATCCTGCCCTTCGTCCATCCCTTCATCCCATCACCCCTCATCTAGAAAGCTCAGCACAGCAGCAACCATTAAACATTTAATGGCTGACTTTTACTAGTTTCTCAAAGCAACAAAATCCTTTTCCCTTAGCACATGAATATGCAAGGAGACTCTGTCAATGCATGAGCCATATAAAGGCAGACTAGGGCGCGATTACACTGCAAGCTGAAAGCCACTGTTGTGTAGCCTTACATCACATCATCTCTTGGTGCAGAAAGGCACACTAGTAGAACTCTAACCCATTAGGCTACAATCTCTGCTGACTTTTTTCTGTGTCACGGCTTTCTTTTCTGTGTCATCGCAGCTGGAACGCATGCGGTGGTCCCCAGATGGGTGAATCTCTCGACCTGGATCCACAAATGTTCATATTTCTGTCACTGCATTTGGAATCCAACACTCAGCAGCCATGACAAGATTTCCCAAACAATCCCTTTAAGTGGGTGAAAAAGCAATGACCCACTGAACACTTGATGTCTTCTTCTTTCACTTTAATTCAGCAGCTTCCACAGAACTCAGAATGTTTTTGACTTGGTTTCGTGATCTCACAGGATATTCTGTAGTTGGATAAAGACATCACAACAAATATTTCACTCCAAAACTTAATGTAGCCTCATTTTACCCAACATGCCTGAAACTATTTGGAGCTCTTTTAAATAGTTAATCCATATTGCCTAGTAGTGCATGTAGCATGTAACGAAGTGAAGCTACAGAGACCAAATGTCCCAGTTTGTCCATGATTGCTCCAATTTTAAGATGGGTTCCCTGAGTCCTAAGTAACACAGTGTCTATACAAATAAAAAACGTTTTTTCACATTACCTATCAAATAATCTTGACTTTCACAACATTTAAAATAATAACTTAAAGGGATAATCTGGCCTAAAATGATCCCAGGGTCTTTATCTGAACAGGCGCTCATCAAAGAAGACCTCCAGAGAGTTTTTTTCGCTCATCGACCTGTATCGGGTTTGACCAGAGCTAAGTTACAGCCCAAAAATGGCTAACACGCATTGAAATAGGGCAGTGTGCAACACACTTACAAAACCGGCTCTTTTAACAACTAATACTGCTCAAAATAACACCATGCACCTTCAGTAGCATGACTAGGGTCTCTAGACATAAAAACAAGCATCAACAACTTATTTAGCATACCGGGAGGTTATTAAAAACTCAGAAGACTTACCTACAGTTGCCCTCGCTCCTCTCGTATGAAAGTCCGTACTGGTCGATCACCGAATTAATCCAAAAGGAAGGAGCCCGGTTGAAGATTTCTACAAACTATTTACAAACTATTCACTACGTGGTTGGAAGTAATATCAACTTATACTGGACCAAACTGCCACAAACAACAAACTCTT
>JAQLOL010000012.1:10639645-10658749 GCA_029783665.1 Naso thynnoides
TACTGGACCAAACTGCCACAAACAACAAACTCTTTGGAAGAAATCTTCAACCGAGCTCCTTCCTTTTGGATTAATTCGGTGATCGACTAGTACGGGCTTTCATACAAGAGGAGCGAGGGTAAGTCTTCTAAGCTTTTGACAACCTCCCGGTATGCTAAATAAGTTGTTGATGCTAGCTTTTATGTGTAGAGACCCTAGTCATGCTACTGAAGGCGCGTGGTGCTATTTTGAGCAGTATTAGTTGTTAAAAGAGCCAGTTATGTAAACGTGTTGCGCACTGCCCTATTTCGATGCGTGTTAGCCATTTTTGGGCTGTAACTTAGCTCTGGTCAAACCCGATACAGGTCGATGAGCGAAAAAAAACTCTCTGGAGCTCATGAGCTCATGAGTCATGGGCAAGCATCTACATTCCTTGCAGCTCTCTCTGACTGAATCTGCATACTGAATCTGATAAGCTTGCTGATGGTCAGCTGTCATGCCAAAGAGAAAGTCAGTCCTTTCCAAAAGAGCTTCAGGAAACTTGCTCCTTTGTCAAGTGCCAGGTAACAAAAGCGCAGGCTTCCATGGAGCTGACAGGTGCACTCAGTAAGTTTGCGAAGTGCTGAAATAATCCATCCTCATGAAAACACCAACATATAAACTGTACATGTGTATGCATGATGAACCTCCTAGTTTTAGGGTTTAAAAAAATGGTCAAGAGAACGCAGCCATGCTAGAAGACCGGTAAGGCATTACAGATGTGTTGAACTAAATATCAACATCATGCAAAGATGCTTAAAATGACAATGTAAACATGCTAATGAAGCATCAAGTGTTAGACTGGGGGTAAGTCTTTGCGACAAACTAGTGTCATGTCCCGGGGGTGTACATCAAGTCACCTCACACCACAGAATCAGGAGATAGGCTCCTGGCCTATGGCCTTCGCAGCTCGTAAGGGCTATTTATTTTACTATGTGTTAGTTTAGCATGTTAGCATGCTGACACAAAGTGCAGCTGAGGCTAATGGGGAATGTCATTAGTTTCTGCAGGGTGTTTGGTTATAAATCAAAACATCTGACAAATACTGATTCTGACCTTCAGTTCGGGCATTAGTCTATATATTTGGTTTATGAATAAGTTTTTATGTTTGTTGCAAATGCATGGCAACACATCCAGTAGTCACCAACCCATTTAACTAAAAGCCACAAGATGCCAACCTTGTGGTGAGCTAGGGGAAAGTCAGGGGATCCTCAAAGTCAGCTGGATATAACATGTGGGAACCATGAATCTGTACTAGCACTATCTGTATAAGTCTGTACTATCATGTCCTGCTTTCTGCCTCTGTAAATACATAAGATGGGCTTTTCAAACCATCTGGTGTTGCTCTTTTACGGTAGTATTCATAAAAATGGCTGGCCTCAACCATGAACTCCATATGTCTCTGGCTTTTAATAGCAGTGGGTCTTTAGAAATATCTGCAATATCTCAGCAACAGTTGGATTGATTCATACCAAAGAGTCTTGAAATCAAAATGTGGACCTTGGTGCTTTACAAGCAATCCAGTTAGTTAACTCGTCGGTCAAAAGTCGTCATATGAGTTTCATTGTGCCGTTGATGTTAACAAAATGCAATGACACAGAAATCAAATGAAACCAAGGATAAATTAAGGCCAATTATAAACATTCACCAATCAGAGCTGCCCAGCAACATCAAAATAATGCTGTTCTGTTGCGTGACTTGCTTTAAGGCACCACAGCAGTTCTCTATGATAGAGCATTACTCATACATACACTCCCCTTCCTTTTTGCCAGTTGGTATATAAATCTCTGTCACAGGCCCACTTTTTTCACCTGTAGGCTCATGTTGCCCTATTTGCGGGAGAAAATGAGTCAGGAGTTGCATGTTCTTGCTTGTAGCTAAATTTAATTAAATATGTGGCATGTACAGTGCTGTGTGTAGTAACCACCAGCATACAGCCACACGACATTAGGCTTGATGCTTAGTGCCACAAATAAATGAAATCACAATGCAACACTTTAACTTTAACTTTATTTACTTTGGTGACGCTTTCTCTTCATCTAGTGCCATCTTCAGATCAAAATTTTACCTAATCAAGACACCAAATACCTGCTAATTAGCTGAAATTATCAAGTGAATATGCTAAACTAATAAAATACTATAATATAGTAAACATAAGCATGTGCATTTAGCAAAAAATAGTTTTGCTCAATGTTAGAATTAGAAGGAATTCCTCATTTCTAGGAGGGAGTTTTGAGTCTTAAGAAGCTGAAAAAAAAATAGCATCAGGAAACCCTGAAGCAAATCATAAACGCCTCACAGGCATTTTTGTTTCTCAGGAGAGGAAGCCTCAGAGAAGTCAAACACGTTGATTTCCAAGTTAAAATCCTTCACTGGAGTCCTTTTCCCCGTATCAGTTTACTGAGGGTTTTATCTGCATCCCTTTGTGAGCTAAACTAAAATTATTTTGCTACTTGCCTGTGGCTGTATTCCTCTTAATGTGCAAGTAGCCTAGATAACCATGTGTTTATCTTTGTGTGTGTTCCCAAGTCTGTACGTATGTACAACATGTGTGTGTTGGTGGAGTAAACCTGTCCCCAAAGGGCTCGTCTGTTACAGACTGTCCTACTAGTTTTATTTGTCACTCCTCAGGGGCCACATAAACACAGTTCAGCTTGCTTTCAGCAGACAGAGCATCACAGTGTCACCAATATCAGACCCTCGTGGGTCTCATCGCCTCAAACCTTCAATCCCCAGACACACACTTAACTGTTCATATTAAGTTGTTCTTTTTTCATATTAGACACGATATTTGTAAGTTGCAAGCCTAAACATTTGTTGCAACTCAATCAGCTGTAACCTTTGAATGCTGCCTGCATGTTAAGGCATCAGAAAGAATAAGAAATCATTCTAATAAAATAATAATAATTCAGTGTGAATGAGACCATTCTGCAATATGAGTGCTTTATTTTATTTGTTTAATCTACTTTCTTGAAAATATAAAAATGTCATGAAGGATCTCACTCCTCCTCACTGTTAACCTCATATCATCTGACATCTACAACACCTGAGCGCTAAAAACAAAGCCATCCTCATTTTTAAACGTTGATGCTCTGGTTTGTTGTCCTTCATTACGCCTTGCTGTGTGCATTTTAATACCCAATTTATCATTGATAAATCTGTCTGATACGATTAGCGCACCATACTTGGATGTGTGAGTAGCTCTCAGCACTCATCATTTTTAGAGCAATACTGGGAGAGAGACGATTGCAGCACAAGGTGCAGGAAGGACATGTGACAGAGTGTTAAAAAAACCCTGTAGCTGCTCCCCTTCCCCCTCCCAGCTCCCTCAGCCTTTCTGTCTGAATTAAATGGGGCCTGTCTTCTTCCTCATAGCTGTAGCTGAGCTGTAACACTGTGGAATGAATGACAGACACACACACACACATTGTTTGGCAGGCACTCTTGCAAAACTGTTGTGTCATATTGTCATGTTTAATCAGAAAACAATTAGCATACATGTAAATAAAAACATCACATTGACAGATGTAATTGTTGCTATGAACATTTCTTGTTTTTGAAAAGGTTTTGTTAAATATGACAAGCTCTCTTTAAAAGAGACTGGATACACTGAACCTACTTTGGTGGCTGCCTGTGAATGACTTTCATTAGGTAGAGAGGAAAACAGACACACACACACACACACACACACACACACACACACACACACACTAATAAAAGCATCCTTCAACTGAAAAAATTAATTAGACTCACAAAAAGTCCCAGACTCCACTTCATGCAGCTGCACAAGATTCACATTCATTAAACACACATGCTGAAATATTCCCTTTAGTGAAGTAAAAGCAGAGCAGCAGTTGTTTGGTGTTTATTTACAAAGCCGGAACTCGGGCCATAAACCCAAAGCCCAGAGGCCCAGAGAACATGACGAAGGGTCTGTGCACCTCCTTTGTTTTTCATCCAAACCTCTTTCAAGTTCATTTGCGTTCATCTGTAACAAGGCAAACGGCAAACGAGGGTGGTGAATCAGGCAAAGGGAGGAACTGGATGGTGCCTTGCTCTCGTCCTTACAGTGAGCTTGTGGTGGGTGACAGTCCCGGCAGCATTTTGCTGTGCTCTAACGATTTTACCAGATGACACAGTTTTAAACATCAGTGCATCTTCAGCAGAGACACACGTGCACACTGAAAGGCAGGGAAGCATTGATATGCTTATGCGGGCCACTAAAGCCAAAAAAATGGCAAGAAATCAAGTTTCTTCTTTCACAGCCATTAAGCAGTCAATTTGCATTTTTGTGAAACCAGTGAACAAAATAATCAAGGGTTTCCCCCAGCAGAGCCAGAGCTGCTTTATGCAGCAATGTACAAATGAGCTTTGCCTACAACAGAAATGTCTGAACCACAGAATGTCCTTTTCCCCTTAAAATCCCCCCTCAGCATGTCCACTGTGCTTGCAAGATACCGCTGACAAATACACTGGAGCAATTTAACTTTACTAAGTGAGTCTTATTTTCAGCTTAAGGAAAAATGTGCTTATGGTTGCACAGACTGAAATGGAAGTTGAGTGTTTCTGAAGCTGTCAAATTCACCTCAAAACAAGATATGTAGAAGTTATGGATGAGCTCTTTTGGATTTAATGCCACATATATGCTTTTTAAAAATGGTTACAAGTTCAAGGTTTTTTCATTCACACTTTTATCTTTGTTATGATCAGATTTTTTAGCAAAAAGCAGCAGAATGGGTGACATGGTCGTTCTGTTGATCAACAACTTTGATTAAAAAAAAAAAAAAAACTCAACAACTATTGATGGGAAATGTTGTACAGACATTCATGGCCCCCAGAGGATGATTTAAGGGGGGTATCCACTGCAAAGCACTGGGGTCCAGAGGTTTTTAAAAGCCCATAAATGATGGTAATCATAGTTTGTGTTGCTTCATCTTAAAAGCAACTATTCAATAGCAGCATTAAAACTACTTTTACATGAATGTGATAGCTATATGTAGGCTACACCACTGTGTCATTTTGTGTAATTCACCAGTGGATTTACATATTTTGTATGTCTGGTGCATGTGCTTATGTTTGGGCAAAAGAAAGTGCCTAAGAAAAAAATTTGCACCTGGGCCAATTACAATCAAGCTACACCTGTGATCCCCTGATTTTTATTCCAGTGCCACCACAAGGCATATTGTGGTTTTGAGTAAAATGTTTTGAAAGTTACTGGGTTGATTGTCTCTAATGTTCCTCTGAGGATGAATTGTATCATTTTTAGTAACTCCTTGCCTTTATCTGTGTTTGACCTGTGTTTGAATAGAACAAAGATTTGATGGAGGACCTATTTTTGGTCCAGCAGAGGGAAAAAATAAGACTTCCAGAAACCAAACCATCTTCATCCTCACTTGTTGAGGTTAATAAATAAAGTTCGTAAAGAAATTATAGATTTTTCTGGATGTATGAACCCTCACCAACACAGGGCAACAGCTCTGGGGAAAGTTAAGAATGTGCACTTGGTGTTTCTAACATTTACCACCAATGTGTGTCCCAGGGGTTGAGAGTGAATCTTCATTCTTAACCAACTGAAGCTAAATGACACAAAAGCATCTCATCAAGACATAAATACAAAAAAAAAGGCTAAACGGGAGAAAGCAAAAGTGAGAGTTTGCACGTGTGTGCATGTATGTATGCATGTATGTATGCATGAGTCTGTGTCCGCCACACTGAGCGAGTTCATCAGAGAATCATCAGCCTCTATCTCAGTCCATATCTTATCATTATGAAGTTGAAGACCTAATAGGAGCAGACAGATTTATAGGAAGCCTTGGAGGCTCAAACCAATCTCTGTCGACCTTCAAGCCACCCAGGAAGAGCAGTGAGCTCACCTGAACCCACACATCCATCCATCCATCAATACATCCACACATCCATCCATTCATCCATCCATCCATCCATCCAAACATTCATCAATCCATCCATCCATCCATCCATCCATCCATCCATCCATCCACCCATCCATACACATGCCTACATATTCACGGACAGCTTTCTTAATGATGAATCATAAGTCAGACATTACATATTCCAAGCTGTTCTGTATGTTATCAGCAGATTTAGCACACACACACACACACACACACACACACACTCATCAGTATGCATGACTGCACACTGCAAGCCTTTATGCCATTGTACGGACACATACACACGCAGAGCTATATTTTCCAGTGGCACTCAGCACCTCATTGCAACTCTCTCTCTCTCTCTCTCTCTCTCTCTCTCTCTCAGTCTCTCTTACACACCAACACATATACACATATGCACATGCACACACACACACATATGCTTCACAGCAGGGATCTCTAGAGTTGTTGCTTCACACTCAGACAGTGGGTCTTAAGTTGGCGGGTTGACTTCAGCGGAAGCAGATTTGCTGCACCTCAATGCAATGTGTCCAAACATTGAGACAACATGCTGGGCTCTGATATCAAAAGCTGGGCATCCATTGGTACCTGAGAGCCAGGCAGACAGTGGGAGACGTTTACAGCCACACCAGTTATGCAATCCAATGCAACAAGCCCTTTAACTGCAAGGATTATCACGGCAAATATTTGTTGTGTCAGAAAGGATTTCATTCCTCTCTGTGGTGATCTCTTAGACAGTGACTGGCAGTTTTGTTTTTTAAAAAATAGACACTCTTTTTATATGTGGGCTGAATAAAAACAGCATATCTAGGATATTGGACTGTGAGAAATAGGTGGTCTCATGTAACAAAATAGCCTATTTACTCTATTGTGGTTCAAACTTAACTTAATTTGTACATTAAAAGGGGATGTCAGTCTTTGTTCATCTAAATCCAGTGACTCAGCATCTTACCAGGGGTTAAAATTTCCAGCTTTCAAAATTAATTTCCTCTCTTGGAAAGAAAACCTCCAGCTTTCTTTCCTTACTGTTCCTTACTGAAAATTGTCTTGGACATGTTTGTGCACAGAACCTAATCATGATGCTCTTATTCAGGTAGACAGGATTATTGCTGTTTTACTGTGCAGGTGCCTTGTGCATGCAATATTGTGTATCCTTGTGATCTGACTACAGATTCATCAATCAAAATCATTTCCACTTCACGATTCCTAAGTGACTATCCAGCAGCATTTTATCCCATCTTTGTCACACTTCAGGAAATTACGGCCACTTAACAAAAACGACAGCTGTGGATACTCAGTTCTTGAGAGTTCCTTTCCAAATAAATATCAACCTGCAACATTAGAATCGACCCAAGCACAGTCTTTATGAGAGGCAGAGCTCTGCGTTCAATTAGCTATTGTTGTGGGAGAATGGCTGCTCATCTGGGTGATATTTAGCTGTGGGTCCTTTGGTGCATAATCATGCTCCAATAAGCAGCTCAGTATTTAGTTCAGTCAGTTGTGTTTGAGAAAGCCACATGGGGACAAGGAGATGATATTCTCATTATTGTGAGTGTATGTGTGTGTGTATGCATGTTTACAGTGAAGATGAAGACAGATCTCTGTGATGAGAAGCCAGTTAGCTGAAACATTCCTCTTCCTCCCACCCTCTGACACACAGCAGAGACACAAGAGTCCAAAGATGCTTTTCATATAAACAGATTTCCTCCATCTGATTCTGACACACAAACAAATATGTTAAACAGTCCTCTGTTTTATTGTTACAGTTTCTCTGTAGTTTGTCATGAAATTCAGTTGGTTGCCACTGTGTAGCATCGATGTTGTTGTTTTAAGAGGTGACATATTTTCACTTTTCTCTTGTGTTCTGCCACACACCTGATTTTCTCACTCCAGCACTCAGAATGTCTACAAAATAAAAGAGTCACTCATTACAAAAGAGCTTCTCACTGAGGAATCTTAAAAAAATAATAATTTATTTTGAAAGGTTTGCATTCTGAAGAGCAAACACTCCTGAATTATTTTCCCTGCAATGTAAATACATTTTTTTTATTTCACAACGCATTTGCTTGTGTTTTTGTTATTATTTCTCCGAAGGCACAGTGTAACTATATGGCAAACCTCAGGTGAGGACTGTGTGCGTAAGCAATTATACCTCAGAATGATTTTCTAGGGGCTGATTTATCTCCGCTATGCACCAAGAGCAGATTATGAAACCCAGCCAGTGCACAATAAAACCCCTATTACACAAGCAATGAATCTCATCAAGAGGTAGAGCAGGAGAACCAAAAAAAAAATCCAACTATCCATTCGTGGAGTCATGGAGTCTACTTTGTGTGGTGTTGCAGCAGAATACAGAGCAGCCCGGGGAAGCCTCCCCAATCCCAGGCAAGATATTCATTACAGTCAAAAACCTTCAAGTCAGCAAAATGGGAGAACAGGATTCAATGAGAGAGCTGCCAACTCCAGTGGCTCTGATTTCATGCTCCAAGCCGTATTTCCCTGGTCACGGAAACCCATCTCCCCAACCCCCACCCTTGTTTTCCCATTGTCCCGGCAGTTTTTCCCTTTAATGGCGGCCAGAGAACGTGACTGTGAGCAGAAAGTGGCCATCACACTAAGGAGGGTGAACCTCCACGAGCTGCCGCAATGGGAGAGGGAAAAAATATCATCACCTGAAAAGAGCTCTATTTACCAGAGTGTGTGCTCTTAATGTGGTTTCATTCGTGAGGAAAAATGCTCCTGTATGTCTATAATATAAAGCAGTGTAATAATATGAGCTCCCCTCTGCTCTTTTGTCAGCCTTTTAAATCAATGTCAGAGTGCTCCATTCCTAACTGCAGGTCAAGGGGGATGATAGCACAGAGATTTAGTCCACTGACTACCAGTTTCCCCACAATATACTGTGTTCTTTATAGTTATAAGAAGTGTTTTATTCTGTTTTTCGCTCATAAAGGTAAAACTGTGGTCTCCACGCAACTAATAATGAAAATTGGTGGTAAGCATGTAAAATTTGTTTTGACACGCATGCCTCATGTTCAGTTTGTGGCAAACAGCCAGATGTCAGCTGCATGAAGACCGTGTTTCTGTCTTTGAGGAGCAGGATAAAAGTTTACCTGCCTGGTTGTACATCTCCTCTTTAAGCACCAGAAACAAATACATAACATCAATGAGTGTAACACCAATTAATTATCTATTAGCATAACTGCATGGTTGTTTGATGTGACTTTTAATAGCATTTGATGGTAACAAGAACCTATTTTATTTGTGGTAAACACAACAGTATATCGCTCCTATTTCAATATTTTTTGGGTTGTCCATTTTTTCAACAACTTCATTCAGATCTTTTTATCACAAGCATGGCGCTTGAAGAACTTTCTACATTTACAGTAATAGTCAGACTGAACACTCGCTGCACTGTGATTTCAATATTCTCCTTTTTCCAATATAAATATATTTTTTAACATGTTCTCTTAAGCTACAAGTGTCTATATACAGAGGACCTGATTTGGTATTTATAACACTACTGCATACAGAGTGTAGATGCAGCAACTGTATATAAATGATCATAAAAGAAATTACATAAAATAGATAAATAAAATAAAATAAAATAAAATAAGGACTTTTTTTTTAAATACCTCAAAAAGATAAATGAAGTATTGTAAGGATCTCCCTCTAACAAAGATGATTAAAGATAACAAAATAAAAAGAAAAGCAAATACAAAGTGATGAAGATACCCATTTAGTCTTCTCACCACCTCCTCCAGCACCACCATGAATAACTATAGAGGCCAGTGATCTGCTGCTATATCACAGGGGACTGAGGACAGAGTTAGACTAGCAGGGAGGGGGAGCAGCCTTGTATCAGGCCTCGAAGTGAACTGATATTGAAACATCACTAAAACCACCACAGCCATCGCCTCCTCTCTAATGACCAGCCACACAGACACAGACACACATGATTCATCAGCACTCATACTTGCACTCACACACTCATTGTGATGTGCTACCGATTGGGAATTGATGACCAGGAGGGAGAATGAGGTAATGATGAAAAAGCCTGTGGCACACAGAGACACAACAAGAGAGGAGAGCCTCTTCTAATGAGCTATTGACATTTTCAGACAAGACACACTTAGCTGCTGGATTGAAAAAATAATCCTTAATTTGCCTGGAAAAAAAAAGATTTTCATGTACAACTTAAAAAAGAAAAAGAATGCTTCAAAAGTGTGATGCAGAAACATCAGAAAAAGAAACTATGTTTAAACTGACAAATTCAATACAATAGGAACTAATCAACTCATTAAACACCGGTTATGCACACACACACACAAAAGAACAAAGATATTAAGTGAGGAAATCCAAGAGGAAGACTAACATAAAAAAATCTAACCTAAAACCCCAAACCATAACAGTAGCCTCTCAAATGGTAATTTTCACTTTTATTGAGGTCACCTTTGCTGGTAGTAATATTGTAACTTATTCATTTTTTAGAATGCACCAATAAAAATAAATCAAGTCCTATAAAGAGTGAATGATGAAATCATAACAGCTGAAATCAATTCATTTGTTGCATCTCACGACTTTTGAGCATCAGCTAATAAAGACTGAAATACAATAAAAAGGCTCTGGAAAAAGCTGGTACATGGATTATTCGTCATGATTGTTTTGTCAACCTAATATTTTCAAAGTCAAGATGGAACTCATGCTTGTCAGACAAAGTTGCCTAAAGTTGTTACAGTCTTTTTCGTGAAAGGATTAAGTCCAAAGCTTTATTTAAATGCAGCAGGTATGAAGAGTATATTACATTTTTGTTTTTGAAAAACAAGGAGTCGTCTTTTAACATGGATTTCAGACCGTTTGTTGAATATCTGTACAAAACACCAAAGTTTTAGGAAATGTATTATTGTTATAAGGCTACAAAACAGAAAGTTAAAACCAACATTTCAACACTCACACACACACACACGCACACACAAACACCCTATCCTCCAAACACCTGCTGCCTCCGTTTGTCTGATAAGCGCTTCATATCAAAATATGATGATGGGAGCCATTTTTCATTCACTGTCAAAGGCTGTGATGCATTTGCTTAGTTTCTAGACACAACCAGTGTCGCTGAGATGTGAGAGGAACTGACTGGAACTTAAGCCAACAGACACAGGAAGGTCCCTGAGCCATGGCTGCCACTCTGGTTCTTAAATACATTACCACCGATCTTCCTCTGTTCCCTTGTCATCACTTACTGAACAGGCTATGAATCAGGAAGCCATACTGTGTAGATCTTCCTCTGCAAGACAAAAGCAAGCGAAATACTTTGTGATGTGTTAAATGTCTAAAAAGTCACTTCAAGTTTGCAGCTTTCCTAATGGTGTAAGAGTTACTGAAAAAAAAAAAAAAACAGTGGCGTGCAATGATAGGAAACTTAATTTTAGTAACTCAATATTTTTACAACCAACAAACAAGCAACAAAACAGAATAATTGCAATTACAGAGTGACTGAAACGGTTCTGCTGAGGTCAGAAGAATTCATACCATGGAGTATCCAAGGTTCGTATCTTGATCTTAACAAGTCTTATACTGTGGATAAATATCACAGGATGATTATTTTCTACTTGTCATTTACGTACTGCTGAATATGACTTCTTTCAAGTCTAATTCCTCAAAGTTTGAGTGATATGGGCATTATTTAGGGTTTAATAAGACACAAGTACATGTGGTGAACACCACAGGTTTAGTTAAATTTGCAAAACAAGTCCATGATTAAGGAGGGATATCTGGAAAGTATCAAAGGCCGAGTAAAGATGGGTTAGGCCCTTAATTAAACAAACTTGTATCATTTGCATAAAATGGACTTTAAGATAAGTAATTATAGAGAAAATTGTTTTTAAAAAAAACAGTAATAATGGACCAATAATACACCCCTGCAATACCTCATGAATGATGGCAACAGACTTTTATGCAGCACCATCAGTCACAACAGTGTGTGTGTTCTCTCTCTCAGATAAACTTGGACTCATCTGAGTGCAACATTATCTAGAATTAAATACTGTTGTTTTTTACATAAAATGCTTTTTACAGGTTTTCCAGAAAGAGGACAATGTCATCATTCACCGAAACCGTAGTTGTTATAAAAAAGTATAACAGGTTAAATGGTAGCTGTTAACTAACAGCCTTCAAATATTTGCAATAAGATCAGCTGAACTGCAGTGCCTCCAATCTTCTTCTCCAGGCTAAAAATCCACCCGCTGTCAGAAATAGTCGCACTGCTGTCCAAACACCACCAAACCTGTGCAGCTATATACGTGAGTATAAACAAAGACACAGACTGTGCTGCATGGCTGCCTGTGTAAACACCGGCAGAATCTGCTGTGGACAAATTGCCTCTATTCCTTGTGTAAACATAAAGGAACACCAGGGGGGAAAAAATCATCCATTTTCAATTAGGCGCAAGTGCTGATGAGAACCGATGCCCTTCAATTTAATTACAAAACTGTGCGATTGCAATCAAAGACAGGAACACTATCCCCGATTATAGAAATTTTATACATTCAAATGTACGTGAGGTAGGAAAAAAAGAAACATAAATTAATTTATATTAGAACAATCCATCTGTGTTAACATATATGAAATATACAGAATACTTAATTATGAAAATGTCCAGAAGAATTTTACACTGAATAAGTCATACCATCTAGCACAGAAAAAGCCTACTTAAATTATATTACATATCACATTGTATCCTTCTCTTTAATAAAGAGTAATATCATGTCCATGTACACAAGAACAAAACAAACAAAAAAACCCACTCTTAACTAGTTGAGGAAAAAAAGTATAAATGAAGGGAATTAAAGAAATATTCCCCTGAGCAAAGGGAAAATCTGGTATTAAAATATATGGAATAATGTCAGATTACCTGTGCATCAACACAGCATCAGCATACATCATAAAAATAAATAAGTTACAGGCAGGAAATGGCAGACAATGAATCCTCAGAGGGCAAACGTAACCTTGCACTCCAAACTGTCAATATTCCCCTGACAGTGAAGCTCATGTTCACTCCCTCTTCAGAAAATGCATTAGACACAGATGATATCCTGAGCTCGGGCCTTCAATCTATCCCACACAACCACTAATCTGTTAATTGATCTGGCAAGGGGAAGGAGAGAAAGGGTGTGTGTGAGTGTAGAGGGGGGTTGGGAAATTGAGGGATGACATTACCGAAGAAATATATAATCTTTTATAATGGGTTCAGGGACCTTGATGGGATGAAAGCTCACAGTTGTTTGGAGGTCCTCCTTAATAATTCATCCATCCCAGTTTATTGTTGGCAATCTCTGAGAGCATTTCATGCTTTTATTTTACCATTAAGAATTCAAACTGTAATGATGATGTAATTTAGCTGCTTTAAGGGGGCAAAATTACATTTTTTTTTACACTTAAATAGTGTTAGATTTCAGAAGACACTGCGTGCATCAAAGTAGGATGTCACTTTTGATTTGGAGTTATCAAATCAATCAATATTTCCACATAGGTCTGTGTTTTTCTGCCTTATCTGTGATTCACACTGTGATCCAAGACTGATGAAGCTCTGCAAGGTCTTACTTGTGGAGCACATTGCAAGTTTGGACTAGATGCTAACGTCACCATGCTAACATGTTCACAAAAATTATGCTAATGCTGATGTTTATCACATTTACCATGTTGTCCACCACTTTTTAGTTATTATTTATTTGTTTAGCATGCTAAATTTAGTTGATTAGCACAAACACAAAGCAGCCGACAGAAACAAATGTCATAAATTTTTCAGGTATTGTGTCATAAACCAAGATGCTGGACTATTTGTTTGATCTTTGACCTTGATGATGGCACAAAATGAACTCATCCTGAGGGAAAAAGAAAATACCGCACACAGTCCTTCATCCAGTTTCCACTGAGATTTTTCACACTCTGTAAGATTTTGTGACAATCCACCAATTTTGAGATATTTCACCATACTGTAAACTTCTACCAGCTGCTGGTGCTCGAGGAAAATTGGGGTTATCGATGAAGTCATCAAGATTCAGTCTCTGAGAAACATGAATATATTGACAAATTTCATGGCAATACTCCTGATAGTGGTTGAGATACTTCATATGTGATTGCTGAGCATCTCGTTTGAAAGCTTTAAAGCCATCGTCAGGAGCAACTACATGCGTCATGAAACAACAGGTCATAGACACCATCTGCCGAGTCCGACTGATTGTTCAGTTGCATCACAACACACAGCACATATCCAGGGCGGTAAGGGACAGAACAAAGCTTCAAAGATTTGTTCATAACATTAGTCATTAGACATTGCAGGGGTGTGTTCTTGATCCGCTGTAGTTCAGGGGGCATAGCAGGTCGTCTGCTTATCAAAAGGTGTTTGGTTCGATCCCTGATTCCTCCAGCCTGCAGCTGAAGTGTCCATGGGCAAGAGACTGAACGCCTTGCTGCTCCTAATAGATGTTCTGTCAAACTGTGAATGTGTGTGTGAATAAGTGAATGCTGCTTTGTGGTGTAAAGTGCTTTGGGTAGTTAGAAAAGCACACTATAAATACAGTCAACTTCCCCAACATTTGATGACAAAGGCTTCCTATGCATTTAACCAGGGCCTTGACTCTTGTGTAGGTTGGATGGGCAGAGCTGAGAGACTGATGCCAGCTGACGACTGTTGAAAAAGATTGCACCTACGAGAGATAAATTACATTTTAATCTGTCCTAAATATATCATCACCCAAAAACTGTCAACATCATGTACACAACTTTAGTACCTTTATTGATTAAGGCCACTGTTAGGACCAGAACATCTTAATGTTTGGTTTTGTTAATAAGTTATGTACTTTTGTCCATGGATAAATTCTCACGATGTTGCCTCCTGGTATTGAGCTGCTGTTTCTTATTGTGACTCCCCAGTCATGACAACGGTTTGAAAGTAAAACTGAAAGCTTGAAGCAGGTAGTAAAAATTTTTGCAGCATCAAGTTTTCTGAGATTGGAATGAGCCATGAGACCCAAGAAGAGGAAAGGTGTGTCCACTTGCTGTTAAAAAGCAAAATATGAAGCTCACTGTGCCATATTTATACCAGCGAGGAGCACATTTCATAAGACTCAAATAGAGAGCGCTTTGATTTGACTCAAGCCCACCTGATACCAAACATCTTGCTGCTTTTCTGAGGGGACCTGCAGGAGTTGCAGAAGCCTCAGTGCGGGGGTGTCTGGAGGATGACAGCAGGCATTATTTCACAGAGAGGATAATGACAGCAGAAGTGTTTTGGTATTACTCCGCTTCTCAACCACTAAAGGGATTAAGGGCCCGATCAAGGCTGCAGTGTAGGTGATAAGAGTCAAAAACAAGAACAAGAAGTGAGTCACACGCTCTAATCCCTTCTCCACCGTTCTCACCAGCAGACATTTAGCATCCTCCTCTGCTTGACACGTTCCTCCTCGGAGACATAAGAAGCTTAGATGATGCAGCATTTTTTTTTCCATTTCTAGAAAAAATTGTGTACTAGAAGAAGTGGTTGCAGTCATGGCCTGCCTGTTTATTTTTTACTGCAACACAAACACTTGTGTTATTGGTTGCCACTTACATGCAGAAGGGTGGAGGTTACATATGAGCCAGAAGATAATGTAAATCTAGTGGGCCATTTTTCTGAGGTAGTTTTACCTTCAACATCTATGATAATGTTAAAAGTAGGTTTGGTGTTTTATGGCAAATCTACGCTGTTTTGTTTTTACAATTTTTGCATCAATGAGATCTTATCCTGACTGGTCAAGTGTTTGATTTGATAGATGAGCCAGAAAGTTTTGTTTTTAAAGCTTGGGTAAGCAACATCTGGAAATCAAGCTAGCTGTAGCGTGACACTCCCACGGAAGAAACTCCTCTGTGCCCTTCCCTTCCCGTCTTTGCTCCGGCTCACATTTTCTTTCTTTTGTTGTCGCTCTCTCCTTTAGGTCCAGTTTGCGCCAAAGATTCACGAGATGTGCAGGGAAAGTTACAGTGGTGTGAACTCAGCTGATCCGTCTCACCTCCACTCAAGCCGACTGACGGTGTCGCTGCATCTAAGTTTGTCAAGTCGCCAGAGGGCAGTTTTAGAGCATTAGGCACGTCACTTGTTCCAACAACCAGTCAGCTCGTAGCTACATCACCTGTCACTAAGAAGCACTGAGAGGCCAATGCTCTCTGAAATTACTTTTGATTGGCTGAAAAGTGCCTGTCACAGTCTGAATATAGAGCCAAATTAGAGGTGCTGAGGTATATTGTTCTTTTAAAACACCTGAGTTACAATTTGCTAACAGATTATGAAATTTTTGACTGATGTGTCAAAAACTCTTTGTCACAATGTAACAGCTGAACAGCTTAGTGATATATGAACTTCTTATAATCAACACATTTGTCTATTTTAAACAAAAATGCTACAAATTTTAGCTTCCAAAATGTGAAAATTTGATACTTCTCTTCACCTCGTGATTGTAAATTAAATGAGCAGGACTGTTGGTTGGACAAATCAAGTGATTTGCACATTTGTATGTGCTAGAATGGAAACATGAGTTTAGGTTTGTAAGAAATTATGTAACTGTCATAGCAATTACGTATTTTAAGTGTGCAGTTTAAGCTGATATCAAATTCATGGTCACTGCTGTTTCAGTGTTTAAGTCCTACAAGCATTTACATAACTGCAGTTTCCTTCAAGTTAACATTTGAGAAAACTGTTCTATTTTTACCACACAAGGATCATGTTATATGTTGCCTTCAACCTTTCAGTCCCGTAGCTTTACTTTGCATTTTGTACTGTAAATCAGTGAGAGAAGATTACAGAAAATCCTTTTTCAGGTGAGATACTAAAATTAATTCAGGCTGCGGGAGCTCAGTGTATGAAGGACCAGAAATACTTTAGGATTTGCAACGTTAGCAATCCTACCTTCTTCCCGGCACTCTGTGTTTTTGTGTCAAGAAAAATTACCATGAAAAAGGTACATTAGGTCCATTGTGACCAATTGTCCCATTAGGACACATTATGTAATTTATTGCTGTGACACAGGATTTGAATCACCTTGACAACTTTCAACTGAACGTGTCTCCCTACAGATTTCTGTTTAGAAACTGACACCTTGTGGTCATTAATGGTAGGACAAAACACTATGTCATACAGAGGGTCCTGCAGTAACTAGGTTGTTTGTAGAGGACATTTGCTGCAAAACAACCTTCCCGTATATGCCTGTTGACCAATGAATTGACTAGTTTTACTCTATAGAATCAATAGCTTATTAACTAGAGTTCAGAAAACAACCTCCATGCAATTCCTATTTTTGTTCCATGTAAAGTTTTCAACCCTTTAAAAACCCCTTTTAAAGTCTTTTTTTTTCTTCCAAAAAAGTCGAATCCACTTTGGATAAAAGTTTAATTCACAAAAATACATTGACCAATATAATGAAAATGTACTAAAATGTACTTTAATAATCCATAAAAGCTGGAACATCATTGACAGAAAAACACAAGAAGCATTATTAGAGTTGGTTTAGTATAATATATTTCAGCTTCAAGAGACATAGAAATCAATCCTTATTTTTCCCCATATTTCTTCTATAAAAGACCCATTTTTTTTCTGAAGCATTATTATGCAAAAAATGGCATTAGAATATATTATGGGAGCTATGAAATCCAAGTGACTGAGTATAAAATTAAGTCACGTCAGAGAGAAATATCTGCAGAAGACAAGTCCATGATGAACAACAGGGCGAACAAAGAAAAAAATATATAATAAAAATAATAATACATATTATAGACCTTGATCTATCATCACTGACATGACAGGCATGGAGAATAGGTGTATGGCTATAAAAAAATTCTCACTTTTCCACTTGATTTCACTTGAAAACATCTACACTTAATAACTGATGCATTTTTTCATGCTCGTTTTTGAAGAATATTCATAATCATACAACTAAAAAAAGGTCAACTTCCATGTCTTTCAAATACAATATTGATATTGAAAAAGATGAAAAATACTGAATCCAAGTTCTAACTTTGTTTTCCTTCTTTAACGCTGTTGTTTCTTTTTGTTTAACTGTCAAAAAATGAAAGTTAGGGGCTGCTCTCTGGCCATGAAGGCGGCTCATGGACACATTTGTTTATACGTTCAGAGACTTTTATCATCATCATCATCATCATAAGTTTGTGGTGTTGTTTGTTGGTGCAGAAATGGAGACTGTCCATTTAGGGTTCACACTGACACTGAGACAAAGAGGAAGGTCCTCCGAGGCGAGAGACCAGAGTCTACTCTCTCTCTCTTACTGTCTTTCTTTCTCCTTTTTCTCTCCATCTCTCTCTCTCATGTAGATCATCCTCGTCTTTGATAGGAGCAGTCAGCTGATTCACCGTTTATGGCTGATGGAGGGAGGGGGTCGGGGCTGTTGGAATGCTGGCACGTTCCAATCAGGGCAACAGTTCTTCATTACAGCATTTCTGCAAGACAGCAAAGTAGTTTTGAGTCTGACTAAGGTTGCCCAAACACCATTTAAAGGTGAGCACTGCCCTCTAGTGGCCAGTCAGTGACATTATATGCGTAGGAGGTGTAGGAGGAGAGAACAGAAATGTGTCATCCATAAATGTTCCAAAGTGTCAAGACGTGATATCAGCAGGGTTCACTCTGGGGTCTACTGAGTCACTTACAAGCAGAGGCAGCAGCTCCGCTGCCTCCATATACCCTAAGTGTCAGTAAGTAAGTATAAAAAGACTCTTGGTCTGTCGTAGTTAGTGCAGGTAGTGTCCACACTACCTGCACAATATTAAAGAAGTTAATGACATGACAGATTCATCATGTATTAAAATATTGGTGATAATTTTTCGATGTTCAATAAAGGTACAAAATGTGCACTAATTACTGTGCAAGCCGAGCAGAGACATCCAAGAGTTTTACAACGTTAGAAAGACAAGAAATAACAAAACACAAAAAAAATTAATAAACTAATTAAACTGATTCAAGATGCTTCAAGAGCTCCCTCATTTGGGAAAAACAGGATCAGCTGAACATGAAATAAATTCACATTGACACATCTTATAAGAACTTCCAGAGATAATTCAAAAACAGAAACCATAACATCACATTTCTTCAACCTAATTTTTTGATAATAATATCCCAGATCGCATGTAT
>JAQLOL010000012.1:10681992-10698665 GCA_029783665.1 Naso thynnoides
CCCCCCCCCCCCCCCCCCCCCCCCCCCCCCCCCCCCCCCCCCCCCCCCCCCCCCCCCCCCCCCCCCCCCCCCCCGGTTGGAAAACATTTGCATTAAAAACTGTGTCCATGAAAGTGTTCATAAAGTGCTAAGTCAAAAGTTACAAATTTTCAAAAAGCAACTTTCAAATCCATTTCAAGTCTTTAAAAAAATATTTTAATTCTGACTAAAATGTCAAACTTTAAGATTGTCATTCAAAAGCTGTTGAGGGTTTAGTACAGAGACAAGGTTTATTTTCAATATATGAATCTAGAAAAGTGAAACAAATGGTTGATTAATTAAGCTATCAATACAAGATTGTAAAAATGCCAAAACGAATTTAAATTTCCCAAATGTAAATATCTGCTGGTCCTCAAAGTAAGTCTCTTATGACAGCAAGTGTAATATTCTTATGGTTGATGTTGTGCTCATAGAAAATGCTTAAAATATGAAATTGTCTCGAAGAAAACTGTTTTGATGTCCTCATATTTTCACAATTCGGAAATTCCTGACACATTATACATCAGTTACTCAAGTGAGAAAATAATTTAACGACTAATCAGTGAAGTCTCTTAATGGTTTGTTGTAGTCGTAGACCTTATAATCAAACATCCAAGGTGTTAATGCATTTATACAGTTTCGGATAATGCTTAGAACTTACAATTGGAGGCATGTTGCTCTCAAGTCTTAAGTCTCATGAAATAAATGAGCACTGACCCCATTTTTTTCAATTGGTGACGTCAAAGTTGCATCAAGGTCTCTTCTTCAAGTTCATCCGCTGTCCGTCACTTGTAACCACACAGGGCCGGCTTTAAACAGATAACAAGTGAGGGACACAAACATGCAAGAATGTGAAAGTGCTCCCTCATGTTCCTTTAGCAGACATCCTGAAACAGTCAGCCACAGTGCAACAGAACAACACTGGTCCGGTTATGTGTACAAGGACTACCCTCTAGTGGGGAATGAGTAATCCTGCCCAGGCAGCGTGCGCCACGGGCAAAGGCAGCGAACACACAGATATTTGATGTGAACTCAATCTCACTCACAATCTACATTTTTCACAGCCCACAGCCAGAATGTCAGAATGTATTCATTAGACTACAACAGACACACAACTTATTTCTTTATTGTACAATCTGTCATACAGACTTGATACAGTATGCATCCATCCCTTGCTTGAGTTTCTCCTTTCATTTGTACTGCCTATGCCATCCTTGGTCATCAGCCGTCTTTTCCTCACCTTTGTGTTGAATGTAAAAACACTGTCATAAAATAGAACAATCTAAAATAAATAAATCACTCTAAAACAAAATAATATCCCAGGAATAGCTTTGTATCTGACAGGTGTTTGCCTTCATAACTCTGAATAAAATTGAAAAGGAAAAGGCCAGAAAAATAACAGCGGCCAGCCCAAGCAGATGATAAATTTAGGGAAAATAAAGACTAACAAAAAAAGTGAATACAAGCCAAAAGCCTTTACTGTATATACATGAGGATTCCATTGTTATATATAATTTATGATTTTCCATGTGTGACATGTTTTGGCTAAATTCCATCCAGTCCAGAGCTCATCAGTCTTGACCTCCCGCTTGCTGGTCTCCATGCAATACATATTAACAAAACAGAAAAAACACGCCTTACCCCCACAAACTCCCATACATCAAACAACAACTGTATTTAGCCTATGTTAGGTGAAATAGATGCAGATGACAAGGCTGACAATGGCAAAAAGGCAGATCTGTTCTGTACATGGCTCTTGCAGAAAAATGAAGATGTGTTTTGTCCTTCAAATCTCTGACATAGTCCATTAAAGTTGGGTGCAGTTGCTATTGTTTGACGTGTGATCTTTTGCTCCATCTCTCCTTTGTAACTTCAGCAAGGAATTTAAAAAAGACCTAGTGAATAAGAAGCATGGAGTCCTCTCACTGATATTGTCTGTAGTCTCCAAAGGCAGGGGAGGGCATAGATGCGGGGGCGGGTTCCTCTGCAAACTGCGGTCCTGAAGAAAATAAACAAAAAAAGGGTCAAATTCAAAGTAAGACGACAGCAACTGGTCGGGGAGGTAGATTTATGACAAAAAATATATAAATAAATAAAACTGCAATATCCTTTATATTTCGGTCAATCATTCAATTACAGAATCTTCCAAGAACACAAGTGTTTCTCACCAGTTGGGAACTGTGAGGAGGCGAACCTAGTAAGCAGGATTCCAGCGCCCTCTATCAATGCCAGCAGGATACCTCCCATGGCTGCAGAGCCCACCATGGCTACTGGTCCATCTACAGAGGAATGGGATTGTTATTATAATATTACATGCACACAGTACACACAGTACAATAGTGTCCAAATTTCACATACAAGGTGAATTCAACGCAGTAGTTTAGATTTTACTGCATCTTAAAATACCACCCACGATCAATCTCACCATTTTGCTTTTTAATATATGAAAAATGTTCATGTTCTTTATGCCTATCATTAAGACTATGCATGCGTATGCGTATGCGTATGCGCAAACACACACACACACACACACACACACACACACAGTGCAACAAAATTAACTAAACAGTGACAAAGATGACAATCATGTCTTATCTTTAAATACCGACAGAGTCCTGAGAAAAGGCCTAACAAGGCCTAACAGAGAAGAGAACACACCTGTCTGAACAACAGTTGTGCAGGGCCTAATTATTACTTAGTTCAAATATTACTGTGAACATAAACAAAGTCACAAGCATCGCAGTCACAAACATGAAGATCCCAGCTCCTCTTCTTCAATCAAGCTAAGATTCTTGTTTCCCCTTTACTTACTGTAAACATGCCAAACTCAAAGCATTTTCAGTGATTCTCAAGTCAGTGTTGGAAAACACCGCCACATATAACTCTAAAACATTTACTGATATTTATTTAGAATGGTCCACAGAAAAAAGTGCAGAGTCACAGAGACAAGTGCCTCAAAAAAAAAGAAAAGAAAAAAAATTTTTTAACTTGTAGCACAGGTGCAAGAAGATCTCAACACTCTAAAACCTGCCTTGCAAACACTCAGTGTATCCAAACTTATAATATCCACACTTGTCTTTACTTACTGATGCCTAGCACACTGGTTTTGGTTGTGCAGTGAGTTTAATTTCGAACCCTGCTCAGTATACAACAGCAACATCAATGTTTGTCTTTTGTATGGAGCATGTTTGTGCTGTCTGTTGACAGTTAACTGCCAGCTTCTTCAGAGCTTACTCACTTCTTGCGGCGAGGATAGCTCCCGTCATGGCCCCACTTGTAATTGAGTTCCACGGATCCTCCTTCCCTCGTACTTTTACTAAACCACAGTCAATCATGGAAAAGAGGCCTCCCCATACTGCAAAGCTGCCTGCAACCCAAAAAAGATTCACTTAGTTTCAAAATGAAACAGATAAGACATGCTTTGTTGGCCTATTTTGCCATCATTTTAAGTTACTTGACCCAAAATGTACTCTTCAGTATCAAATACACAACAACGACAGGATCAAATTATTATCATTCTTATTATCATTATTATTATACAGAGTCTGTATTTGTTTCCCCCTAAATGAAGAATAGTCTGCTTTAATTTATGTGTATCATGCTAGTTAAAATGGATCTGCAATGCGTTTCATTCAGGATGTCCTGGACTATATCCGAGTCCTTAACATTGGGCATTTGTCAATACCTAAATGCTGAATAAACATGGGTCTGACACATGGAAATATCCCTTTAGAAAAATGAATTTTCTACATTCACACCCTCCAAATTTCTTTTTGATATGCAGTGAAATGCTAGCACTGTAGAGCCAGCTGTGGTAATGCAGAGAAGTGCTGCCACAATAGCAGGCTGATGTGGACAAAGCATCGCAGTCCAGACAAGATCACATTTTGCAAAATTTTGCCCAATACTGGTCCATGAAAATATGCTCTGAAACAGATGACTTGTATCAGCTCTGGACATCTTTAACTTTCACAGCAGCCAAAAAAAATCTAAACATCTTCACAACTTATGTTTGATCTTCAAGAACAGTTACTGGGCAGGAAATTCAGTCATATCTGGAGATGTTTCGATGCCATTCTTTCCTTCCCGTTATTGATTTGGAAACCTGAACTTTTTGCATCGACCCACGCTGAGTAATAATCCAATGGTATTATTCAGGCATAGTGACTCGCCGCCACTGAATCTTTGCCACAATGCCAACAAAAAGAAGAAGAAGAAGAAGAAGAAGAAGAAGAAGAAGAAGAAGAAGAAGAAGAAGAAGAAGAAGAAGAAATGTTCGGGCAGTCCCACATCAGTGAAACCTGCCCCACCCCTACGCAGTGCACTAGGGTTGTGCGATATGAAGGTATGAGACTATAAACGAACAAAGAGTGTGTCCACTGTCATAGAGATTTTTCGATGAGTGTGTCAGGGCACATTCTACCTGTTGCAGTTCTAGGGTCAGACACACAAAGCATTTCTTTTCTTGACCATATCACACTATTTGCCACTCTGTTCAGTTAAATGCCCCCCATAGGTACACACAGACAAACAAAACACAGCAAACCTGTCAACTTCTTCCCTCCCCTTTCATGACGCAGCTGTGTTAAACAAAACAAAAGCATCATAAACAAGTCGGAATTAGCCCACTTAAATTAAAAAATTTGGAGAAGAGAGGATTTACCATTTTCTGTCATTGTCTACAACCGATGTAACCATTTTTGCAGTACTGTATCAGTTGTGGAGGTTCTTGACAGGCTGGGAAAACTTAATGACATAGTGTCTAGGTTAAAAAAAAATCATCTGTCGCACAGTTTCTATCAAGACACACAGCCACAGTTGAAACCTTAGCATTAGCTAGTAGCATCAGGAGGAAGGGGGGCTTGCCATTTCTTCTGTCATTAACTACGGCCAATGTAATCATCATTTTTGCACTGTATCAGTTGCAGAGTTCCCAGAAACGTTGGAAACTTAATGACCTTGTGTCTGTGTTCATAACATAATCCCAGGGAGTATAATGTCGTGTTGTACAGCTCCAGGTGTTCACACACAGCACAGCTTTGACTGCCCTGTCAGACTTCGGGACGTTCATGTCCTCAGGACGCTGGGACATCAGTGACATCCAGAGAGTGTCAACACTGATTGGCTGTTGCAACACAAACTCGCCTGAAAAGTTCAATATTCTAAATTTCAATCTGTTTACTTTTGCAGAGCCTGCATTTAGATAACCAAACACATTTCATACACATGTAATTCTTAGAATGTAATAATTCATAAATCAAAACGAAATCTTTTTGTGGAGCCGGGAACCAAACATAAGTCTAACACATTTGTAAACAAAACCCTACATTTGCTCTAATTTGTCAAATAGTCTTAGCCAATATTAAAAACTAAAGAATTGTGATAAATTCGAGATTGTGATCCTGCCATGAAAAAAATCGGGATACGATGTTTTTGCCATATCGCCCAACCCTACAGTGCACCAAAGTAATTGCTAAAATATTTCCAAGGGAAAACTAAAGCAAACGAGGTAGGTAAATAGAGCAGAGTGAGCCAGATGTAATGCACCATTACAAACATTAACTTTTCATGGTTATGACAGTTTAATGAGCATGACAGAAATGCTTCTACCCCCTCATGCTCAGACAGATAGTACACCTGACCTGAGACAGCTCAATCACAACCGCATCTGCGACAAGATCTGGCAATGTCAGGCTTAAAACAGCAGCAGCTCTAATAAAAACCATTTGGCATGGTGGTCTTTACACTTACTTATTGATTGCGACTCTTCCGATTAACTCCAATGTTTCAGTAAAACTGCGTTCATCTTCCTCCTCCTAACTAGCCTGTGCTGCTGCAGCCATATTGGCCTAAGTACACAAACAGGTATGGCTAGCTAGCAGTCACCTGACTGCCTGTTTCCATATTTGCTTTTAAGGTAAGGCAAATAATAATTAAAACATACATGAAACAATGATCATGTCTGCATTTTTTCAGCTGTCATGGTTCATGCTACTCAATGCCAAGTCTCTTGTTCAACAAGAAACACTGAATACTGTTATTATTTAACATAAGCTGCATACCACTAACTCTTTATTTACGTTATTTTATGGATATGTCAGCAGTTAAACAAGATGCTTGCCATTTATGGATGTCAGCTAGTTTTGTAGTAAAAAATCCTTTCAGTTCCAGACAGATGTGCAGGACACTACTGTGAAGTAGCAGTATCACATTCCAAATAAATGATTTACATATCGGATAGGGATTTGTGACATGTTAAAATTTTCCAACCGGCCACTGTCAGCCCATCCACCGGCTATTGTCAATATATTTGCGCAGGTGTGTGCCAGCACATGCAGTGTGTCGTCATTGCTCTTTATACACTGTCAGATTCAACATGTCAATCATGTAGGCCTATGGCGCCTTTTTTCCTCTTGCAAGACAAACGCTTCAAGCCCGCCCTGAGGAGCTTGCAGTGAAGAATGGATGGATCCGAGCCTGAAAAATACGGATACAAAATGCTGCGCGTAACTTCATATCAGTTTTTGGATTTCTCTCAGAATGAGTCGCAAAGCTGCAATGCTCTCAGCTTGCACACAGAGTTACTCTACAGGCGGCCTGCCAATGAAAAGAGCATTTATTTTGATAGATGAGCCATACATTACTGTGCAACCTGGTTGATAAAACAACAATACCAAAAACGATTCAGTTAACGATCTGCGTTATTTTTAATTTACTTAAGTGAAATCAAAGCGTAGCAACGTAGGTCTGCCTTCACTGCATGCGCAGTCCCGCAGCTGGGGAACACACCTCCTGTCAGGTCACCTGTCACCTTGGCACCACACTGGCACTTCTTTGCGCAGGTCAATGCTGCTGCTCCTCCTCAACTCCTTACAAGTCACAGTTAGAAGACCACAGATTCTGCTTGTTTCTATTTTTGGTGCTCACAGTTTATTGATTTATTGAGTGGAATTTTTAAGGAGGCAGACTTTATTTAGCAAAATAAAATTTCAAAATTATTATTCATAAAATATCAGCTCCAAAAATGGTCTATATATTCGTCCAATCGCCCAACCCTGGTATCAAATAGGCACATAGGTAAGCTTGTTTACTGGTCAACAGTCAATCCAGCATTTTATGCATGCTTCGAGGGATAATTAAAGTTACATTAATATCATTAATTTTAGTCATTCTTACCTCCAAGCTGTGGGGCTCTGGTCTTGATGGCAGTTAAGCTACCTCTCATTCTGTGGCTCATTCCCTACAGGAGAGAGAAACAGCAGATATAGATCAATGCAAATTCCCTGTCAGCACATGATGAAGTCAAAATGCCAAAACTGGAGATAACACATGATAATTTCAGAAATGGAAACTTCATGTTTGTTTGGCTTTCGCAGGTCACTTTTTTGAATGTTTTCATGACAAGACCTGCAGTGTTTTTTTTACATTGTGTCTCTTTTTTAGAGAGAGAGTTAAGCACTTCCATCTAAGTTTGTTTTTTGTACATAATCTAATATTTCTGTTTTGCTAAATTTTGCAGTGTTGTGGTAGAAGGGCACAAAGTGCAAACACTGATAAAAAAGGTTGATACAGGTCATGATATAGTTATTACATATTTGCAATAGCAAAAATGTTATTCAATAGAGCTTGAATAATGTAAAACAATGTCATTTCTGAGTGTGCCATTACTCATATGAAAATTACGATACACTGCATAATGCATGCTTTAACAGGTGTCAAACCAGTTTCATTTAGTATGTATTATGTTTGAAGCAAGATATGATAATTGTTGTAACAGAATGTGGCAACAAAGCAAAGAACTTGTTCAGCTACATGACCAAACTTACCGAGGGTGCGTTTCTGAAACCTTTTACTGCCTGGAATATTCCTCCTCCAATAGCTCCCATGGTGAAGGCCCCCCCACAGTCGTCCACGATCCTCCAGGGACTTAAGGCAATAAAAACAACTATTAGCCAAAGTCATTATCAAATAGTGCATTGTAGTTGCAGAAGTTGTATTTCCAATCAATACCACGATCTGATTGCAGGTTTAGTTTTGTTCAACTATGGCTTGATTATGGATTGGTCTCCATGGGTGTCTGATTACATAACTCTTTGGACCTCAAAAATGTTGTCTTAGCGTTACCTCACAACAAAGCAATTTAAAAACAGGATAAATTAATTTTTTTTTTCTCCTTTTATTTCAACAGCTACTTTTCGCAGCAAATGTGTAAGCTGAACAGCGGACGTGTAAAATTAATTTTCAGACAACTAAAAAAGTCAATCTATTGCCTAGTTGTTACAGAGTGTTACTAGCTGGACTGGCGACAGCAAAATCCAACCCAGGGTAGCTTTAACGTCAAAATAATCGAACATGGATTTTAACGTTACCAAGTCACTTCACCTAAACTTTGGCAAAAACTGACTCTATTAATGTTGGTTACTTCGTTTGTCCACAAAACTGCACGAGTCGCATGGTACCCTTCGTCAGCTGTTTTGTAATCCTCCGGCTGCCCCCAAACGAGAAAGCTAGCACACGGGTGACTAGCTAGGCTAGCTTAGTTTAGCTAATGCAATCATTCAAGTGTTGTAATTTCCAATGAACAGTTAAAATGTCACAATGACACTCGACAGTCACTGTAGATCATTTGTAACCCTGTACAGACTCAGTGACTTAAGACAATAAACGAAACTTAATACTATGTGGGTGAGTAAACCGACAAGGTCACTCACAACGTGATTTAGCAACAACGATCCAACGTTAATGCTAACACTATCCGACAATACAATTCTATGCGAAGTTAGCATGTCTGCTAACGCTAAGTAACTAGCTGGATTTGAGACGTTTCGGCTTATACCACAACATGTCGTAACGAACAAAAAATATCACAAAAACTTGGCGGTGTTTATGTCATATAGAGACATGGAGAGGACCAGGCAAAAGACACACTATTATGTTTTTTGGGTTATAAGACTCACCATGGCTCTCTAGCATACTCCTCCATTTTGTTCTTTAACTGTTCCCTCTGACGGCGCGCAACGTCAACCTGACGTAACGACACGTGATATCGTAAAGGAGCATTTCGTGCGTTTCAAACATGGCTGTATTATAAGATAAATTCTTATAATACATCCATGGTTTCAAAGGAAAGCTTGAGGGAATAAAATGGGATTATGTGGGAACAGGTTATTATCTGGTATAAACATTTACTTGTTTACGGGAAATGGATCAGACCAAATCTTGTACAACTTAATAGCTTGTTGTTTTCTTATACTGTGAGCATGGATGTATTATAAGAAGTTCTTATAATACATCCATGACTGTGAGTCATTGCAAACTCAACCACTAAACACATGAACACTTTGTTTCGCCATACAGTAAAATGTGATTGAAGTTTATCTGCTTTTGCAAGCAAACATGTTTCAATGCAGAATTTTTAGAAAAATATTTCACACACAGGTGAAAGGGGGTGGGGGGGAGGATAAAAGGTACAGAGGAGACAATATATATACCCATCGTTGTGAGTCTGTGGGTGACATATGATTGTGTATATAGATCAAATATATTAAAATTTCTGGAACCAGGAGTGAAATTGGTCCCTTATACTTTGTGACTTTATTTGTTATTGGAAGTGTGATTGATGATAAATTTGTGTAGGAAAGGCACAATTTCAATTGCTATAGCCTATGTCTTAAGGTGAGTCCTACCCAATATGTTAAAAGCCTCTTTATTTTATGCTATGATGTTGAATATTCAGATAAATTTGTTTTGAATCAGACTGCCACACAGCACCTGTGCTCATGTTGTAGCCTATTTCAGGTAAAGGTGGTCAACAGGGGCCCACCTGCTCATTTTTGCCCTTTAGCACTCTAACAGGTTCATTTAGCCGTGCTAAAGAGAGCAAAAAACCTAAATGCACAATTAACTAGAAGTATAAATTTAAGTATACTGTGTGCCTGACGTACACATCAAAGAAGAAACATTGATATACTAAATAAATTTCTGCTTATGGATGATTACCAAGTTAACCCTAGTTCCCCTTTTTTGGCACCCAACAACCTATAACCTCAACATTTTAATTCTTTCCTCCCTTTTTTCTCCATCTGAGATCAGTGTTGTTGTTCAGCGGTCAGCCGAGAGACAGACCGCTGGCATGCAGCCCATTATTAGGAACGAGAAAGGAATGAATTGCAAAGCAAGCTTTCATTGAGAAATGCCCAAATATAGGCATTTCACAGATGCAAAGGCAGAGGCTGCAAGATGGAGACATAAACTGGCCTGCTGCTGCCGCTGTTGCAGTTCTCCTCCTCTCCGCTGAACACCCAGGATGATGATAAATAGACGCTAGACAGCTCCCAGTGTTTTCCTGCAGCTTTAAACATTTGATGTAGCCTGAAGAATTACAGGGGTCTAAATGCTTCAGATTCCCAATTGCAAAAGCACAAGCATGTAAATGAGTGTATTATGAAGGAGAAATTCTTCACATAACTGAAGTAACTCAGTTGTCAGGTGGAGTGCAAGTCCTTTATAATTAGAGACATTATTTACACTGCCGGCTGGTTGTTAGATATTGATACATATCTATATATGGCTCTTTCAATATTTGCATATCCTCCTAGCAACAGCTAGATCTGGAATACATTACGGACCCCACAGAGCAAAACCAACTGATATGACAGACAGCTCAACAGACATTAATACATACATGCCTTGATTTATCATACTGAAAAACATTGCAAAAGTCAATTATATTTCATTTTACATATACTGTACATATTCTTCTTAGTGATATGAGCCAGGCATAACATTACACTTGTGGCTTGCTGTTGCAAACACACCAGAATCTTTTATTGAAGACATACAGGCTCTGTAAGAAAGGCATGTGTTATCAAATATGACAGTGTATCATTCATTACACAGTACGTATGAGTGCCGCTCTGATTTCTGTTTGTCACAATAATTTCCTTTTGAAATGACATTCATTTAACACTATGGTAAGACTTTACTTGAAGTATGCATCTACAATTCATAATAACACACTATGAACATATATAACACATTACGAACACACTCATAATGCATTACAGGTTATGTATATAGTTATGGTTAACCCTAATCTGTCTTAAAACTATGATTATACAGCGCTGTAGGCGCATTACAACACATTATAAGTATGTTCATAATGCACTATAGATGCATGCTTTGAGTAAAGAGTTACCAAAAGTATGACCTAAACCAACAGCTGAGTTGATATAAGCCACCAACAGTTTTCCAAATACCTCTATGGTTAAGACATGTGGATGTATTACATCACAAGCTATGCATGGTATTCAAACACACAGGCTAGAATGATTCCGTACAAAATACAACATTGGATACGAAAGGGCACCCATTATAACTTCCTGATAAGATTGCATTGCATATAATTATTTCAATGCTAAAACTCGTTCGTAACGCACCAGGTTTCCACTGGGCTGCTTTCCTATCTATTAAACCCTGCCTGAGATGTCTTGAGATTTGGCAGTGAGACACAAAAAAACGACCACCTTCCTTGACCTTTTTTTTTTTCTTAACCAGATTTTCTTAAGTCAGGCCGCCTTGTTTGTTAAGTTTCCTGATATTTCCACTATTTCAGAATTCCCAGTTTAAGCAGATTTACCATAAGGTATAAGGACTCCCATGAACTCCACAAATAAATAAACGGTCAAATTAATGTTCACTGTCACTTTTGTATATTAGAATTTTATAGTTATTAAGCTTATTATCTTCTTAAGCTCATTGTACAATCCCCGCACACTCACATTTAAATGCATACACAAGCCAACATGTTATGTGATCGGCTTCATATTATCTAGTGCAAATAACCAGCTAAGCGTCAGTATGAACTGAAGACAAACAACCACAAAACTCATGGCACTCTCTGCAGACGGCTAATAAAGAGCGCTGCATCACTCATTCCCCACAGAGTCCTTTGGTCCAGTGTTTGAGGGGAGAACTCATAGTGTGGGTTAGTCATCCAACCAGTGGGCATCCCATGTTTCACCGTCTCCACCCGTTCCACAGCACAGTTCTTCAACTGCATCTCAGGGGGATGTAGAGTTGATCTACTTGGAACCTGTGCTGAGATGTCTGTTCTCCCTCTCTCTTCTCTTTCACTTTACATTCCAACAGAAAATATTACTGCAACCATTTTGGCACCGGAACCTGTGAGAAAAAAATCAAACGTATGTATGTGATGATATTGTAGCTGAATTGATCTTATCCATAAACCTATCTCTCTTACCTTCTTGAGCTGTTTAATATCGCTTCCTCTGATCGAGGCGAGCAGTTGGTCCCTTGAGTTCTTACTACCCCCTGGGCTTTTTCCATCCAGCTTCCTCTTTGACACAGGAGTCAAAGAGTTCCTCAAGGAGTCTACATCCAGCATAATAGGTGGTGGAGGTGGGGGTCCACCACCAGGAGGTGGTGGAGGAGGTGGTGGAGTTGGACCTCCAGCTCCTTTCTTTGGAGTCAGCTTTGGCGATGGCATTGGTGAAGGTATGGGAGAAACTTTGGGGGAAGCTTTGGGCGTGCTCCTCAAAGATCCTCCACCCCCAGTCCTGGGCACCTCCAATGTCTCCTTCTTATCCCCGTTGGCTTGGGCCTGCTTCTGCTCCTGCAGGCGCTTCTGTCTCTGTCTGTCCATGTTCCGACTCAGTATGTTTGTTGTAGTCATTCTGGGTCCAGCCAGCTCGAAGTGGTAGCCCAGTTTGAGCAGGGTAGTGTTTTCTTTTAGGATCTTGGTCATCTCCATCTCGGTCTTCCCACCACAGATGTGACGCTGGTTTTGAAAGCGAAGCTCAGTCAATGTGCAGTTATATTGCAGTGCCTGGATCAGAGACAGGATGCCCTTGCCAGTGAGGTGGTTGGAGTCCATATTGATGCTAGTGATGGTCTTGTTGCTGCGTAGCATGCCTGCGACAGCATAGGCCACATGGTCATCTGCACGGCAGTTAGCCAAAGCAAACTTCTTAACATGGGTGTTGTTGTGCAAAGCTACAGCAAACTCTATAAGTGTTTTTGTTTTGATGACCTCTGAGTTGTTGACATTTAGCTCAGGAAGGGAGGGGTCGTTGTTTCGTACCTGCTCCATCAGCTCATCAAACATGCTTGAGTCTTCGTCTTCCTCCTCTTCCTCTTTTGCCTTGCTGTTTGGGGTGTTTTTGGCCACGCAGTTACCAAGTTTCTGAGTTTCCTCAACTTTTTTAACATTCCCTTTTCGATCCTCTTTTTCATTCTTCTCCTCAACTTTCTTCTCCAGGCTAATCTTCTCCTTCTGATTCACCTTCTCTTTCTCTTTCACGTGGTCACTGTGGTTAACCAGATCGTCTCTATCTGTTCGTCTTTCAGGATTGTCATGTTTTACCTGCACCTCACCCTTCTCCGATGGTTGTCGCTCAAGTTTTTTATCCTCAGCTTTTTTCTCCTCTGCTTTGGGCTTCTTCTCTTCAGGTTTGCTCTCTGGAACCTGGTTTTCTTGTGCCTTCTCCAGCATCTTAGAGACAAGTCCTTGTGTCCTGAAACTCTCGGATTTCCTCTCCTTTTCCTTTCCCACATCCTTTTCACATTTTTCCCGCAGCTTTGAGATAATGTCTTTGGTTTTGCTGTCATCTTTTCTCCTGGTATCTTCTTTCCTCTCCCTCTCTCTGCTGTCATCCTTTTTCTCTTGTAACTTGGAAATCATATCTTTTGTTTTGCTACCTGTGCTCTCTTTGTTTTCTCTTCTGTCTATTACCTTACTGTCCTCAGGTTTCTCTTTCTCTTTGCTCTCATCTTTCACGTCTCTCTCTCTGCTTTCCTGCTTCCTGTATCTACTCGAAAGTCGACTTCGCTCATCCGTAGAACTTTCAAAGCCTTTGCTGTTTCTGTCATCTACCCTAATGTCTCTTTCATTGGAGACACTACCTTGCCGTCTTAACCCTACTTTCATGTCGTCATTCCCCTCCTGGCTCAGGCCCATCTTCCTCAAATATTCCTGCTTCCGGCTCTCCTTCTTTGACTCACCCTGCAGAAGGACAAATATGAGTATGAGGTCAAAAATGATTTTAGCATTATTTCAGAGTGAAAGTGTGTCAAAGGATGTGGTGTCTAAACCAAAATAAATGACTGCGGATATGGAATGAGGCTGTCATTTTGCAGACTTTAAAGATGGATTTAAAGTCTCAATCCAAACAGTTTATTTGCTGCACAGTACAGACGTTCAGTGTATAATGCATGACATGTGTGGTATGACATAACGCCTAACAGCGCAAATACTCATACAAATACAGTGTTTCTTTACTGTCAAACAGCTCCTAGTCCATCTGCTCACTCTAAACACACACACTCTCCTTGACATCATACTGCATGTGTGTTTACAGTCAGCAAAAGGACAAGGAACCATTTTTTTTATATTGGAAGGATACATTTGTAGCGAGTAGCTTGCAAAGTGTTTGATTTGTGAGTCTCCATCTGTTTTGCCGTGTGAGGCCGTGGCCCTGGCAGATGTAGCCTTAAAAGGCAGTGAGTGTAGGAGCAATCAACCAAGGAATTCCATCAGGCCGGGATTAAGAAGCTCCGCAGGGCCGTCGCTCAATCGACTGAAGTGCCTCTCCTTTAAACACACAAACTGCAAGAAATCTGCCTCCCTGACACCCACCAAGGAGGGCTTTTATAGTATGTCATGGGAATAAAAGAAAAGATTTGGTGTGTTACTGAGGCCGTTCCTCCACTTGTGAGAATATGATTGAGAATGTGAAATGGATGTAAGCAAGCCTCAGAGGGTAAAACAACATTTTTCCTGGCACTGAAGCCAACTAGTGGTTTGCTTCAAGCTCAGAAAAGCTATCATTAGAATACCTCTGGGACGGTGGATGTTACATAAACTGTAATCTCATGGTCATGAGGGCAAACATATCTAATTGATTTTATAAACTCTTATTAAATCACCCATCTGCAGGTCATTTTTATTTAAAACTGTTCAAATACAAATGCCTAAGGGAGTAAATGTTTTGGAAAAACAAGATTCATATTTGAATGATTGTTTCTTTCCAATCAATTTCAAACTCAACTGGGTGCGCAATCAAGTCAAGTATTTACAGACCTCAAATGAAGGTTCCTTCTGACTAAGCCTCTGTTTGGCATCGCCCTCCAGTATGCGATCCTGTTTAGTGTCTGGGACATTGTTGTTTGTAGGTGTAGGTGGCTGCGCTTGTTGGCTCTCCCCTTGGACAATGACCTTTCCATCCTCTGGTTTGAGGTCTGGAACTTTCACCATGTCCTTCTCCAGCTCTTCCATCTCCTCAGGGGAGAGCATGGACAGCAGGTTGTCCAGGTCAGGGTCCTCGCTGACCTGACGGCCCGTACGGGTCAGGCCCCTCATCCTTCTCCTGGACATGGTGGCCTAAAATATCTCTGGGTAAAGGCTACACCCGAGGAGACGAACAGAGAAATTTGGTTTCTTCAGAGGTGCTGATGGTGATAGCACAGTAAATTCCTTTCTCCAAAAACTGAAAAGTTTGTAATTTCTCTTCTATGGTGAAAAATGGAATATTCCCATAGGCCAGAGCTGGTGTCCTGCTGCCCTGTTGTGTCCCGCTCACCAAAAAGGCACCAGAAGCACCAATCCTGGTGCAAAGAGGCTGGACTTGCAGTCTTACAGTGAAGGGTACCAGTGATGAACTGCGAGAGCCTCACATCATCAAAGTGGACTGCGAGGCTGGGACATTCCTCGAAATCCTGTGAAAGTGCATGTCCATATTTAGTTCAGGGTACACACTCCTTTAAAGGTAATGGGAAGGGCTGAAGTTTACAGAGATGTCAGAGCAGAGTTACACAGACTTCCTATTACTCGATTAATGTTTATATAGAGACCAGTTCCTGATATTTTTGCTTTAGTAATGACTCTAATTTTAACAGCTGAGAACTTCACATTGGATTTTCAGCCAGTAGTCAACTTTTTCATGTCCTGGTCTCTTAAATTCATACATTCTGAACACTAAACACATTATGAATAAAGTTATTGTAGGAGTTAAATACAAGACCACTAAGCCAATGGTTTAGGCAGTAACAGATGAAACGTGTTGGATTCACACAATCAAGAATATGTACAATGGTGGCTGAATAATTACTGTTTATCATACCAAAGAACTAAAATTCAGTAACTTGGTATACTTTAAAGAAGCATAAATCCAATTATATTCTGAAAGTATCCCAGCATTGTTAAAAAAGGGAAAAGGCAATAAGATTTGAGAATGATTTTAACAATGGGGAATTTATGAAACACTTGTAGTGAGGAAATAAAAGTGTGGCAGAATTTGATCTTTCACTATTTTTTATCGTATTGTTTTCTTTAAAATACTTTTTTTTTTTGCCTTCAATCCCAAATTGTTGAAATTACAAACAGAACAACAAAAGGGGAAAATTATCAAATTTAAAACAAAACAAATTAGAATAAAGGAAATTATATAATTAAAAATGCGTTAAAAAATAACCACACATGTAATGTTAGTATCTAAATTCTAAATGTATATTGGCCTGCTGTTTGTTGGGCTTTGTTATTTTTTCATTGTGTGGGAATGAAAAATGTGCATGTCACAATGTGAGGAAAACTATGCTTAGAATTTTGTATACACTTCAGTGTAAATATGCAAATGATT
>JAQLOL010000012.1:10698765-10721010 GCA_029783665.1 Naso thynnoides
AATGATTGATAATTGTTTTTTGAGGCACATTTCTTTTGAAATTCATGTTGACTCAACTGAACATCTGAACATATTTAACAGTGCCTGAAGGTGAATAGGGACATCTACTGGTCAACCGATGTAAACATTCCATGACCCCTTTTTTCAAATGTTTTATAAATAGATTTCTTGGGGAAAAAAAGACACAGCAAACAGTTGTGTTTTACATTCCAAAGTTAAATTTTATGTTAATAGAAATAAAAATTTTTACTCACTTTATATTACAATGTCATACCATCCATGTGACGATAGACAAAAAGCCACCTAGACAAGTTATTTTGCCAACTGATGTCAGTTTTCATTAAACACACTCATGGAGTTGGTTAAGAAGCACAAATAAACAGAAACATCATAGAGCAAATGTCATATCAAACTACATAGGAAAGCATCTTACAAAGAAAAGTACAATGTTCTCTTTGTGCTTTAAAAAGGCTCAACAAATCTGTACAAATGGGCATCACCTTCGAATGGAAACAATTTATGCTGTAAACTAGCGGTAATAGCTCTTGTCTAATTCATTGCATGCTTTAACAGTGAGACAAGATACAGCAGAGGTCTCAGTCTCAAGGAAAAGTTTGCCCCATGGCATTTCTGATCAGCATGACAACAATGTTTTTCTCATCTGAATTAAGATAAATTACCCCTGAACAAAGATAATCCAGTTATCACCTACTGGTTAACTGTACATCACATGTGCTTCGGATGTCATATTTTACAATTCATACACTATACAAGGTTCACATTACGGATTACTTACAGGTTACAGGCCCTGACCTGACTGGAGCCCAAATCTGTAAGTGAAAATTTAAAGGAATAGTTCGACAGATGAGATGAGTGATACCACACTGTTTCCACAGTTGGGGATCTTAATAAATAACAATACACTCAGTGAGACTGGTACTGACGTTCTCAAGGCATGACAGCAAACAAGCATATTTCCCAAAATGTCAAACTATTGTTTCAAAGAGAAGTTGTCAACAAGTTTGTTTGTTTTTTGTTTTATTTCTTTCAAAAGATGTGATTTTTGGCTTTGTAGCTTCTAGGAGGTGAGAACCCATTCACAGTACAAGGTAACCTTAAGAATAATAATAATAAATACCTAATAGAATGATGTCAAAATGCTATATCTTGAGTTACAATAACAATACAGCATGTTTAAATTAACTTGTTACAATATCACAAAATAGTCAGCTGAAGATGGATTTACAAAATATGTATTTAAATAGTTAATCTCTTCTTTTTGTCATGGTTAATTATTGTAAGGCGGAACTTTTTGTTTTAATCAAGCAGCTTGATGTGCATCTTCCCTGATCTGATATGTTACAAGAAAAATAAACAGTTAACATGAATTTCACTGTAAAACATCCTATCTGGCATTATGTGATTTATCGTAAGACTCATTTCTTATTCATTTTAAACCAGAAGAGAAGCATGAGAGGACAGACAACTTAGACCGGGGTAGCATGCTGATGTCGAGATGTTACATCACAACGATGGCCACTAATATTCTACCGTAAAGTAAATTAGTCGAGTAAGATACAAAAAGAGAAGAGACAAAGTTGAAATTAACAGGCAACTAAAGGCTTCCTTCTTCGAATCAGGAGTACCATAAAATCCACTAGTCCGTCTGAGCAAATTTAATGTAGTACTACGCTGCCTTGGAGCCAAACGTGTCACCTTTTTAAACAAACGTGCAACGTTTTTCACTTGAGCCTCAACCACATCACAGAAAAATAGCCCATCAAACACAAAGACATCATGTAATCATATTCGGAGAGTGCTGATCAATGACTGTAATGACTTGGAATGTAGCCTTAGGCAGTTATCAATTTCATCAAATTAAACTAAAGTGAGGAAATAAAGCAGGTTTCCCCTTTAATACAGGACAACGGAGTACCTTATATTTAGGTGACACCCTGTTACTGAGAGGAGTGCATCAGAGCAGAAGTGGCAGCACAGAGCGAATTTCTCCTCGATCTGGGGATGGTGTGCCGTCCTCTGTGAAACCCACCGGGGGGCAATCAGGCATCAGCTTGCAGCACACAATTTGACTTATGGAAATACTCCAAAAAGTAGGACAGTGTTGTAAACAAACAGAAAAATAAACATAAAGAGGATCTTAAAGTGCCTCCTGTTCTCTTTCACGGGTAAATCGCTGCTAGTCAAGCTGTTGTGTTTGTTTAATGTGTGAGAGTGATGCTGCTTTCTCCTTTTGAAACAGTCATTTCTCTCCATTGCTGTTGTTTGCCACTGTGTGTGTGTGTGTGTGCGTGTGTGTGTGTGCGTTTGTGTCTGTCTATGTCTGTGTAGACGAACCCATCAGTGACCAGGATACTGAGGTGGAGGGTAAGGCGGAGGTGCTGAAAATGAAGCAGAAATAAATAACTGTCAATCAAGTTACATCTTCTTATAAGAGATTGTATTAAGAAAGACTGCAAACAAACAAAAAACTAGATAAATAAATAACTCAGTCTATCAATCACCAAATTCATTAGGATTCATCCTAAAAAAAATTCTCAAATAGTTGATGAGATATGGATCAGAGTGAAGGACTGGCCCACTGACCATCCCACCCACCATCCCAAAACTGCCAAAGATGTAAAATTTGTCCTTGAGATGGTGCTATTGGTGGCATGTAGTCATTATAACTCAAATTGTTCATGCTTCTAAGGCTATGTTCACATTACAAGCCCAAATCTCACTCTACTTTTACTATCGGTCCATGGGACCTTATTTAGGAAAAATACGAACAGTAGTCAATGAAAAGAGACAGATTATTTTTTGATCCCATTTACTTATACCACAAATCACAAATATGATGTTTGTCAGTTCAAAGTATAAAAAATTTTGCCTAGTTTTTTCAAAGTAGTTGACACAGCTAGTTTTTGTTAAAGTTATAATGGTTCATTACTTGTTTACATTGACTGATGTGGGGAAAAAAAGGATCTTTTTAGTTTTTTTCAGCCTTGTCTTTGTTGTTGTTACCCTGGCTGTATGCAGGATCCATCAGGTGTGGCGGATAAGGTCCAGGCTGCATCATCGGGTACTGCGGGGGCATGCCAGGGTACTGGGGTGCCATTGGATAACCTGCATGCAGATACTCAGAGGGTCCCAGTGGTTTTCCATAAGCGTCATACATGGGCTCCACCGGGTAGTTGGCCATGGGTATCTGCTGGGCTGTGGGTCAAAAAGTGCACACTGCTGTGAAGGAAAACTAAAACCATGTTGTTTTCTGCAAAAGCATGGAAATCAAGGGAAGAAATCTCACCATCATAAGGTGTCCTGCCCCTCTGCTGCCTTCTTTGGTAGAGGTAACAGCAGGAGCACATGAAGCAGCAGACCATGGTCGCAATGATCGCCACAAACAGTAGGATGGAGGACGCGATGCCTGCTAAAGTGGTGGGACTAAGAAAAAAGATTGGAGAGGTTAGGAGTCATTTCTTTTTTTTTTTTTACTTTGATCATCTAGCCTGGCTTTGTTCCTCCTTCTCTATCTTGCTAATTATGACTCAGAGAGGATTAAAGCACAGAAGGCTGTAATGTGAAGCTTTTACTTCAGTTACACTGTTTACCACACAATTACTTACAGTATTGATATTTTATCTGTATTGTAATATAACACAAGATATCTTTATCATTTTTACGAGGGCTGCACAATTAATCAAAATTTAATCAAAAATGAAACATGGACTACTGCAATTTTCAAATCGCACGAAGGTGCAATTATGTGCAAGGAGAAATGCGTGTGTCAAACAACATTTTAATTCAAACGTTGTGGTGTTGTACAGTTGTTCTGGCCTACACATTATACTCTACAGATCCCTGCATTCCATCCATTCCCTCTAATACTGCAAATCCTATTGCAATTGCAATATCAATCCAAATAATCGCAATTAGATCTAGTTTCAAGATCATGTAGACCCTAATATCGACTTTACAAATGATTATCATAATAGTCATCCCATCATCATGATAGTGAGGTATTTAGTCAAAAAACATTGTGATATTTGATGTCATCCAGCCTTAGACTGATTCAAAAATCACCTGTGAGCTAATGGCATTTACCCTGCACCTCACTGACTCGACCAGATTCCCTCACTTCAGTCTCACTGAAGCAACAAAGGCTTTTATTTCAGTTCAGCTTCTGCCACCTACTGATCTGATCTCCCATGGCTCTTAATAAGCTGCAGGTTGTCTGCGTGGTACTGGATAGTGATGGATGGTTTCCAGTGCTGTGGAGGGAATCTGCCATGTTGCAGTGTTGCAGTCTCTAAGGAACAAGCTTGCTTAGTCCAGCATTATCAGGATGCCTCACAGGGGATTCTGGCATTAAACACAGCTGAAAGCAAAGGTAGCTGGTGCGACAGAATGGCTAATGAGATCATTTTACATTGTGCGGAATTTGGAGACCAAAGCAGGTCATAAACAGGCCTTTTTAATTCTCATGAACTAGCTTGGCCTGACTGAGTTTGAACTGGTGCATCAGTCAAGCACGGCATGGTTTTGCATTCTGGTTACAACATGGCTACCCGCATGAAGGTGTCTCCAACTGATTATGTGCTCCTCTCAAGTGGAGATGACGAGATGTTTTCCATCATGCAGCACTGCAGGCGAGGGAGTTACTGTTGGAGTCAAGCTGTTTGCAAAAATACAGTACGAGCCTGTAGTCCGCAGCTCTCCATCTAATTGTTTCTGCTTGTACTTTTCTTAATTACAAACTTGTTTTGCATTGAAGAGTAACAACACTTACAAAGATCCACTAATTCGTTAATAAGCATATTTCATTTCCTAGAAAATTTTTCATCGTAAGAGTACTCCCATTTATTTAGTTATGTAAAGGGGTCATATCATGCTTTTCTGTCTCTTTCAACCCATAAATGACATTACAAAGTGGGATTGCCGTTTTAAATGATGCCAAAGTATGAAATAATGAGGTAAGGGTATGCAGCAGTAATCCCTGTGGGCTCTTTCTAATGGCTCTGAACGCTCCGTTCTCATCAGTGTTTTTAAATCTCAGACTACTAGTGTGTCACAGTGTGCTGGGCTTCTCTATAAGTTAATCTGGAGGGTTTGTGTATGCCCCGCCTTTAGGAGCTAAAACAGAGCGCCTCGACAAAGGCAAAAAATCTTTGAAAAAACAATGCTGTTGAGAGAACAGATGCGTTTTTTTGAGCATCAAAGCATGTAAACCTGCTCTGGTAGTAACCAAGAGCAAAATATGAACCCCAAAAATGAGCACAACATGGCCTCTTTAAAGTATTTATCATACTACATCAAAATCAGGAAATGTGGATATTTTACAGTGTTGTCAAGAGCATAAAAAAAAACCCCCAAAAAAACCAAAAACCCAGACACACTCTCACTCTCCTCTCCAACAGCAGGTTGTGACATGCATCTCCATAGTGCCAATGTAGTTGCACCTCCTCCAGAAGTAAGTTAACACACTGTTTTTCTTAACTAGTAGTACACAAGCCTTTTCTCATTTATCCTTCAATAAAAATCTGAAATTTTATGCCCAAAATGTTTCGGGATTTTTCACCTGTGGTATCGAATATTGGTATTTTTCATGGCATTGCATCTAAGTTAGAAATTTCAGTATCCTGACAACACTAGTATCTTAACACAAAAACTCCACAACTCCTGCAAAATTATGAAAGCAAGTATGATAAAATGGAAAAGAGAGGGTCTGAAGTCAATGTAATAGGTCAACCAGAAGAAGGTCCAATAGCAACCATCTGAAAGGGGGCCTATTGTCACCAATTGCAGTGGAGTCTGACATATGCTGCCTTCGAATGGAACTTGTTAAGCCGTGAAGTCGTGCACAGGAAAGGAAAGGCTTGGCGTTCAAGTGGGAACCACGTGAGAATAGCGTTGCTAGGAAATGGTACTATGGATGCAAAAGATCTCGTTTTCCTTCTGGCTTTCTACGTGGAAATGTTACGTTATTACTTTGTGTATAAACACCACATGCATTAACAAGAGACAAGACGAAGAAGGTGACAATTTACATATAGATTAAGAACTTGTCAATACTTTCTGCAGCTACTTTTGGTCCTGTACAGGCCAATGCCAGGTTCTGCCATTTCTGAAAATGTCAGCAAACATGTCACAACTCGTGAACTCGGAGCTTTCTGGTAAATTCAACTAATGACGTTGTGAATACAACTAGAGGGGGACATTCATATTGTCTATTTCTGTAAACACAGTAAACACGACCCCATCTGAAGTCAATAAATTGATTCTCCCCAGGTTCTTGAATACTGGGACAAGGACGGTAGTCCAATTAAATGGCCTATAACCATAGCTCCACTCATCTGTTCATGTAAATGCACCGAGATATGCAGAGAGACACCAAACTTCAAACCACAGAGATTTAACTAGTAGCCACAGACATACCAAGAGCTAAACACACAGAGGCTAAAGACTTTCTCTCTGGTCTCCTGCACAGACATGAGTCGATTCACACACATTCGTTTGGCGTCACTGCAACCTACTGGGGCGGATTTGGTGTGCTTTGGTCCATCTCTGCTCATGGAATGGCAAATCAGTGCAGCATGGTTTGACTCAGCTTGGCTAAACTGCAGATGGAAAAGCCCTACAATTTAAAAGTAGCCAATGGGACATGAGAAAAATTAAATCACAATCCAAACATTGTTTCTTAAAGTGACGCAGGTGTTTCATGCTAACGTGCTGTATTACTGCTGCTTACTCAACACATCACCATCACCGATTTACTTCGCTGTAAGTGCAACTTTGTAATCATTTAATGTTTATCTGCTCTTTACAGATATTTGAGGGTGCATCTTTGAACAGACTGTGGCAACAAATTCCCTCAGGCAGAATACTTAAGTATCTGTGTGCCTTTAGGAAATGAGGACATGCGATCCTGCAGTGATAACCATGAATTGTGAGCACAAGCACTGATTCTTGGTGTTGAGTAATTTCATAAATAAGTGATCGCATTGAATCCCCGCTGCTGTCGTCACCCCCACCTGAAGTGGAAGAACATGCAGCGTTTCTGCTCTCTCTCTGTGATCATCTTGAAGGCGTCCAGGCAGCAGTAGCGCCGGTGGCAGTTCCCACAGCAGAATGTGATGAGAGGGCAGTCGAAGCCGTTGTGCCAGGTGCCGTTTTTATCCACATACCACAGACAGTCCTCGTTCCCGCTGACTGCAGAGCAAATGCAATACAAAGTGTGAGGTGTGAAGACACTAAAGAGAAGATGATCAAAAAGGATAAAGAAGAGAGGAGAGCAGAACGAAGAAAGCAGCAGCTCAGACAGATTGTGCTGCAAAAGAATGACTTTTTCTACTTATCTCATCCCAGTTTTACAGACCTGCTGTTGACTCTTTTATGGCACATTTTCAAAGTGAGCTACTGCTTTGTTCTGCCTTCAGGAGAAAATAAATATGAATCGTGAACATGTACTGGCTTTTTTTTTTAAACATCTTTCCAATTCCAGGCCAAACACAGTCATAATGCATTATTCAACACTTCCCTGTGGCAGAGGTTGAAAACTGATTAGGGCTCAAGTAGCGTACCCAGGAGATTTAAGAGGACTTGTGTGTCTGAAATTAAAATTAATCTTTTTTTATCAAATCAGGAAGTTTTTCTTATTAATCAACTACTTCTTTTGTTTATAAAAAAATTTGAAAACTGTGGAAAAATGTTAACAATTTTCCTTTTTTGGCATGACAGCCTGAAAAACAAAAATATTCAATTCGCTATCACCTAAGACAAGACAAAGCAGTAATATTCTCACATTTAGGAGCCCAGACTCAACACTGTTTTGCTCAAAAAGTGACCTCAGTAATCGTCTCGAGTACGGAAAAAGTTGCAGATTCATTTTCTATCAATGGATTTATTGACAAATTGTTGCAGCTGTACTGTTCAAATATTTTAGCTGCCCCTGTAAAGGACAGTACAGCTCAACACTTGAACATATGATCAACTCTTTTCCAAAGCCAGAAATGAAATAAAAGTAAATAAAGTCAGATCTGTGATGGTATAGCTCTGTCGTCTCTTTGGAGACAATGGCTCTTATTCTGTTTAAGAAACATAGTATACCATCATCCATACGAATACATAAAACTTGAGTCCTAAGTAAAGGTTGCAAAATTATGGTAAGATTGAGTTTTCTGCAGCATAGAATTTAAGGCACACTAAATTACAGCCTTGTCAAAACAGCCACGTGTGTCGGCTACTGAAAGTTAAACCAATGTGTACATTTAGCTTGACTTTTCTGAGCTCTGAGACACATACAGTATCATTGCATTGTTATCGTGACAATCTGACAGGATACTGTATGTAGAGTAAACAAAACATTTTTCCTCAGAGGGCTGCTGAGGATTTATCTGTGTTAAACTGACAGGAACTCCATTAAAGGATGTGTGCAGTATACTGTACTATACAAAATCTATGCAGACGTGGCTCCTGAAGCTGCTAAGATGAATTCTGGACGAGTCTGAATATTAAAGAAAACTTTTTCTGCCATTTGGTATAAGCCTTGGCACTGAAAATCTATTGTGAAGATATAGAATTGTTTTGTCGTTGAAGCCAACATTGTTTGACATAATTCTACTTTGATGAAGCCTCTTCACTTGAAAAGGAGCAACATAACAGCAAAAAAAAAATTAAATTAAATTAAATGTCAACTACTTTCGTGATGTATTGTTTAATACCGACGTTTGTGCTAAAATATCAAGAAACCACATCTGGCAACATATTTCATATTACTTGTATGGCCTTTATTTAAGGAACACTAATCTCCAGTTGTTTTACTGTTTATATATTATCTTATCAGCTTGTCAGTCACATGTAAGAAAGAAACAAAACAAAACTGATGAATGGCAATAATTTGTGTTAAATGTGCTTTATGTAAGCTAACGTTATATAAGTTATATTGGCATGTGAGCTAAGCTGTCGAGCTAAACTAGCTTGGAATGTGACGTTCGTGTTGAAAAAAAAAGAAGAAACAGTTGCCCTTAAAAAAACAAAAAACTAACTAAATAAAGTCAAGTTAACGTTACTGTCAGGCTTAGCAGTCATGGATGCCTTCCTACCCATTTATAACATTTAAATAAATGACTCACGTTAGACAAGTAATTTACATAAAAGCAGTAAGACCAGCTGACAGGAGACTGAACAAAATGATGTTAACTTAAATGTGGTCGAAAACTGAACAGTGAACGTCTGTCCCAGCCTGAAATATGTAAATAACGAGGTTACGGGCTCAGAAGTCACGTTAACATTAAACAGCCATAAAGCAGCAGCATGAGCTCATATTGGCTGTTGCGGGGCTGATGCAGAGCCTGCTGGAGTCTGCTGGTCCGGCCCAAATAAATGACATTAACGGCCATGCAGACAGAAGATACGTTTCAGGGGCTCGACCGACCGTTAAGCCCTTTGCTAGCAGCGCGCGGCCTGGATGGATGCAGCCATAATCTTACCCGGAGAAGTGCAGAGGACGACGGTGAGCAGCGCCAAAGTCAGCGCGATGAGAGACATGTTGCCCGTTGGAGAGATCATCCTCATCCCAATTCAAAGCAAGCAAGGGGATTTTAAAGGGGAGTTGTATTAATTAGTGTTATTAAATAAGAACAACGGGACTAACGGTCGTGCTCAGACATTATCCAGACAGGGAAACAACAACAGGAGACGGGACAGCTTTGTCGTTCGGTAATTTATCCTTCGAAATGACACATCGCGGCTGTGACGCCGTTCAACCGGGACTAGGAGGATGTTGCATTCAAGTACTGCACGAAACGTCGGGAAAAATTTCCATCGTTTGAGCTGCGGCCATAAAGAACATCATTTGAACAATATAGTTATAGTATGTTTATGCTACAATAACAGAAATTGTAGTGAGCTCAGATGGAATTTTACTAACTAAAGTCACATGTACTCAAGCGCGGTACCAAAGTATAATTTTGAGGCTCAGGCAACTGTAGCCTACTTTACTTTAGTAGGCCTATTTCGTGTTATTTGCGACTAACGTTAATTACTTCTAAGTTACTCAACAAAAAAAAGACCTGTTGTGCACTTAGGAATTTTTCTGACATATGGATACTTTTTTGCTATTTTTAATGCAGTTTTTTTAAAAAAGCCATTTTTAGTATTCTACATATTATCAAGTCAGTTTAATCTGCTATGTGAACCTTATTTTCTGAAATAAATAAATAAATAAATAAAATAAAATCAATAGGTGTAGCAAGAACAGGCCCGTAAAAAAGCAAAATAAACCAACAAAAATAATAACTAATATAAACTAAAATATAAAAGAAATTAACTAATTAAACCAGACATTTTGGAAGATTTTCACAATCCCACCTTAACCTTTGTTATATTTCCCCCAAAAGCATCACAGTTTCCTCTCCAACATTTTTAAACATTTGAATTAGAAAAAACATTTTCAGATTGCAATGAATTAAGGTCTTTAAGAAATTATGGCCAAAATGTCTTTATTTTGGAGGCTGGTTGATTGTCCTTTATGTAGTATTTAAAATTACCTCGACCAAATACCACAAAATACTATGAAACTGATAATTTTCCACAATAAGTAGGGCCACTGTTACCTTTCATATTAAATGTAGCCTACTTTACACTAAAACTTAAATCTGTATTTTTGTTTTCTTGTAACAGTTTATATATTGTAGTAGGCAACCTTCTGAGATCTGTAAAACTGCTGAAACCAAAACATATGAAAATACTGACGTGATGTACGTCAGTCACCCCACTGCCCCATGTATACTAGTTATCATGTTTACAAGCATTCATGAATGCAACATCAGAGGTCAGATCACCCCCCCACACCCCCTCCTTCTCCCCGCCCCACCCTGATGGAGAGAGAAAGATTTAGCATAGTCTGGATTTTACCATGCACCTGACAAAGACAGCAGCTCCTCATGATTTTACAAGGTTAGAGGAAAGTGTGAAAGCATTTCCCGCGGTGGTGGTCATGAGTAAATCATGGGGGAAACAATAATTTGTGAGGATTGAGCATTGTTGACCCTGCTTGGTTTTGGGTTGACTGAAAAAAAATACACACACACACTTTCAGTTGTTTTTAAAGCTATGTGAGGCAGGTGCAAAACTGAGTTCATCTCAGTACTGAGGATAATGGTGACAGCAAAGAAGAGCTAACTGCTAACATCTCCCCCTTGTGGAGAATCTGCAGCCTGCTGTGTTTTGCACGACTTCCCACATGTCCTGCATCTAAAAATTAGCTGGATATTTTAGGTGCTTCCCTGTTTTCTAAGGCAGTTTAGATCTTTAATATTTACACCTCTCCAACCTGACAAAATTAAGCATCTAAAACAACACCATCAGCAAATGACTTTGTGAAACACAAGTACCAGCAACTTATTTTGCTCTGATGGAATATTATTTTTCACTGTAACTCCAACAAAAATGCATTCATAGTGTGTGTTATCATGTCTGGAGGACACATTACACCAGGACCTATTCAGCATTTATGAGCAGTATAACTGATTATGAGATTTGCAACATTAGCATAGTTGTAAATGGATTTTTAAGATTTTGTCAATAACCTTAACTCACTCCTCCCGTGGACACCTGTAAGTGAAAGCTGCTGTATAAACAGATGACAAAATAAAAGAGGTGTAATATAAAATAAGTATATTGATACAAGTTCACAATGTTCATTTATAAACATTTAAAATGTCCCTTTATATGCTTGCAAAAACATTGACACACTGCTTATAATTGCTAAATTAAGTGTTGGTGACATATTACCTGGACTAAATTCAGATGTGTCTTTGCACATTTTCATTCTCAAGACAACTGATTTTATTTGAGCTGTAACAGATTAAAGTTACTGAGAAAAATGTCAAAACTGAAACCAGCAACAACAATTTGCATTGTACAGTGACTTTATGGAGAGCAAACATATGTAAACCAAAACACCTTGAATGAAACGCATGCAGCACAGTGTGAGGCAGCCCCAGGCAGCACAAAAACTGAAAACATCCCTCCTGAGTGGAAATACATATTTATCAATTTCAATTTAGTTAAAAAATGTGTTTAAAGACCTGCATGTTTTATCCACAGCTCAGAGAGACAATAGAGTAATCGGAATATGAATCTGGAAATTTTGTCCTTTCAGGACTTTTATTTAGAAATTTTTTTCATCCCAACTTTTGATGGGTACAAGGAAATGACAAGGCTGTGAATCATCATGGCAACAGTGTGAATTCCCAAATATCCACCGTACCCGCGATGTGACAGCTGGTCGAAGTGCTTTCCATTTCCTGTCAGAAACAGTCGACATTTTCTGCAATACAAGGCAGCCAAATGTTCAAACGATCCCCTCCAAAAATCAAGATTTTTTTTTAAACGTCTTTCAATCAATGTACAGTCTCTTGGAAGTTTTTTTTCCATGTTGCATTATACTGTGTACAAGGAGACACAAAAATAATGGGCTAAGTTACAAATAGGACATGGCAAAACAGTCCGTTCGTATTTCATGATTCACTTGTTCTGCTGTGAAGCCTTGACCTTTCAATTCATTCCACCTCGTCCAGTCTGAAATTACTCTAAAATGGTGAGTCCTCTGACCTCCTGCAGGAACAGACCTGGGCAGTCTCTCACCTCTTCATCTTCCTCAGTTTAGCGTCTGCAAAGTCCTTCATCCCATCACAGGTATGCAGAAACAGGGGAGTTATGGGCTTGTGCACGTCCATCTCTTTTAATCCTGTTCCCTTCCTCTGCCGGGCCCATCATCCCAAGGTTTTTTCTCCTTTTTCTTTGCTAGCTGTAAATTCATCATGGGAGCAGAAGTCATGGGGCAATAGAAGACAGGACGTTGTAAATGGAAGAAGATGGGCTGAGCGGCAGGCGGCAGGGCTAGAGGCCTATAGACTGCAGAGTTTGTCTCTCATTGTTGTTGAGGTGCCCTGAGAACATGCTGTAGCATGGCTGCTGGGCGAACTGTGTCAGGAAGTCTGTCAGGTAGGCCTGGAAAAAGAGAAAGCAAACATGATACAGCACAGGTTAAGTGTTATCAAGTGACAAAGCGATCTCTGCACATGGAGCGGTAGAACAAGGCAGAGAAGCTAGAGTAAAGCCAGTTCCAGGTTTTCCATATTACTGGTATCAAAGCAGCTACTTCTAATGCAAAGGTAGGAAGCTACAGGCCACAACAGAGGAAATGATCCCCAAAAACCTGAGCACACATTTCTTTAATTGTGTAAAATACCTGCATCTTGAAAGTTCAACCTTTAAAAAAAACTGTACACATAAGCAAATTTGCAATAGTTGGGACCAGCAGCTAAAAATGTTACAGTCCTTTCTTTATTGTATATTTGGAAAGTGATGAAATAAAAACTACTGTCTTCAATGATGCCTCAACAGTCAAGTTATGGAAGGGGGTGGGACTAAAGTGCAGGGGTGGGGCAAGCCATGACCTATGAAAATGTGTGTGTTTCTACAAAGTTTGGCCATGTTACATGAATCCTCTTGGAAGTTACGCGTATTTTTGTTACAGGCTGCCCCCACTGCTGTGCCCCTTTTTTGGTCAGTTGGCCCAAACAGTTAATCAGTTGTCCTTTGGCTCATGACCAACCTTTGTACTAAATCTTGTACAAGTCTGTGAATCCATTTTGAAGCTTTGCACCTTTTTGCAATGGGCCACTTCCACTGCCACGCCCCTTTTTCACACACAAAAAGAGTGTGGAATTTTTGTGGACTGACCCTCCAACTGACAGAGCGACCTATAGAGCAGCTGTTTGCAGCTACAGAAAATGTAGTTTTGGTCTGAAGTGTCCCGTAAACTGTGATGTGATTTGCTACACAACTACACTATTGCTGCAATCTCCTGCAAGTCGAAAGTTGGTAGTTCCTAGTCGGTTTTTCAGACTTTCAATCAAAATGCATTTCAGAGAATTTGCTCCGAAAACATGGACACCCAAAACAAACTAATGTTTGTGTTGCAGGTCTCCGAATTTCACAGACATTTAATGAGGACATGCATCGGTTACCACAGTGCCATTTGCAAAAAAGAAACACAGTAAGATGCCTTGCTTGTCTTTGCTCATTCAAATCATGTCAAGAAGGTGCAGAATAGGAGAAAACTGCTGAACTAATTTCAACAGCGAGGTCAAACTGAACAGCCATCTCACGTTCTCTCACTCACATACTTGCATGCGCACACACGTATTGTTGTGATGTCAGATGTGTTTATATCAAACTTGGGTTAGATGATTCTAACCAACTTCCAACTTGGAATTCTGACTTTAGTGACCGCTAGCTAACAGCTATGGTTAGCTAGCTGTAGCAGGTCAGCAGGGCCAGTTGACGTAATGATATGCTCTAAGGTTTACACACTTGTGACTAATAGAAATATTTGACATGAGACAGATGGTACTTTGAGTTAGTGTACCTGCAGATCGATCAGATAAATGGGGTCTTTCAAGGCATCTGGATCATCCTCCTCATCATCTTCGTAATAATCATCGTCTGTAAGACAGAAACACACGTGGAGACTCAAAAACCAAAGAAAGTGCTTCAGTAACAGTATAAGCAAGATGCAAATAAAGCTGAGGGTAAACTGCATTAAGAGCTGAGGCGCTAGAGAGAAACTGGTACCGTATTTGTTTGATGCGATGAGATCAGAAAGCAGCTGCCCTGCAAGCCCTTCATCCTCCTCATCATCATCTTCCCCCTCTTCTGCCTCATTGTCCTCCCACATACCACTGGAGTCTGAGACAAACAACAGCTGGTGACTAAAATGTTTGCTGTCCTTTTCTTTAGCAAAGGTGAATAAAACAGGAGAAAGAGAACAAGTCTGCATTTCTCAGAAAGTTAGTAGCAGCAGGTCTCCACAGTGCAGCAACTTGCACCTCTGCTGTGGACAAACTGTGTGACCCAACACTGGTTCTCAAGGTAAATTTTACAAAAAAGTTTATTGAAACCACACCATGCTGAGAACTCTGAGATTCAAGTGACCATTTCATAGTTCTAGGAATTTGGTTCTAAAAGCCTCCTGTTTTATTGCATCCACACTGCAGGAACCGTGAACTATTAAAGTTCCTAGAACTACATTTGAGGATCTTTTTAAGCTCCACCTTCAGAATAGGTACTTTTGCAGTACGTGAGGAACTGTAGTGAGATAAGTGTACACTGATTGGCTGAACTCACGAGCCAGCGCCGGCAACTGCCGTTTTAAAAACCTGACAGCTGTGATATCGAAATGACACAAAACACGAACCAGAGCTCGTAATGAAATCGCAGCTTTTGTCGCTGAACCTTCCCTGAGATTTAATGGCGTTCAGCACAGGTTTCATGGTACATTATCGCCACACACGAAGACCAAAGCATGGAGCAGTAGTGTAGTAGCCTTCATTTTTTTTGTTGTTGCTGTTGTAGGTTGCACAAAAGTTGTGTTGTAAGTCACATAGAAGTGACATCAGTCTACCAACAGTCAGTTTATGTAGCTTGTGAAGGGGTTTCTTATTGGCAGTGCAAATGTCAACAGAAACAAGTGCGAATTCACAACAGCTGCGACCAGCAGCTACAAATGTTACAGTTTCTACAAACTTTGGCCATGTTACATTATGCACCTTTTTGTGAAAGGCCTGTTGCCACGCCCCTTTTTTTGCCAGTTGGCCCAAACAGTTAATCAGCTGTCCTTTGGCTCATGACCAATCTTTACACCAAATCTTGTACAAGTCTGTGAATCCATTTGGAAGTTATGTGCATTTTTGCAACAGGCCTCTCCCATTACCATGCCCCCTTTTAGTCAACTGGCATGCGCACCAACGCACCTTCACACACCAACACACACACAAGCAAACGATCTCCATGTCAAATTTCAGCCTTCTAGAGCATAAACTCAGGCTGCCAAAAAGTGGGGAATTTTGTGTGGACCAATCGACCGAGCGACCACAGAGCTGCTGTTCACAGCTAAAAAAAAGCCCTTAAAGGTTATCGTTCCCCAGTGGACAGTACCTCTCAAAAAGTTCCTGGAACTGTCTGGTCCAAAAACACCTCCTGTTATATAAAGTGTTGCTGAAGTCTTAGAGAACAGAAATTCACACTGATACAGACTTATTTTGTCCCTTCATAATACAATGGTCAGGCACACTGTATAAAGGTCACAAGTTTGACTCCACAATAGTGCTCATGTCATTCAAAATCTGTGTCCCATCAAAAACACTTTCTATTGTTTGTTCTCACCTTGGCTCCAGTCTGCTGCATTTGCTCTGCTGGCATTCGCCTCCACAACTGTCGACAGCTCATTGATGATCAATTTAAAGATTTTCACTAGCAAAGGAATGTTGGTCCACCTCTCTGGGTCTGAAAGGAAAAAGACCTCAATGTTAACAGCACGAACCATCTTGTGGAAGAGCTCTTAAAGGCTGCAAGTCTGGCAGCCTTGTTAAAAAATATATATCCATTAGGAATTCATTTATTTCGATTCAACCACCCCGGGGTGAACTGGTGTCTTACTCTTGGCAGATTTGGAGCGTGTGCGTATGCCCTCATCAGGGTTGTATATCTCTTCTCCCTTCACGACAATGTCCTGGAGTCGTTTGTCGTCAGTGTTGAGACCATGCTGCAGCAGCTTACAGAGAGCCACCGTGCTGCAGAGGGAAAAAAAACAAGAAAAAAGTCAGAAAAATTCTGTGAGGGTGGGGGGAAAAAGAAAGTGTGTGAGAAGCTTTTTTAGCTTTTGCCATGAGCACAACTCCGTTTTAGACAAACTGGAAGCAGAAACTGCAAATTAATGTGGAAATTTCAACCCAATATCACTGATGCCAACAAGGACCCCAAACAAGACTGGTGTCATCTAATGACACAGCTGCAGTGTCAGCAGTTTCAGCCTGAGCGACAAGTTCTACTCAAACATAATTACTTTGTACAGCGTCATAAAGGCTGACATCTGTAGGCTGCTGGGATTAACATGACGTGGTTGACGGATGCAGCTGAGCTAACACTTTCTCTAGCATACTCCTGAAACACTGCTAACCTTTAATTCAATGTTATTTGGTGGATTTACATTTTAAAGTGTTGTAAAATTAATTGCTTGCAGATATGATGAATGAAAATGTCGTCTGACCTGACTTTACCCTCGTACTGTCCGTAGAAGAGGTGCTGCCTGCTCATCCACTCTGTCATGACGAACTCCAAGGCAGGTTTCCCTGTTGGTCCGGGCAGGCTGCACAGAAACTCTAGCAGAGGCTCCAGCTGGGAGTGAACCAGGTGGGCGAACACCATGATCAGAGACTACAGAGACAGGAGGAGAAACAGTCAAGGAGTGAAGGTAGGTGCAAAATCAACGGATATAAACCAGGATATCAAACCCGTATGGAAAGGGTCTGATGGTTCAGCCACATGTTGCCTTTGTCCTCTTACCTGCATGACACTCAGAGTCTCAGCTTGCTGCATCTTGCTCAGAATTGCTCGGAGAATCTGGTCCAGCTGTTCCCCGAGCTCGGTTCCTGCCCGAGAGATCAGAGTGGACACCAATCTGCCCACGAAGGCAGCTGTGAACTCGGAAGTCCGGGGGTCCAGCAGCTGGTTGACGACTTGCATGACATACCAGAGGCCGCTGTTCCCCTGCTCGTCCCTCCACTGAGCGATCTGCTCGAGGGCGACGGACACATATGCCCGCAAACACTCGCCACCGTTCTACAGAGAGGAGGGAGGTGATGAAAGAGCAGACAGAAAGGTGTTCAAGCTGACAGCGGAGGCTACACATCAATTTTATTATTTTTTTTAACCTTTATTGAAAATAACTTTGGCTTACCTGCATAATTGTGTTGTCATCTGTGCGTAAGGTGCATTGTGCCACCACAGGAAACGCCTGGCACACCAGCATCTCTGACAGAGGGGGTTTGGTGTTTCGGACAACTGTGGTCAGAATGTCTATGGACGTCTGTGGTGCAGACAGAGGAGGAGAACAATGGTCAGATTCTGTTATGAATCTTAGGAAAAATTGATGTTTACAGCTTGGACCTTGGACAAGCAGACTTTTTGCATGAACAAAGTCAACTGTTGAGTTGGTAATTTACAGATTAGAGGCAAACACTATCTAAGACTGTAAAATATCAGAAATTAACTGACTGTTCTAACAGCCAGATGGATAAAATGCCCACGCTACTGTCTGCCCACTGCTGCAAATTATGTTTAGCTTTATTGGAATACATTATGTGGTTATTGATTGACTGGTGCATCACAAGAGGAAATCAATGCTTAATGAAGCAGGACAAAGGACAAGGTCAGCTGTTAGAAACATTAAAGTGTGAAAGATAAAAAACAGTCATTCATTGCCTGGTATCACTGATCATCTTATGCAGTTTTATTGAAATCTGACCATCTAGAGGCTATGCACTCTAGGCTTGGGCAATATCCCAAATTTAATATCACAATATTGTCTTGGCCAAATATCGTGATATATTATCATCCGGGATCGCAGATTTGTGGTGTTGCTCTGTTTAGTCACTACCTGCTTGCAGCAAAGACGACATATGGCCTCATTTGATTCCTCTGAATCGCTATTTTCTCCTGCTTTTAACCTAAAATACTACCAAAGTGAGAAGCTGCCATTTTCCCTCGAAAGTAAGTTCTCCATGTCTGTATGTCAAAGCACTGTGAACTTGCCTACATCATGCCAATTAACCCTTTAGTAACCTCTCCACTGAGTCAAATACCAACATGCGTTGCCTCTGCCACCATGACAGCTCCGCCTGCGTATTCTTTTCAAAATAAAAGCCTGTAAATGCCGTAACAGCAGGTATATATAGGACATTGTGAAATATATCACAATGATGGAAAATACTGCGATATTCAATAATATCTAATATCAGCCCAAGCCTAGGAAACACTTATTATCTGTATTTGTATTACCTGTACTGGGTGATTTGAAGCACAGGCAAAAACACTCATTACCGTGCCGCCTGCTCCTAATAAAAGGCGACTTTCCATACATATGTATCTTTCTGTGGCCTGCTTACTTACAGCACAGAGTCCAGAGGGAATCTTGTCGTGGGGAGCCTGCATGATGCTGACCAGTGTGGGGATGAGACGCATCTGCATGGGGCCCTGGCAGCCTTCGATCTGGGCCAGTTCTTTAAAGATGTCCTGGGCGAGGGACGCCACCACAGGATCTGCGAAGAAAAGAGGACAGCGCCTGAGAAAAGACAAAGGACAAATAAAATCTATGTGTCTCTTAACATGTCCGTGTCTTCTGTGGAAAACAGAGAAACACGTTTTTTTTTCCCCTCACAGATTCCAGTTTATCCACATCAGAATATAAGAAACGGGCTGCAAAAACAATGTGTCCTTTATATAACCTTTAAAGGACAAACAATAAATTAAGAGAAAAAACAATGCAAAGTCATTTGAAAGTTGAGAGCACAGTGTGTGTGGTATCACAGTCTAACAGGACGTGGTTGAGGACCTACAGCCGTACCATTGTTATATTTAAGGAAAATAGCAATGGTGAGGGGGCAGATCTTATTCTCGGCACTGGTGGTGAAGGCCGGGTCGACGGTGCAGACAATGCACAGAGTCTCCATGACGAGGGTGAGCACCTCTGAGCTGAACTGGGCAGCAAGTTGGACCAGTCCCTCGAGGATGCTGGGGAGGAAGGGCTGGAGGACGTGGGTGCTCTCAGACAGCTTCAGCTGATCGCAGTACCTGGAGAATCACATGGGCTGTTCGCATCAATAAAGATTATAGTGACCCTACATTTTAAACCTTTCTCCTAACTGAGTGACACTTTCACAATCTTGATATGCTTACAGGGAGGTTTACCACTTGATTTTTTTTTACAACCAAGATTAAACTTAAATCTTCTGCTTTTTTGGTTTGGTCTATAATCAGCACAAGTGCTTATAGTGCAAATGACTATATTCATTAAAATCATACCAGATGACATAGTTATGTTTTGTAATATTATTGGCAGGAGACACTATTTTGATGGAGGGGACTTGTCCCCTGTGTCCCCTCTAGGAATTCCACCCTTGCTTCAAATGCAATTACGATCAGTCTGTCGAATTTGAAAGTGTTTTAAGATGTTAAACTGTTAATTTATGACAGTAATTGCAACTCTGCCAGGGTGCCAATGGATTTATACAGCTTCCCAGATTACAGCCTGTACTGAGACTTCTGGCTTTGAGATAAAGTTGTTCATGCTCATTGTGTTACGTCACAAAAATAACATGAGATGTCTGAGTTTGGGTTTGGCAACACAGTTAAAAACACAGCTTGCTCACCCCCAAATGGCCCTGACCGCTGAGATGCGGACGGAGGGCGGCTGGCTGTCGTGGAGACCGCTGACAGTGGCCTGGAGGAACTGCTGAATGAGCTCAGGAGACATGGCTGCTGTGAAGCGACTCGCCGCCCACAGAGCTCGGCCGAGGAGGAACGGAGACGCCGCTGGGCGAGAGAAAACAAAAACAAGCAGTGAAGAGCAGGAGAAACAACAGCAGGGTGGGTTATTTTTGGCACAACAATGTGACGTTGCTTTGATTGTTTGAGATCATTTGTAGTCTTGTGTTCCTCATAAGAAGCAGGTCAGTTTGGGACTCACCTGCCAAATTGAGATCAGCGAGGATAACGCTGGCCAGGAAACCATGCATGTCAAACTGGATACGACCATTCTTTACATTCTCTGTGATGATGGTTTTAACAGAGCCAAGGGCCAACATGCAGGCTTCATGGATCTTCCACCTGGTTAAAAATAAAACTTTTCTGACTTAAGAGCACAAAAACAGCGGGATGTCATGACATTCAGAGGTTTTTGTCCTCTGTTGCAGCAGGTATGTGGCATACATTCGACAGAACAGATATTGGGACGCTGTCAGACAAAGTCAAGGCAGTTTCAGATAGGATGTGCGAACTCCAACCCTCTGCTGTCAAAACCAACCTCCATCTATGTGTTGTGCAGCACGAGAGCAGATCTGTGTGCCGTCGAGCTGAGCTGAGCACAACCTCGTGGTTTCCATCAAGTTAAACATAATTTAACTTGGGTGCAATAACCTCACCATCCCCAGTGGCCAGCATGGCGCACACCACATCCTATCTGAAATGGCCCTCAGAGTCAGTGTTTCTCCTCACCAGTGCTCATTGCCGCTGTTTTTGGCCTGCTCTGCCTCCTGTAGATGTCTGGTTGCTGCTGCCGCCAGCGCTGCTGCACTCTCATTCTGAAACTCTGCAGCGACAGCCTGTGAGCAGAGGTCAAAGGTTACCATCATTATGCACACTCTCAGGATGCTCAAGAGGCTGCAAAGTGAACTGATGAGCAGAGAGTTGCTATGAAACCACTGTGGCCTTATAAATGCTTGACATTTCTGACCCCCGTGTCACATGTGACTGCACTGCTCAGCATTCCCATCATTCAAGTCTGCATATAAAATATCTGTTCATAAGTAAACAACCATTTCTAGTCCTTAACACGGGTCACAGCCACGTGAATTAACAGATGCCTCAAGTGTTAGCAGAGGCTGAATGTGGAGGAGCAGGAAGGAGGCGTGTTTCTCTCACCTTGAACACCCTCTCATCCTCTGCAGACCTAAGCAAAATATAATTGAATAAAGATTTTATTTTACCCAGTTCTTCATGTCTTTGCTATTCAAGCTAATTTGCCAAGTAACTTGCTTATGAGAACAAACAAACAAAAAAAGGTTGTATTGAATAGCTTTGCACAAGTCTGGTGATGATATACAAACAAAAACTCCACCTTTGAGATAGAATGAGGCTTTTCAACATGTAGTCATGCTCAGATGGTCACACCCGAGGAATTAACTGACATTTTGTTATCTTTAAGTTCCGATTTATTTGTTTTACCTAAAAAATCAAGAGCTTGAAACACACAATACATGATTTCTGCGACTGGAAGTCTGTTAGTCCAGTCAATGAAAACTAAAAGGAATAGGTTGATGATGTAGCGGGGAGAACATGGAACTTGTTTATTTCACTGTTAAACAGAAAACCACTGCAGACGAAACTCCATCCAACTAACTCAGCCAGAAATGTAATTTAGTAAAGTTTTATTGACATTACGTCATGTTTGTCAACTTCCTTCCACAATGTTTGATGTTAACGTGGACGTTAGTGACAAACAACAAATTGAAATGCACTGATACCTTGGATAAAACGACAAGCTTTTTGACCATTGCTGAAAAAATATAACTAAATAAATAATAATTAACTAAATATATAATATAAACTAAATAAAAATAT
>JAQLOL010000012.1:10721110-10731820 GCA_029783665.1 Naso thynnoides
TGTATATTATACTAAATATATAATATACCAAATATGAAGGGGTTTTTTATTTTCCATTTCAATGTTACAAATTTTAAATATCGCACGTTTAAGCATGACGACTCGCATACTAACAAGTAGCTCAGTGATTGAACAGTTGTGATGACCTTCATACTTCATCATCAGTGACTGACAGCAGATTGTGTAGCTTATTACTGAGGCTTACGTATCAATCTAATCTAGTTTCGCAGAGAGAAACTGGACCTTCTTTATCATAATTAGTGATTAACAGATAAACATTAAAGGATAGTGGGAGGACAGTTTCAGTGTGGTTGCATCATTCACCTTGTATCTCTCACTTTTTTGTGGAAACACTCCCATTCATAAAGAAGGACATAAAGTCAGCACACCTCTGTCTAATTTAACCCCTCACTCTGAATATTGACTTGCAGACACACAGAGTCTACTGTATGTTTAACTATGTTTACAACAAAGTGGGCATAAATATCTGCAACACATCACAAACAGATCAGACTCAAAAATCTGGAGACTCATTTGTTATCAGTGGAAGTTTTAAATTATTGTTTAAAACACAGATCTAACATCGCACTGTCCCGTAGCTGTTCACCAAAGCCCACTTGGAAGCAGACAGAGCTCCAACTTTCCACACCAGAGTTCAACTGAACTACACTGAACAGGTAAGATGTAAAAATCTGACTAAAATAAGCTTCTATGCTAAATGATTCGCTGATTTAATATCAGAGCTGCAGGTGTTATTCTCACCAGCAGCAGGTCCTGAGCAGAGATCCTGACAGAGTAAGAGAAGGTGTCGTCATCCTCGTCCTCTACAAACTGCTGGGGGTTAGCCGTCCACACTTTAATCTGCGGGAACATAAGTGCAAACAATCAGGCCCGACACCAGCGTACCATCATAAACAAGCATGCCAGATTAAGTCACGCTTCCGTTTATGCAACCAATGCAAACTCATGTGTTAAGGTGGTTCCTCACCTGGTCCTCAGTGATCTGCATGTACAGGATGATGTAGTAGATGAGTTCAGGCAGGGCTTTCTTCACTGTGCTCTTGAACTTGTTGTTCTCCAGCAGCGTGTGGACGAACTCGAAGATGCTGAAAACCAGATTCTCAAAACCCAAAACCTCACCTGCAAAAATGAGCCAATAATGACGTAGCGCTGTCGTAAATATCGATACTTCGGTTCTTTCTTGATACTAAACATTTTAAACAGATATTTACAACAGTATTGAGTTACTGATACCAACAGCGCTTTCTCTGCCTCCTCCCTACAAACACACATCAATGCCATGGTACAGCCCTGCTACCTGCTCTCACTATCGTGCCCCGCCTAGTTGTTGTCTCATGCATGGTTGTTGCTGGCAAAAATGTGGGCATTTCCCAAAAGAAAGAGCCTTGTCAACTCTAGTCAAATTCTAATATTGTGACAACCTATAAGGCCAGAGGATTGACAACATAAACTTTTCACCAATGTCACAAACATTAAAAAAAAAAGAAAAAAAGATGTGCATTGTGCTCACCATCCGAGTCTACAGGGTCATCCACTTCCTCTGTGTAGTTGACTTCTGTTCTCACATAAGTGGATATTTGGTTAAGGAATACAGCCCCCCCCCAAAAAAAAAAGAATAAACAAAACAAAACAAAACAAAAAAAACACAAACAAAAACAAAAAGAAAACCTTTTTAATGTCTTGTTATGACTTATCTCAGTTTTTGTTTGTTTGTTTTTTAAAGAATTTCTGGGGGGCTTTTTGTGCCTTTATTCGGACAGGACAGCTGAAGAGTGGACAGGAAACAGGGGAGAGAGGGGGAATGACATGCAGCAAAGGGCCAAAGATCAGTGTTACACACATTTATTTCAGAGGGAGGATCTGCGGTCTGTGCAGGTACACATCAAGGTTGCTCTTTCTGATTTTTTTTTCCCCACCCAAACTAAATTCTAAGTTTACTCACAGACAGCAGTAGCAATAATTCAAACAACTAAGCTAATAAACAGCTGTAAAGGATATAAAGCTGCACTTTCTGTCAGTGTATTCCATACAATGGGTAATATCTGCTGCATGGAGGACACCATGGGTTTGGGGAAGTTCTTCACCAGCACCGTTACAGCCTAAAGAATAACAAGAGATACACATTCAAAACTTTAAGATATGAAGTTGGTTCGTTTTCAACACAACTGCACATCAATTGTCTTATTGTGTTTTGTTTTTGTTTTTTTTTAATTAACTTAAATTAATACATGTCCAACAACTACAATGAGCCTTCTACATGGGTGGGGTGTGTAAATGTTTTAAGCTTCTGAAGGAGGGTATGGCAGAAATCATCTTGGGCCTGAGTCTCTCACCTTGAGAACTTCCATCTTTAGGCCGCTATCAGATGACGGTCCATCAGGCATCTGCAGAGCCTGCACAAATGCTTCCGTGAATTGCTGCACCACAGGGAAGATCAACGCTTTGGCTGCACCCTGCACACACAGAGAGACATGGCAAAAAATAAGTGTGACACCGAACGAAAACTCAGCACAACTGATTCAAATTAATCCCCAGTCTACCCTCTGCCGTAATTTGCTTCTAAAAAAGGACCTCCTTTGAAGTCATTTATTAACTTTTTCGAAGGCAAAGGAGAATAAAAAATTAAAATGTCCCAATATACAATTAATTCAAAATAAATCTTTTTTCGTGATTATTCATACAACATCTGAAAGAAAATGACAGTAAGTCTTTTTGTGACTCTCACCTTCTCAAGCTCTTCGATAGCGCAGATGAGGTTGGCACAAGTGGTGAATATCTCCACTGCTCTGGATCGGGTACGAATGCTGTACACCTGCATCAGTTCAGAGGAATATTAAAGGTGGCCCAAACTTCACACCAGACAAACAGAAAATCAGCAACATGAAAATAGCTCAGTTCCTGTAAATGAGTTCCTCTTTAGGCAGGGAATGTGCAAAAAGTGTGCCAGTTTACCTCGGCCATGGTGAAGATCTTGTACATTTCTGGTAAGATGACTGGAGCCACCAGTGGCATCTGAGTATCCGTCACCTCTCGTGTAAACTCTGGACATGACAGACAAAGCAGCTTTTTCAACAAAAAGACATTTAAACTATGTACGATTTTTCTCAAAGGAATATTTTCGAAGGGATGATTTCCTCCTTAGGTGTTTAATTCTTTTGAAGTGACAATTAAGAGGAGAAGGAACCTGCACACTATCTGATACTTGCAACCCCCCCCCCCAAAAAAAAGAGTTTATTAAATGTTCAACGTTTGGTCTTGCGGATGTTCATCAGGTGAACAGTGAGACAAAGGGATCTTCAACACATACAGAGGCTACACCCTCTAGAAAGAGGTCAGTCAGGGAAAGAGGCCAAATCTACTCCCTGATTGGCCTCATCTTCTGTTTTTTCTTAGCAGAAAATCTACTTGATTTTTTTTTTTCAGGCTTTTGGAATGATGTTCTTGCTCCAGTTATGTCTATTCATGTGTTCATTTGTATCTCTTTACATACCTGTGAGGACCCTCATGGCCCCGTGCACAGCATTGACATCTCCACTGACCAGCATCTCCATCAGCAAGGTGAACAGCTGTGGCCAGGCCTCGGGCCAGTCCCAGTGGGCGATGGCTGACACGGCGTAGGCAACACTGGAGCGGACTTTGCTGATCGCCTCCCGCAGACCGCCTGGCAGCAGCACCCTGATGGCGGCTTTAGCCTGAGGGGCAACAATAACAGTTTGATAACATTACTCTAAAAAGCCCTGAGGTCGACTTAAAACTGTGCGCAAGAGCACCTGACGCAGACAAAATAAATGTACTTAGGGTGAAGGATTGTTTACCTGATCTGTAGTTTCAGGAGGCCTGAATTTCTCTGACTGGGAACACCAGTGAGTCTCCACATACTGCTTGAGGATGACTGATGCTAACTGCAAACAGACAAGACGCCATGAGGAAAAACCTTATTTATGTTGAACATACGTGCTACAGGTAGACAGACTTTAATCATTTTAGAATAATTGTCTCAGACATTCACTTTACATGCATGTGTGTGGGCTTGACTTGTCTGCCTTTTTTGAATGGAATTCAATTATCTTTATTATCCCCCAGGGGCAATTTGTTGTGCAGCCAGCAGTAGTCAAACTGGTTCACACAAAGGATCGTACACACACTCACAACAGTACATGAAATATAATCTAGACAATAAATAAATATAATACTCATACAATAATGTTGAAAATTAAAAATCCAATCCAATAGAATAAATACTACAGATTCATGAACATAAAAGATTCAACTGATAAAAGTAGTGCACACCTTGTAAATAAAATGACTGTTAATTATTTAAAAGATCAGTAGCAGCAGGGAAAAAAGAATCTTTAAATCTATTGGTTCTGCATCCGCGACCGGATGGGAGCAGTACAAACTCCCTGAACTAAGAGTGGCTCGGATCAGACAGGATTTTCTGGGCCTTGTTCAGGGCCCTGACCTTATACAGGTGAGGGAGGTCATTAAGGGTCGTCCCTACAATTTTAGTGCACCCTTTCAAATACTAAGGAGTCTGTTTCTGTTTTAAAAGAAAGTGAGCCATGCCAGCTTAGAAAGGAAAATTTTAGAACAGGTTCAACAAAACAAAAATAAAACATTTTCATAAAAGTATTATCCACATTAAACCACAAAGTTTGCGAAGAAAGTGCATGTGCTGGTGTGTTGTCTTACATACTGCGTCCACATGATGCTCAAAAGTCAGTCTGTCACTTAAGACTTTTCTACTGATGGACAACCTCAGTCTGATCATTCATTAACGCTGGGGAAATGTCTAAAGGATTTTTCTCTAAATCAATGATATCCCCTTTGTCTAAGAGACATTCATATCCAAGGACACCTTGCACCAGTCAGTGAACACGGACACAGCAGACTATTATCTGAAACCATACAGCTGAGGAGTGACACGATAATAGAATCATCAGCAAACCTCAGGATGTGGCTTCCCGCGTGCTGGCTTTGACACGTGTTTGCAAACAAGATGAATTAAAGGGGTGAGAGTACACAGCCTTGGGGCGAGTCTGTGGAGGAAATGAGGGCGTCTGATAAAACACCATTCACCTTCAGACATTGGGCCCTCCCAGTTAGAAAGTCCATCACCCAGCCTCTGAGGCCAAGGTCAGTGTGGATGCTCTGTAGCCCTGTCGGCTAAGATATGAGGCTGAGTACAATTAAAGGCATGCCTCGTTCTTACATGCTTACCTGACGGATGGCGAGCGCTCCCTGAGGATCAACTGTAAGTTCTGCCAGGTGGACGCCAAACTCTACAGCATGGACACATCAGCAAAATATTAACAGATGAATCACAGAGTTCAGATTCAGAAGAAACATTATTACAATAATAATAATAATAAACTGACAACAGAAATAAATATTGTCAGCGAGGGAAATTCCAGTGTTATTAATGCAAATCTAACAGATCTACTTACACAAACTGCTGCCCGCATGCATCTACTTGACAATGATTTAAAGGAATTTGGTGTTTTATATGTGTTCATTTCTATGTATGGTAGATGTTAGTTTTGGTTCAACCTTGAGACTTCCTTTTAATTAAATTTTAATTACCTTTCAAAGTGCTTTTGCTGGTTTTTGATCGGTTTCAGGTCTTAACGAATGGTTAGTTTTAGTTTTTAAACATTAAGTTTTAAGTTGAAGGAAGTTTTGGTGTGTTTTTGTTAAGGCAGTGCGGTACAGTGTGACATATATGTTGCAAGTGCTATGAAATAATCTGTCTGGACGGACTAAATTCGCGATGGTTGCACCAGTGCGACGGCCTGTGTGTGAGAGGATAGATTTTTGATGAGTTTTATTCCACTTTAATGAGTCTTGTGAGCAGGCAATATTGTTTCAGTTTAGCTTTAATTTTTTCTTAAAGATTTTATTTAGTTTCAGACTAAAACTCTTTTTTAACTTCTTATTTTTGTTTCAGCTTACAATAGTAAAGCTAATAATGACACAAATGAGACAGCATATTAATGAAACAGACAGTGATACAAAACTATTTAAGCTGGAGCTACGTGCTACAATACTTGACAACATTAATACAACACTATTCCCAAGTTAAAAACATTGCAATAACCATTAAGCTATGAAGCCGACAGTCACAGTGGTTTGAACCTGGCCTGAAAGGCATGCAGAGATTAACGCACAGTTCAGGATCAGCATCAACCTCAGCTCTGAACTCTCGCTGGGTTTTACTAAGAGTGACATCAGGCGCCAGAAGACAATGTTAGTGCTGACAATCCTGCAAAGTGGCTGCCTTAGAGAGGGGCCAGCGGAAAGGGTCGGCCTCGCTGTGACTCTGCAGTACAGCCGACAGACAGCGTGTACAATCAGCCTTTCACCAGGGGCATGACGATCGCAGTACAGACAATGAAAAGTCTAGTGGAGTTTAAGCTACGGCCACTTGGTGCTGTATCCATCCGTCCCATTTGCAAGATCAAAATACAATACAGTGATTTGTTGTACGCATTTTTCTTTATAGCATTTTATACACCAGAACTGATTAAAAGTTTACTGACAAGTTCGTGTCCAAGGTGCTTTTAAATTCTGTTAAATATATTTTGAGACAGTTAATAACAATTAACCAATTCTGTCACTGCAAACACAAAAATAGAACTGGAAAACTGGTGGTTCAACTGTTTTTTTTTTGCCCAGGAGACAATCGAGTACAGGACTGGTATAATTCAAGCTTTCCAGCTACTTTCACTGGTTTTATAAAAATGGCAAACCTTGGACAGAATGTGCTACTATGCCTGGTACATTTAATAACATTTAACCCTTCAAAAAACATTATTAGAGAGAAAGATATGTATATATACTGATTTAAACTCTGCCACCTCAAGGTGGACTGAGGGAAGCATAGAAGAGCTCAACAGTAACATCTATCAGGTCAGGTTATGGTTTTAATATGTTAATTAATGCTAAAATACTTTATTTTCATTTACATGTATTTTATGTGGGCATGGACTGATCAGCATAATGTCTCTGTATCCCCCAAGTACTTTTACTTTGTCCTCCGGTGACAAGGAAATAAAAGTTAGGCCGTTGGTCTGTCTGTCCCTCTGTCATGCGTGTCCTGATGCTGCTGCTGCCGATGATGATGATGATGCAGGAAGCTGGCAGCCTGTTGGGCGGGATGCGCGGGAGAAGGCCCCTGGGAGACATCTTCGCGGGAAAATCTGTCATCAGGCGTTCAACGGTTGCCATGGCGACAGAGGGATAAATTAATACGCTTGATTTAGATGTAATATGACGTTGTTCCTTTTGGGGCCACTAAGAATCACCTGGGATCGCACATAATGTAGTTTTAAAGATGTATCAACAGTTGAATAACTATTGTTGTCGTCCCATGTTTCCAAGGGACGTTAGTTAAAGTCCAGACACGGTGCGCGTGTGACTGCTGGATGAAATTTGTTAGCTAGGTTCCCAGACGTAGGTGGTGATAAACTATTAACGGTGTCTAATGTTACACTGTCGTGGTGCTGTTTGGGCCGGGGGCCACGTAGTCCCCATGTGCTTAATATAAGTTCACTTGGACGCTGACTGAGCTAACGTTAAAGATAATTCAGTGCTTGTGTGACACGGTCAGCTAACGTTATGACTTGTCCGACCACGGTTTATCACTAGCAGGTATGTCACCGCGTTAGCTGAGGTAAGGAGAACACGTTTCCACGAGTTTCCAAGCTAACTTGGTCATCACTAACTTCTGAAAATGTGGCCTAACGTTAGCTTCCAGGAGTGATGTTAACGACTGTTCTTCGGCTAACGTTTTGACTGTTAACGTTAGCTACTTCTCAGCCTAGCAAATATAGCCAAAGTTAGCACTGGTAAAAGCACGAGACAGCTGTCGGCATCGGGCTCGTGCCCGCACAGACCCATGTCGTTAATGAGTGACAACACGGGGCAGCTAGCCGCCGTTAGGAACCGTTAAGACCACTCACCCTCTGTCACTTCCAGCACTTTGATCTGCTCCTCCGCGGCAGCGCGCACTTCTTGAACCGGGGACAGGATGGCCGTCAGCGTCTCGATCAGAGCCTCTTTCAGTCCCTGCTGGACCGGGCCGGTGGCCGGACCTGGCCGAGCACTACCTGCCGCACTCATCCCTGCTGTGTTTTCACCCAATGCCCGCTACAAAATCAGCTCACCACCGCCACCAACAACACCACCCGGGGAGGAGCAGAGAGCCACGGCCACAGCGGCGAAGCGCGCCAATGCATGGAAACGTGGAGGCGGGGTTTCTGCAAGAGGAAGCAGATTTTGGCGTCCGGTTCGGCCCCACGTGTTTTGTTCTAGGGTCAGTTTTTGTTTTGAGAACTTTGGCGACCTCTTGTGGAGCGGGGGAAAATTATGTCTGCCACTGCTGTCCAAAATAAAATTGGGTCTCTAAGCGCAGCAAAAATAATTTAGTTTTTAAATTTGCACGTCAAGTTTGTTTTTTGTTGTTTTTTTTTTAAAAAAACTGAATCATAAATGCAAGTGCAAATGTTTCGATTTCAACATCAAGTATTCAGTAATGGCTAAATTTTGCAAACAGTACATTCAATTGCCTGTAAAATGCACATTTTTGTGGCCCTTGTTTGGCACAATTTTCAACCAGTTTATCAATAAAATACCAGTAAAGCGGACATTTCCACCCATGATATCATACAGGCTATGCACTAACTTGTGTCTGAAACCTGGCTTTCACAGACACTTTTGTGAGCATGAATAAAGGCTATAACATTGTCTTGCCACCTTCTGAAAAAGGCTTTGAATAAAATATGAATTATTCTAACAGGAAAATTGACAATAAGTGCTTATCTAAAGTGTAAATCACAAGTTAGATGTCTGCTGCTGCACTAGCCTTAATGAATTAAAACTTGCTTGCAAGGTGCAGTTGTGACTGCACCTTAAAAAAATGATGCAGACATCCCAGTTCACACATCTGTGCATATTTTGACTCTTTTGGTTCCCCGTTTAGTTGGTTCCTTACTGTTTTTGTTGTTGTTTTTAAAGACAAAAGCATGTCTATAACTTTGCGGTAATAGTTTGAGGAACAGCCGTATTTGTTTCAACATTGCAATACAACTGTACACAAAATATGGTAAATTTAGAAACTGTTACGCAAATTGGAGGGTGACCTCAACTCCAGCCAACACCTTTGGGATCAGTTAGAAAGGTGACTGTGAGCCAGGCCTTGTTGGCTGACATCAGAGGCAGGCTCACGGTATTCCTGCAGCCCAGCTCCCAAATCTTATAGAAAGTCGTGCCAAATGAAATCAATACAAAGTGGTGCAAAAGTAGTTTACCACCCTGTGTGATTTGAGTCCTAAGTCAGCTTTGAATAACTACAGCGGCTTCAGCTCAAAGTGTCTACCCAATTACACCTGGACACAGTGTGTGGTGCAAAACTATGCAGATGTGGCCCTGCAGTTGCAGCAGGCCTCCTGTGCACTACAGCAAACTGTAAAGTTCTTTTAACTGGTGCAGTCTCACCTGAGCTTAAGATGGGCTTGAGCTTTCACTACAGACCTCAAATTTAAACTCTTTAAATGGACACAAGTAACAAACCATGAAGTGGTGATAACTGGATTTTCTGCACATGCTGTAACTCTGGAAGTGGCAGCAGGTCTCCTGTAACAGAAGGACTTCCAAGCTTCACCTCATAATCCTGTTGCTCCAATATGGGAAGAGATGGATGTCAGAGAGATTTTCCACACATGAAACGAGCATGTGTCTCCTCTTCAAATCTCCAGGATCCGCTGCAAACACATTCTTGTGTAATTTCTTACATTTTAATCTTTCAAGCACAAGCTAGTCTTCTCCGGTAAAATCTTCATTCACTAGTTTTTCAGCCAATTTAAAGAGTTTGGATGACTTCTGAGAAACATGTTACATCTCATCACTCCTTCTGCAGTATGTGCCATCAACGATGAGTAGGTCATGTACAGAGCTGGCTTCAATGAAACTTTTGTTTCCTGGATATTTTAGAAGCACACGCTATATGACCTTGAGGACTGAGCTAAATGTGAATTCAGCAATGCCTAAAAACCTAATACCTGACATCTACGTGCCTGTGTGTCTCCAGGTTGTTTTGTCTCAGTGCTACATGCTGATTTTAGACCTCTAATTTAAGTCTTTTTAAAGAAAATAATTAGGAAAAAAATATACTCATGGAAACCCACCAAATACTGAAACAAAATAAGGGGAGAAGCCAGATTTTCTTTCTTTTTGAGCTAAAATTAAACTCACTTATTGGTGAATACTATGTGGCAGTAAGGCCAACACAGGTGAGGTGTAGATATAAAAACAGACAATGAATGTAATCTCTTCTCTCACATCACGGCTGCAGATTTGACAGATTAAAACCAGAGAAGCAAACATGGGGTCTCAAATCTCTGAAAATATCAATTACATACTTGAATTTTGCAGGAAAGCCACTTCATGTGTTTTGAGATGTACTGTGAAGTGTGTATGGCTTGTCTATAAACCCATGTATTCTCTGTGGCTGTTTGCAAAGTCAAAGTGACAAGGCAGTGACTGAAAACCTTTTTTTAGTTTAATATGGCTTTAGTTATGTCTCCTCTCCTTGGCTGGTGTTTTTCAGGGTGCAAGAAATGATAACTACTAAGTGTATGATTTTAAATAATCCAACTCTGTGAGACTTAAGGTAATATTTGAGTTTTTGAC
>JAQLOL010000012.1:10734465-10761338 GCA_029783665.1 Naso thynnoides
ATCCCGCCCACCACGATGCAAACGTTTCTCAATGGAGAGTGGCCAGACGCTTCTCACAAAGTGAAACGATGTGGAAGTGGATGGTTAACCAGGCTAATCCTTTAAGAGAGCTTGGTTTGATTTCTACTTGAGTGTCAGAAATTGAACAAATGAACTGTTTATCCATTAATTTCATGTAGTTATTTCAATCATCTATCAGTTAATTTTAGTTGACATTTTCACTCACATGTATCTATTGCTAAAATGATTTGAACCATTTACCTGTGAGCTTTAGCTAACCATGTCACCCATTTTTATGTTACTTTGAACTGTCATTTTCACCCATTTATTCAATATTTTTAGCCAACTACTTCATTAATTTATACTACAATTTTACCTCTGTAAACCATTGAGTCACTATTGTAACTATTTCAATCCTCTATACAGGCCACTATTGACTATTTCAACCATTTATCCATTAGCTTTTGCTAACTATGTCCCACCATGTATAAAACAATTTCAGCCATTTTATCAACTGAATCACTGTTCTAAGCTAACTTTTTCGAACATTTGTATATTACTTTAAGCTGACTATTTCCACCCCCTTTCCACTATTTTGAGCTTACTATTTCAACCCTTTGTATATTACTTTTAGTTAACAATTTAACCATTTAGTCCCAATTTTACAGCCAACTATTTTTAAATAACTTTTAAGTAAACTATTTGAATAATTTATGTATTTCCTTTAGTTAAGTATTTCAACCATAAATCCATTAATTTTAGAAACCATTAATCCATTATTTTTTGCCAACAATTTCAAATATTTGCCCAATAATTTTGGCCGTTACAGGCCATGCATGCTGAGGCAACAGCTTCCGTGATATCTTGTAGGCAGATATCCTCTGTACATAGCAACTGAGTGGAACACTGAAGTGGCCATCTGCAACATTTTGTTTTGATTTTTTGTGACATCTTTGGTGCTCAGCTGTCACTGGTGTGTTTTTGTGCAGCACATCCAAGAAAAACATTTGCCAATCGCAAAATTTGGATGAAACTGTGATATCTTTTACTTTGGACTTTCTGTTAACTGCTGTTGCTGCATCTGAACTTAAAACACACCATTTCAGATATAAGATCCATAACAATCAGCCACTGAAAAGTCCTAAAGGGATAAAACGAATAGAACTCAACAGCAGATTGTCAGGTTAGGTCTTTGGTGTTGAAAACACTGCAGTAACAAAAGATGTGATAAATAAACAGGTGAAGTTATAAAAATGATTTAAATTCAAACAGCTAGAGTATGAGCTTGATACATACCAGAAATTCATCCCGAATAAAGTACTTCGCCCTTGTGACACGCGGATCTTCCCCTGGCTCTGGTATTGCTGTAGGAAACGAATAAATTTATATTACAAAGACATTTTTTGCAATGAAAGAGTGTGAGTGTTGCTCCTTCAGCTGAACAGGCCACATTGACTTGAGAAACTGACAATTACAGCTGGCGAGGATGCAATTTACTTAATGAAATATCATGATAAAATATTTGTCATGATTGTTTTTGTTTCAAAAACATGAAAATGCTGCCCCTTATCTGGAATACAGGTAGGTTGTTGATGTTCTTCTTGTGGGACATATTATAGAGAATTATCGGGAGAGCAAACCAAACCAATCATCAGACCCGCAAAAAAGCTGCTCCACGATCATTCTGTTCACACACTTTGATTATGTGCAAAATTGCTGAACCTGCTCTGGACACATTGTTCATTCAAAAGTTTTAATCTATCACAAGTCAGCGAAGTACACCACGGATAAATTTTTGAGTGAATTCAAAACAAAACAAAAAACACTAATACTTCCATGTCACTACATACCTGTCATTTGTAGTGGAAACGCGTCAGTTTTACTGGTTTCAGGGAACAAATTACACTAGATTCTTAGGTACAGTAGTGGTTACCAAATAACACCAAATCACATGGTGCCATAAAATCACCTGAAGCTCAATGGGACTGCAATGCTTCAAATATGGATGTTTCTGCACAGAAGTTCAAAATTTTGAAACATGAATACTTCTTCAGCGCAGCTCAGAAGATTGAAACTGTCGCAGCGCAGTTTTGAGGTAGACACCAGAGATCAGTGTAAACACTTCAGTATCTCACCAAATGTGTAATATGGTCACATTAAATGGTAATATGGTCTATTTCCCCTTCTGTTTCAAAATTATGGCTCTTAGAACATTATGATTGTGTCACAGTGAAGTCAACCCACCTTTGACCTTTTGGATAAAATGAATTTTCTGTTTTTTCACTGCCAATTAGTTTACCACAAAGTTTGCTTAAAACTTAAATGACTGACTCGTCTCTAATTTTATTGAGAAAAGAATAGCAAACCCACAAAAACATGACCCAAACTGTGATAAACTAGAATCTATGCTAAACCGTTTGAGTGTGTCAGTTACAGTAAGCAAAAAAATGATGTGTGTGGTGTATTGGACACCCGCAGGTATCAGTAACCTCTTACCATCATCAGGTGTAGTGTAGCGTGCAAACTCAGGGAAGTACTCCTCAATTTTAGATTTCCCTGCTAAAACCTTCTCAGCAAGCAGGTCCTGTTTGTTCAGGAAGAGGATTACTGAAATGGTCCGTAGCCACCTGTGGAGGGAAAGAGACGAGTTCACTGCCAAGTTTCTTTGGACTTTCTTAAAGCACCAAAAATACCTTGACGTCTGTTGCTGGAGACTCCCCACTTTTCAAGTGGCATTATGTTTTAATAGGCTTTGGCTGAAGAATAAGGGAGGAATTTACTCTCTGGAGTTCCTGCAAAAAAAGGTCACAGAGCACCTGCCATTAACAGTCCGCATGCTCCCACAGGGAGAAAAGAGTAAAGGAAGGAAGCAGTGTCCAATTCACTCCCACTGTACATGCACAGTATATACCCCTTAAGTTACAAGTTTGTACTAAGGCTGCACCTAAACTGATCAGAAAATGTCTTCATCTGCAATGTTTTTTTTTAAATTATGTTACAAAAAGTAAATTATGACGCATTTAATAGAAGAACAAAGAAAAATACGGTGTAGCAGGATAAAAAACGCACAGTATGACCCGAAAACACACTATCATGTCATGCAGTGTCTCTAACATCAACAGGAAGTGACGCCTGTCAACGGCACTTCAATCACAGCGAGGGGCAGAAGAAAGTGTCCTGACTGGACTTTACAGCACCTGGTACATCTCAATCAGTGCTTTTCTCACATATTAGCAGCTATGAGACCACTAACAAGTTGAGGTGCAGTAGCCAGGATGTGCGGGAGTCTTTATAGTGACATCAGAAAAATCAGCTTTGGGTTTGTCCTAAATTGTGACACTGAACACCTAAGGGAAAAAGTAAAAGAACAAAACAAAATAAACAAACAAATAATCCTAAAATAAACAAAGAGTAATCCTGTATCACTGCAACACTTTCTACGTTTAATACTTTGTTTTTGCGACACATTGAATTTGTATAAATCGGCGGAAGCTGTCATTTAACGATCTATTTGACGTATCGTCGGCCTTTCCAGCTGAGACTGAAACCATTCAAGCTTCTCTAAATGCTGCTCAAAAGCTCAAATCACTTCACTATAAAGACCAACTGAATGCATTAATTTTAACGGGACATGAGCAGATTGCTTTGCAAGGTATTGTGGGATAGCAAGTGAAGCAAGACCAATGAGTGACGTTAAAAAGTTTTTACTGTTGAAAAGTAAAGAAAAAGCTTGAACTTGATGCAGGCAGTTTAAGACGTTTAATCTTTAGTTTCTCTGTATGCATGTCTCTGGAGTAAAAGGTGATGATCATACTCTCTAGGATTCCTCTTTTGTACGTCTCTTGCTTCCCAGATTAATACAAACAAAAACTAACATCTGGTGGGTACAAAGTCACAGAAATTGGAGGAGAACATCGTAGGTTGCTTTTTTGTATAAATTTTTACTTGACAGTTTGGGAGCATTGCACTGTCAAAATCCAGTAGGTCTTCACTGAGTTGTGTGCAACCAAATAAACACCACAGATTCTCTGTTTAAGTGTCTGAAGTGGAACATCCTTCCTTTTCATTCAGTAACCAAATACGAATGCAGATGTGTAATGCACGCAGCTCTAAGATTTTACACATTAATTAGTTAGAATATGATCATAAGTTTCAAAATCAACTTCTATATTTTAAGTACTAGTAGGAGAACGTGACCTTCGTATTTTTTATGACCTGCTCAGTTTTGTTGTTCTTCTTCAGTCACAAGGTTAACAGGCATTGTGCAGGTAGGTGCAGACATTGAGGTTGTGTTGGTGTTGTAAATTAAAAGGATGTCTCATACTATTAAGTTACAGGGTTGAGATTACATGCACATTTGTGCATTGATTAGAGTGCATGTACTGTAGGTACTCTTTTATACCATTTTCTAGCTGTCTTTTATTTTCCATTTTTGTCTCCCCACCTTGAGAACCACTGTATTGAAATTTGACACAAAAAAGAAGAAAACAGGTGAACAACAACAGGTGCTTCCACTCTTAAGTTTGATGGGGAAAAAAAGGCAACTCAAAGTCGATGCTGACCTGTTGTTCCAAATGTTCTTGAAAAGGTTGAGGGCTTCCTGTAGTCTGTTGGTCTGATTGTCTTCTCTGATCACCATGTTGTAGCTGCTACTCGCCACCACGAAGATGATGGCTGTCACATCTACGTCATCCATACACACACACACACACACACACACACACACAAAACAAAACAAAATAAATACTAAGATGAACACACTAAAGATAAACAAAACTACAAAACAATCCTGCACTCTTGCTCACATTGGGATAAAAAACAAACACAAAACACATCTGGCAAAACTAGAAAGTAAATGCCTGGCTGCAAACAAAAAATAAAAAACTGATTAAGTCATTGACTGTTCATAGCAGATTATTTTCAGCATTTCATTAATAATCCGGTTTCATCGTTACAATAAAGCAATTTAAGCTACAAACGTCCTACCGTTAAAACACTGGATCCATTTTCGGCGCTCATCCCTCTGACCGCCAACATCGAACATACTAGAAGACACAGGAACATTTGTTTACAGTGTGATTACATTACAGATGACATGAAATGTAGGTTTATTCTCTCTGTATGCACTAAACTGTTATTCTATGTTTATATTCTCTGAGTTTATTTTATATTTTAGTATATTTTGGTTTTGTTTATATTTTTAGTTCAGATAAATGTTCAAAATAAACTGCACTAACTAACTGTTTTCTCTGGCATTTATTCTTGCACATTCCTATATTGTGTTTATATTGTTCATTTTTGGTATATTTTCTATACATGTACTCTTTTATTCTCAGTTACCTTTATTACTGAGTGTGACTGTCTGTGCAATGACTGAAAAACCTGCTGCTGTAACAAGTGAATTTCCCAATTTGGAATCAATAAAGTATACCTAAAACTAAGGGTAAGTCGAAGTGATTCATTTGTCATCCAGGGAATTTAAATTGCTTAATGTCTTTGAAAATGATATACTCTCTCTTTTCTTTCTCCTGGAAATTTAAGTTTCTCTCTTTCATTTATTACTTCTTCTTTTTCTTTTTTCCCCCTTTTAGTTCATTGGCTGAAACTGTAATAAATTAAGTAGGGGTCACTCACTGAAAATTGACTTTGTCTATTTGAAATCTTGTCTCGAAGATCCCAGATGTCAGTACTCTGCATCTTAAAAGGTCCTGCAAAATAGAGAAGGAACATAAGAACATGGAAAATATAGAAAAATAGAGTGAGACAGAGCACAGATACAGCCAGAGTGGCTTCAATATAAGACTGCAAGTGTTTGTGTGTTGGAAAAAAACCTACCTGATCAGTGGGTGTGTAGTCATGCTGCCTGACCACCTCAATCCTGTCTAAGAAGCTGCAACAAGAGGAGAAAAACACAACTTGTAAGATTTGAATTTAAATACACTAGTGAAAAATCCAATAACACAGTAAATAATAATATAATTTATACGTAACAACATTGTAAAACACGTCACCACTCTCAATAACCATTGAAATAAATGAAATGAGCAACAACACTGACCATTTTCAAAGTCCTACCTTACTGACTATCTTACTATACTGTGCTAGCGTATGTCAAGACTGTATGGCCCGACCAACACACACACACAGACACACACAGGTACATCCCAGTACACTAGTGGGAGCAAAAGAAAGATGGAGGATGCCAGTCACTGAACAACCACCAGGGGGCGTATGCTTAAATTCACATTGAGATCAGAGGCAGCCAGTCTGAGTCACCAGCAGCCGTTTGCTCTGTCAGACCAGAGAAGCCTCGTCAATGGAGCTGCTGTAGTAGTACTTGCACAGAAGGAGAGAGGCATGTGTGTGTGTGTGTGCGTGTGCGCGTGTGTGTGGGCGGGTATGCAGGCCCACGGTGTTCAGATTTATCGAGCACCCACCCAAATGCATGTTCATTGTTTTTGCTTTTCAAGGTGTGCGAGCTGTCATCTGGATGTTTCTGCTGCAACAAGTCGGGACGTAAAACAGGCCCAAAGAAAAACTACTGATACTTTTACACAAGAGTCTGTTATGGAAATAATGTCGCTCACGTGTACCACAAGAGTTTAGGAGTCTGAGAGTAAAGCCACTGACACATCCTTCCTCCCACAGTATGTGGGCTGCTGTCCCATCACACATGTTAACATAAGACAAATGTGAGGAGTCCGATGAGCAGCAGGACTTTACAGGATTCACACATATAGACCAAAACAGAAAAAAAAAAACAAAAAAAAAAAAACCACATCTTCGCTGTCCTGACAGTAAACTCAGATGTAATAAAGAAACATAATGCAGGAGGAAGAACAAGAGTTGCTCTGCCCCGACAGCAGAGAGAGGAGTGGGCTGAACACAGCGCTGCTACACTGGGAGGAATTTGGTGATTATCTTTTGGCCAAAGCAGCAACTAACGTAAGTGTCCCACTAGCCGACATCCATCAGACTCAAGTGCTGCAGGTTTTCCCATAACAATTTCTCTTAAGGGTGAAGCAACAACACATCAGCAGTGAAGGAATCATCTACATAAGCAGAGCAGCTGCAACGGCTTCACCTGTATGAGACTACTGAGACAGAATGAACGGACTTTCTGTGTACAGCCAACGACACATGAAGATCTTACAAACCTAAAAGACAAGCTTCGAAAAGGTTTTATAGGGTCATTTAAATTATTACAAACACTATATAATATCTTGTCTCCTGTTAAGCTTTTACAGAGAGAGCTCTGTTTAAAAAAAAAATAAAAAAAGTTCAAGACTTTCTGTTTATCAATTGTCACCACAGAAAACCCAACTTTTGCTACATAAACATAAAAATACTATGCAATTCTTTCTCACTGGCCACAATTGTTACAAATCTACACCTTCAAATCTGTGCAGTTTAACATTAAGATACAGGACATTAAAAGTATAAATCTTAACAATAACAAGGTTAAACAATCCATAATACGTTATATGTTATGACATTTAAACCTCCTGCAAACTGCATTTTCATTCCATTAATGCCAAAAGTGCCATATCAGCAACAAGACCATAATTTACAGCAGACAACAGAGAGGTGGAGACGGGGAAGCCACACTGGAATGTTGAGTTACATTTATTTCTTTGCTTTAATCATCTTTTTTCTGATTGGTTTCTTTAAGCATCACTGACTGAGTCATATTACCTGTGATGAAAATGCTCCAATAAAAAATTGCATACCTAAAAATCCCTTAAGATCGCAACACCATTAAAGTGATAGGAAAGCAGAAAAAACATGAAGTATGGGCACATATATCAGAATTGCCTCTAAGATTTGCTTTGGTTTCATGCATCACAATTAGATAGGTTTACATCTTCATTCATTGATGAAAGATTTAAATAAAACGAGAAAAATGTGAAATGCTCTTTGGTTCAACAGTTACCAACAGGTAATGACTGGAGTTGTAAGTTGTTTTAAAGTTTTTTTTTGTCGAATATAACAGTTAAGGTGGGCCACCTTGCCTGAAATTAAGACTGCCTCTACCAATTTTGGGGAATTTTATGAAAATATAATTTCAAGCATCCAATAATCTACACAGTCAACTATTTAGCTAAATTAATAACAAGACAAAATGCATCAAGTCAGGGCTTTCCATCTCCACTAATGCTTTCCTGTGTAAACTCTGTAAGGTTTAAAAAGCTTCAAAGATTGGGAGCCACTGTGTCAGAGTGATATCTGGTTACCTGCAAAAAAAAGTTGTACACACACAACTTATCCCCGCCATTTTTGATTCCTGCATGGCTGTCTGTTTTGACTGATCACCTGTCCACTTTTCTTACAACTAGAGAGGCAAAACACTCGCTAGTAGCTGTCTCTCAAGGCAAGTGTATGTAACCCCCTCTGAGATAACCAGGAATGTAGCATGTAGGGGTGAAATGTGACAGGAGGGTTGCAGGTAACACACTGTGAGGAGGAGGGGGCCGGCGCTGCGGAAGCTACAGTGCCGGGCAGACGGACGGACCGAGGGAAAAGATACTGAGTCAGAAGGAAGAGAGTGTCAGTGTCGGACCAAAAGAGAAGCAGAAAATGACAAACAGTTTGGGAAACAAAGGGACGCCCATCTACATATCTCCACAAAAATGCACGCTGACAGATATTCATATAAAACACACACGGAGGCAATTAAGCAGCCAACCAGCCAGCTATGGGCTCTCTGCAGGGGCCGAGTGGCTCGGCTGCTCCCACACCACAGATCCTCCACTGTGCCAGAACAGCCAGAGTCCTCAGTGGACAACTGTTTAGCCAAGCTGCCCATTACAGCTCCTAACTTCATCCTCCCATAACAGCCTTTTGCAGAGCTCCCACATACATAGATAACCTGGATGTGACAGAATCTAAAACCTCTAATGAGGACAGAGTTAACGTGGCTGTTGCCGCACATCTGCCGAGGCCAGACTCGTCTTTATATACAGCTCTGGTCTGAGGCGTCGCATGCACAGGACAAACACACTGCTGAATTTTTTAGCAGTTCTCTCTATTAATAGGAGAAGAGCCAATAATAACTGTGCCGAGTATGTTCAACTAAATAATAGTGGCTGCCCCAGTAACAGTGAGGTCTGCGGTGTTATGTATAACCTGACAGGGTTATTCTGGGGTGGCAGACAGGCTGACTTTAACTCTGGAAATACACACAGGACTCGTCTGGTTACTGAAAATAACCCAGTATTTACCAGAAAAGATAGAGTATATTTTTAACTTTTTACTGCACTTTTTCCCTTGCTAAAAATTTTTGCTGCTTTGCAGGTACAACAATTGTGGGACAAGAAAAAAGAAGGCATTATTTATACCCTTACAATTCTCTACAATATTTGCTTTATAAATATAAACAACCATGGGGACTTTCGGGGTGAATTTTAGTACAATTTACAACAATGACAACAGTTTAGACATGAAGAAAAAAAATCAAGTAAGAAAAAACAAGTTTAACCCAATTGTGTAATTTAACAATGTCCCAAAAATTAAGAGAAGACAAAATGTACTTTTGCAATTTTCTTACTTATTTTCCTTTATACTGATATAAAATCTAAAGCTGCTTTCTAGAAAAAACTGCTCTGAATATGTGTAAATATACATGTTTAACTATATTTCACCTCTACACACTCACAATCAAAATTAAAAAGAAACTGTATTCAAAGAGGTGGTCTATATCTCAAAAACAGCAATGGCAAGTACATATAAGGATGGTTGGTTTTTTTTCTTTGTTGCAAGAAAAATTCCATGCAAATAACAATCAAACTCAATCTTCATTCTGAAAGTTCATAAGCGGCTACAGCAGCAACAGCAGCTACAAAGCTGTTAACACTCCCATAATGCATTCATCTTGTTAAAAATGGCTGTATTAGGACAAAGGATTACCCAGATTAAGAGCTGGTATACATCTTCAGCTCTACACAGGATTACGCTACTTTGAGCTGCACAACAGTGTTGACTCGTCTGCACTCGTACAGCTTGGACTGAAAGTATGCTGAATTATTAGACTCATTTAATTGCCTTGTTACAAAAACATTATTAACTTTATAAAAAGAAAGAGCATCAGAAGAGTGTTTCAAATGACTGAATTAACATTCTATTTATTTTTAAATCATGATGTCATAAACATATTAAAGAAGGGTTTGGAAATTTCTCTGCCCCATCTAAAAAACACTGAATTTACTATCAAGAAATTAACTGTAAAAATACACTTAAAAGCATTTACTTTTAGCATTTTTCTTGACAAGGTTTATGATTTAACATGACGCATATACAGAACATCTGGGGAACTTTGCCTTGCATCCGAGCAGCTGATCAGCTTTGTGATACACACACACACACACACACACACACACACACACACACACACACACACACACACAGCCACGCGCGCGCGCAAGCTGACAGGCAGAATAGCATCTCTAAAAACTGCCTCTTTTCCTATCTGCCAAAACCCATTTATGAGTCCCAGTTGTTTAAAAAGTTCAACAATAAATTTCTGCTTCTTTTATGACAGCAGTAAAATCATCTCAAGCAAAGGCCTGTTCATTAAGAGAAAAAACAAATAAAATCTTTCTGTCAAACTGAGAACCAAGTAAAATTTTGAAAAAAAAAAAAAAAAAAAAAAGTTCAGCAAAAAATGCTGTTGTTCATGTTACATAAATTGAAAATTTGCTCATAATATTTTTTTCACGATAGCCTTTAAACTTGTTCAGAATTCAAGCATCAAAACATAAATGTAAAAACAAAATAAAAAAAACCTGTATAAAAGAAGAGCAGCTGTTAATGAATCTTTCTCACCTTTCATTAAAGTTAATTATTATCATCAAGCTAAATTTCACAACTCTAAAGGAAATTTTTTATTTTTAACACCTTGAAACTGAAAGCAAACAATTAAAAAAAAAAAAAGATCATTTTAGGATACTAAATTCAATCTCTGCACAGGAGAAAACTGAAGCTTCAGAAGCCTCCGAAACAACAAGTCAAATCAGAAAATGGTCTTGGCGCTTCCTCAGGGGGGACAAGATCGTGCACGGCCCGCCAAGCGGAATGATTCGAGGGGCTTACTGCTTCTTTGTACGTGTAACGCTTTCACATTGCGAGCCGAACAAACCAAAGGCTTCATCAGCCGATCCTTAATCAAACACACACACACACACACACACCGCATCTAGAAAAAGAGAGAGAGAGGGAGAGAGAAAGAGGAGGAAAGAAAAGAGAGAGAAGGCTGTGTCTGACATTACAGCGCTGCTCCAAAAATAGCTCCCTGGCGCCCTGGCCTCCAGCTTGGTTGTCATGGCGACAGAACCACAGGCGCTATAAATAGACAATCGGCTCCAAATCTTGTGCGACTGGAGTGAGGCCAGAAAGAGGGAGAGACAGACAGGGAGAGAGAAAGAAATAAAGAACATGCGCGACAGATAGAAAAGGAAAAGAAGAAAGAATGACAGAAGAGGGAGAAACAAACAAAGCAAGAAACAAAGAGATACAGAGAGAGAAATGCAGAGAATGGAGTGGGATAGACAGAGAGAGAGCGGAGGAAGAACTGCAAAAAGAAGAAAAAGGGAACAAAGAACAAATGAAAGAAGTAAGAATTAACAAAAGAAGACAAGAGGAAAAGAAACAGAAAAACAGAAGTCAGAAACAGACTTTTCCAAAGAAATTTAAGCAAGAACAGAATAAAAAGAGAAAGAGAGAAAGAAAGAAAAACTCAAGAACAAGCAGAAAAGAAAAAACAGAAAGACCACATCAGTAGAGAAATAGTATTCATACAAAAAGGGGGGGGGGGGTGACAAAAAAAGACATAATATCAAAGGAAATAAATTAAAAGAACTTTGGAATAAAAAAAAAAAAACAAGACCAGGAAAAAGGTCAGAAAAAAAAAACTAAATGAGAGGAAAAAAAACCCCTCAAAAATAAGGATAAAACATATGACCAAAAGAAAAGAAAAAGTAACATCAAACGCACTGTTTAAAATCATAAACAAAATTTCTTGAGACTAAAGAAAATAAAGTTAAAAAACAGAACAAAAGAAAGAAATGAAATACAGGAAAACAGAAAAGTAGGTAAACAGTGGAAAAAGAAAGTCAAAGACCGCACAGGGAAACAAAGAACGAAAGAAAAGAGTAAACCTGACACTGACACTGGGAACACTGGCCTGTTAAACAGCAGCTGAACACTGGCACTGTGTGTAATCGCTGAATACACACAGCATTCAGAAAATCACAATACAGAGCGATTGCAGCAGAACACATGAGCAGTTTCCTAAAGACATCCCAAACAAGTTCAACTTAAACACTGTAAAATCTACCTGACTCACACCACAGCCAGAACACACACCTGCATACACATCTGAACATCTTCAGTCTCAACACACTAAACAGCCCCCCCCCCAAAAAAAAAACCCTGTTTTTTCTGTCTTTTTCAATCCCTCATTCTCCCCCTCTTTCTTCCCCTCTCTCCCTCTTGCCTTGTGATGAGTCAGAGACTCGATCCGAGCCATTTTCTGTCCCTGCAAAAACGCTACTACACATTGAGAGGGGTTGGGGGTGCGGGATGAGGGGCTCAGGGGAGGATGCTGGACAAGTAAATCAGGGGGACACTGGCATGTGACAGCACATTATCGTCAGGGAAAGACTTCAGAGAGTCAACAGATGCTAAACACCGCAGCTTCTATCACAACCAGGCGACACATAATGCAAACATTCACAAATAGTGAGTGTAAGTGGACGTTCTGTCACATTCCTCTGCTCATCTTCACATCGTCTCTGTCTAAGGACTTGCTACAAGGCCTTATGAGCATAAAAAAAGAAAATCCTGTTGGCTTCCGCAGTTGGTTTCCACTCCTGAGTTTATAGTCATCAGTCGAAATAAGAAAAATAATTTTTTTTCCAAACAATTACTTGATATTTTACTCTGTCAATTGTCACAATAAAGGGGAAAAACATCCATAGCAAGTTTCCAGAGCCACAGGTGGGATCTTTAAAGTACTTGTTTTGTCCATTTTTTGTCCATCGGTCTTAGACAGAGACATTCTCACAGTCAAGGAGCTGTGATGGATGACTGCATAAAGATGGACAATGTGTCTCCATCTCTTCCCACTGTACAAAAATGAGGTCAAGATATCCCTGATAAAGACGCTGCCATCTTGCTTTGGTGACGTCTGCACAGCAGTGACAAGCAATGGCGACACCGTTACAGATTCCCACCCATTCACCTGCCTGACTCAATCACGGGTTGTCAATCATGCATTTAAACGACCCTTTTTTTAGAATTAAATAGCTAATTAAAACTAAAATTATAAGAAAGCACTTGAACACACAGCAGCGTTTTGACAATGTCCTTAAATGACAGAAACAGCCTTTGGGAAAGGTAATTTGATGATTGAATTTTGTCATTTTTGTAATTTGGCCCACACACATTCTAATGGCACATTTTCACTGCACATTCACCTGTTCATCACATGGTTTCAGTGCGTACACATCTATCTATATCATCCGCTGGTCTCTGCCACTTTTTCAGTCCTTGGTGCTGACATCAATGCAATTATGATGCATGAAGATGGCAGTTCGCAAGTCAGTGTGTGTGTGTGTGTGTGTGTGTGTGTGTGTGTGTGTATTCTCAGTTAAGATGAGAAAGATGTGAACGTGTTACATTGCATGTTAATTTACAGATCCTATAAACAACTTCAAAGCATCACCTTGAAAATCTTGTTCACTGACAACACAGTAGTACCGACGTCGTTATACTACTGGCTTGCAAGTCTCTTTCAGTCTTAAACAGAGATAACCAAAATAATCCTAATTTTTTAAAATAATAATTCTCAATCATTATATATATATATATATATTTGGGATTCTGTGGATGTATTATTTGTGACATTATTCATCTACATATCTACATACAAAATGTTAAGCATTGCTCCTAAATTTTGCACTTTGTCTCCTACATGTAAAAGTTTCAGAGGAGATCACCAGGGCTACTACTGAAAAAAGTTCATCTTGAGGTAAAGTGTACGGATTGAAGAGGGGTAGTTTTTATACATGTCTTGTAGAAATAGGAATTAATTGGGCTGAGGGAAGCAGGTTCTTAGTGACGTTACACTTGGGGTTGTTGTGTTGTGGCCAGGGTTGGGAGGGTTACCTTAAAAATGTAACAGGTAACAGATTACTATTTACCCTATTCAAAATGTAATAAGTAATGTAACTATTTCAATTACTCTATCAAAGTGATGGAACTTATTATATTTGACTACTTTTCGAAATTTCTAACCAATGTTTTCAACCATTTTCAAATGTTTAATGTTGTTAATGGCAGACATGAGACGCTGCAAATTCAAACAGAAGAACCAGTTAAAAGCATCAGAACAGCAATAAATTTTACGAAACAGCCATGACTGGAAATGGCAAAAGAAGGCATGGCACACATCAAAAACATCAAAAGCAACAAAATGAATATTTTTCAACATGTAGCCTAAGCCTTTTTACAGGAAACATTAAGATGTAACCTTCGTTGTAATCATTAACATTTTCACAAGTAACTGTATTGTAATTACATATTCTTTCTGAGTAACTGTAATTGATTACAATTACATTTATTTTAGTAATTAAATCAGGTAATTCAATTACATGTAACTAAATACTCCAAAACACTGGTTGTGGCTCCGACTAATCTTCACCTGGAAAAGGTCAGACGAGGAGAGAAGGCCTTCCTGCTGCGCCACAATGCAAGACACTCTTTGACACAAAAGCAAGATTTGTTTCACCCACTACCAAAACTTTAAATGAAACGATCAACATTGTAGTGTGGGCTGACTGACTGGACAACAAATGTGGCTCTATGATCTCCTGTGTAAATAAGAACAACAGAAACCTGACAAACATCTTCTGAAACAAACCATTCCTTGCGCCTACCTCGGTTCTGTTAGGAAACACAGTCATAATGTTTGGACTTTGCATGTGAATTGCCTACAGTTACAACAACATGACCACTGCGGAGCAAACACGACACATCCACATGTAATCACAGGCACAACTACATCCTCGCAAACAAGTGTGTGACCATATAAGGAAGTCACTAAGTGTTAATAAAACAACAACAACAACAAAAACACATCAAAGAGGAGCATGACAGAGCAAAACCACAGTCAGAGAAGCTTCAGTGACAGCAAAGCATCACCGGCCCATCAACTTCTTTCCTTCTCTTTTTTATCTTTATTATGACACCGATCAGATGACACAACGGGAGAGGCGGGGGTGTGTGGGGTGGCCCTGACTGATCCAAGGTTGACATTTTCATTTAATGCTAACAACCTTCATCAATAATGCTGAAATTGTCTCTCTCCTAACACACTCGCTCATTCTTTCTCCTTCTGCAGCCTGCCTGGGATAAAAATAGCTCTCCCCTCTCTCTTTCTCTGCTTCTCCGTTTACATAAGCACACAGAGGGGGGAGGGGAGCACTTCCGGTCTGGCCACCCAGCCCAGCATCTGATCCATAACACTGGGGCTGCTGGGAGAGAGGAGGAGAAAGGAGGAGGAGGAGGAGAGGAGAGGAGAGGAGAGGAGAGGAGAGGAGAGGAGGAGGAGGAGGAGGAGGAGGAGGAGGAGAAGAGGAGAGGAGAGATCCCGCAATGCAGGGAAGCCCTCTATTCCTCTACTATGATCTGTCTCTTCAGTCTTCTCTCTTTCCCGATCGCTCTGTCTTTCCGTTAGCTTGTAAGTCTCTCAGTCCACAATTCCATTTCTTAATAGGAGGGTTTGTCATGATCATCTTCCACAGTCTCTACTGACATACCACTTCACCATGAAAACCAAACAAAACACCTGTGGCCACGCATGCAGTTTAGATGGCAAGGACACGCGTGCTCACCCACAGTGGCACTCGCACACATGATGTCACTGATGAAGAGCACATTTGCCTAAATACAATTTGAGGTACCTGAACCTCACGAGTATTTCTGTATTCTGCTGCGTTATTCTACGCTCAAATATAATTTAGAGGGAAATGTTCTACTTTTTACTCCACTACATTTAAATGAAAGCTGAAGGGCCAAGTTGAAATTTAGATACATTTCAAATTCATAATAATGACAATAACAACAGTGACACTTTATATGGATAGTCTGCCCACAGATAGTTTATAGAGTATTTGTAACACTTCAACAACATATACATTGATGTTCAACAATGTACCTGTCTCATCTAACCCTAACCCTAATTAGTTAACTATTTAATGTTTGTTGAATATTCTGAAAACATTCAGAGCAAAAGAAAGAAAACATTCTACAAATGCTTAATTAATATCCAACAAAGTATATACAAATAATCCACAATCATGACAACAGCATTATCTCTTGTTGAAATGTTACAAATACTCCATAGTAGGCAGACTTTCCAAATCAAGCGTAACCATTGAAATATATCCTAAGCTTCAAAAACGTCAAATTTTATCTGTAGAGACCCGTGTCACAAATAAGAATTTGCCTCAGGGGGGTTATGCAATGCATTATATTACTAAGATTAAACTAGGGAACGCCCAATTTTTATATATTTATTTATTTATTTATTAGGGGCTACTACAGAAGTCCAAAATTTAAAAAAAATGTATTGTGCAGAAAACTTTTGCTTGTTCCTTTTCTAATAACCATTAATTATCTCACAACTGCTCAGAACTGTCTTGTGAGCCCTTTTGTTCATAACAACTGGACTGTACTTCTTAACTTGTTTTAAAGTAGTGAAAACTAGGCCCACCTCTACTAGCAAAAACAATGCAGGCCTAACCTTACTACAAATAAATAGATCCTTATAACAATATCGTAATGAAAAAAAGTTACAGTCACACGCTTTTCTGCAAAATAAGTACTTTACTATTCATACTGTAATCACATTTTGCTGTTAATATTTATGCACTTCGACTTCAAGCGAAAATGGAACGCAGGACTTCTACTCATAATGTATACTTTTACATGTGTGTCAGGGCAGACTACTTGCTCCTCAACACATATATACATTTAAAAAAAACAACAACCAACAGCTACCTCACACATGCATGCCGATGCACCTGCACATACTGTACACAAACAGGCACATGTGTACATGTGAGAGAGTGTGCAGGCCTCCACACTCTGAGCACTCTGGCTTCATGTGACTACTGCATGCCTTATAACAGAGGCAGGCCTGATCAAGAGCCGATAAGAAAAAAAAAAAAAAAGAAAAGAAAGAAAGACAGAGAAAGACTTTGGAACAAGGGTGGAAGAGGACAGCCGCCAGGAGATCCTGGAAGATTTTTGGGAGAGAATACGCTGTCTCAGCATTTGTGACAAATAATTCTTTGATTCCCAAAACACCAGCATTAAAACACTCAAGAGTCAGTGGGATTATTTCACATAGACACACACACATACAAACCATCACACAAAGCATGAGTTAGCTGGACTTCTATCTAGACCAGAGGTCAGCAACCTTTACTACCAAAAGAGCAGTTTTGCCCGCCATCCACACCAGAAAAATCTGTCTGGACAAACAAAACGTATTTGAGCCTAATAATGAAGGTAAACAAATTTAAAAGTCTAAATTAGCCGATCATAATTTTAAAAAGGCTTAATTGACCATTTTAGAATTTTTTCACAGAGGACTATTCACCACAGTCAGTACATGAACTTTGAACAAACCTATTCGAGTCCTCCTTGTGTTTGTGAAAATTAATAAAATAAGAGCTGGCCCGCTTTTTTTTATGGCTTTAAGTTTATTGAAATTTTTAATTTAACAACCCACCACAAAAGGAGGTGGGTATAAAAAGCAGTAAAAAGTAGCCTACTTTTGGCAGCAGCAGCGCAGGATTAAAACAGTTAACAAAATACGTAAACTGGTTTCAATTAAATTTTGGCTAAAGTTAATTTCAGTTTGCCTTAATCTTCAGCCATGTAGCAATCAGCCCTTGGGCCTGATCATAAAAAACTATATAGGCTCACGCTCATTTATTTCATTAAAAAAAAAAAAATCACAACTTGAGAGCACAGATATCATTCCATGTGATGATGCATTTTTACAATCAGAGGATGGAAAAATGACTCTCGTACGGTATCTTACCGTGGGCTCCTTGCTCGTTTTTAGATGTGTCCCTGATTCAAATGATCAGCTAGTTATCAAGCTCTGCTGAAGTCTGATAACGAGCCTTCATTTGAATCAGGTGTATTGGAGCAGGAACACATCTAAAACATGCAAGTTGAAAAACACTGCTCTACCCTCACAACAATGACAACATAAAAAAAAAAATTACTATAAATCAATTCTACATAATTTTTTTGTCAATGCCACAGAGAGCCACTCCGAAGGGGCAAAAGAGCTGCATGAGGCTCAGGAGCCACAGGCTGCAGATCCCTGATCTAGACAGTGATACAAAAGTAATATACAAAAGTTGACTACTTGTTTATCAACACATAATAGTAAAACTTTGCCACTGAGGACCCTGAAACACAAACCTACGTCAAAGAACTTCAACAGGCAACAATGAAAGGCGAATGCCGTGATGCATCTTGTCACCTAGGTTTTTGCGACAAAGCTGCACTTGAACGCACTGCAGAGACTGCAGCAGCTGTGAAAAACACGCTAGGCACTAGCTGATTCTCTGTTAATTCTGCTTCACTGTGTAGCTGTGGTAGATGCACACAACTCCCTAAATCTGACTGAAAATAGTCCCCAAATGTAAAATCGACACTTGTCTGAAGTGTGCCAAAAAGTGAAAGTAGAAAATATTTAGCATTTTTGAAAAATGTAACCACAGTAAATTTTATACGATCTGTCTGTCACTGTAGGTTGTGCAGCATTGATTGCCACCTCATGAACAATGACACCTCGCACTCACATTAACCTCATAGCAAACAACCACAGAGCGCCAGCTGAATGGTATTTGCAAGCATATACGTGCAAACTTAAGACTAAAAAAGAGTGTGTATGTTTAACTGTTAGCTTAGAGTGTGTGTATGGAGGTGGGGGTGGGCAATATCGCAAACATATCATTTCCTTTTTTTTTTTTCAGTCAGGATCAATTTCCATGATCTTGTCCTGATTCTTTCTCATGTTGGTTTTTATGACTGTTTTGCAAGTAACTGTCAGTACAACTTCACTTATTTTCCTATTTAAAAATATAAATCCTTCTGTAAATACTGTCATATGACGGGATTTTCTCAGTGCCTTTGACTGAGTTGTTTGTTTCTGGCTGTGTGGTTGTAGCTGATAGACTTTTGTGAGTTTCACTGAGTGCTGAATCTTTCTGTAGAGGCAGTTAAAAAGGTTTGACCTCTTGCCACCTGACGTGCGAACCTTACCTTTTCAAACTTTGCAAAAAACATGTTTTTCACATTCTTTTTAGAGACCAAATCATCTGCGTTGTCATCCAAACTGCAACACTGAAATAAATAGGGGAGGGGAAGGAACTGAAGGCACTAGCTACTTTTTACTCTCATTGGTCTATTGGTGTCTCTCTAAAGAAGGCGTGACATGGATTAACAAATAATGTGAATAAATATGTGTAGAGGAAAACCCCCCTTTGGATGCGCGTATAAGACAGAACTGCAGCATAGAGTGTGAATTACAGCAATATGCTAATGATCTCTCTGTAAAGGCAGATCACAGAGATATTTTGATTGCTAATTTATGATATTGTCGTATTGCACACCCCTATGTGAAGAGTTAAAAGAAGGAAAAGGATAAATTAAAAAAAAAGAGACTTACTACTGTGCGCAGTCAATGAGTTGATATTCGTTGGACCTTTCCCAGCAGGCCCGCACTCCCTCGTCCTGCCAAAGGATCTTTGCATGGTCATAAAACTCCTGGAAAGAAACAGAGGCATCTGGATCATGGACATACCATGACTAGAAATAACTCCAGGTCAGGCTGTCGCTTTCGGGGCAAGTATCTCTAATATACAGGTATCATACCACAAAATACCTGAAAGAAAAAAATCTGTTATCTCATACGTTTCTTTAGGTTTCCCTAGAATACAACATTACTTTGCTTCTATTCATTTTCTATGGGAAGTATTGTTCAGACAAAGTGAGACTGGCTAGCAATGCAAAATGATCAAGGGGTCAAAAGCTGATTATTTACACAATGTTTGATAATTAGGAAGCTATTTGTCAGCTTGCAGGGGTTCACACACACACACACGCACACACACACACACACACACACAGCAACTAAGGAGAAGAAGCAAATCTTCAAGTTGATTTGGTTGATAAGTCTATGGACAGAAAATTGACCAGCAACTAACTTTTCACTGTTTATTTTAAAGTTTACACAAAAAACCAAATAGCTAGCTACTTAAGATCTGCTTATGATTAAACACAACCTGCATTGAATGCAAAAAAAATAACAAATAACTGGCTTCTGATCTAGGTGGACTGCAACATAGGTAAACGATGGGACTTATAAGTGTCTTTCAATGAACGTATTTTATGTCTGAGTCTTGCCAGGTAAGAATGGAGTGATACCTCCCTATAAACAATCTAGTTTGTAGTTGAAGGCAGCCTTGGAGAGGAGCAGCAGATGAGCGGGCTCTGACTGGGGCAGGAAACAGAACAGTTCACTGAGTTCATGAAGAAACGGAGAGCTTTGTACTGACACAAGGCTTGGCTGTCACTACACACGGGCCTATCTCCTCACTACGATCTTCGCTTGGCCACATACAATGCAGGAAAACTACAAATAGGCCATTATAAACCATAGAGTTGTGCATTATATGCTTAGAAATATTTACTACTTAACTGAGAATGTGCAATTTTTGCAATGGCCACCTTTTTACAAATTACACTTTCCTGACAGATATATGCAGACTTTAGGAAAAGTAAACAGGATAGGGAAAATTTGAGGAGTTAGAAGCAACAAATATCGTCGATTGATTTAGCTCTATTGGAAACTGGAAGTTAGGGCTGCACAATTAATCGAAATTTAATCGAAATCCTAATATGGCCCACTGCAATTTTCAAATCGCATCTAGGTGCAATTATGTAAAAGGAGAGACATGTGCCAAAAATATTACTTAATTCAAATATTGTGGTGCTGCATAATTGTCCGGACCCACACATCGTATTCTACAGACTTGAGAAAACATCTTTGTTTGGTACAGCTACCTGCAATAATCACACTACATATTTACTTTAATATCAAATTCAATGAAACAGAATAGTTACGTAAAAATTATAATTTCCTCTTATATCGCAAATCATATCGCAATCGCAATATCTGTCCAAATAATTGCAATTAGATTTTTTGTCAAAATAGTGCAGCTCTACTGCAAGTGTTTTGTCAATCAATGAAAACACCAAAGAAGTTTTTTAGTAATTTATTTATCAGACAAAATTGCTAAACTTTTGCAAGATCAAGCTTCTCAAATTTAAAAATTTGCTGCTTTTTTATTTGTTGTATATCATAATAAATTAAGTATCTGTTGTTTATTGCCAACTTAAAAACATCACCTTTGGCTCTGATTGGTAGTACTGAAAAAAAAAAAAGATTAATACAAACATGAAGTCAGATAACCAGGTAATTCAAACAACTGTCAGCTGCATTACATTTAATAGAAACTTTGTGAAATAACGTCAACAATGGTGACAAAAAGTGAGTACAAATGAGCAATGATTTTTTAAATTTACAAGAATGGGTAAATGGTTAATGTGACGCTTTAAAAAAAATAACATTTTTTGTCAAGCGATAACCTGAAGACCAAAAGTGTGATGATGTTCACAAAACTACAGCGGACACATAACCATGGATTTCCTTGTGATTTTCTTTTTGATCTCATCAGATAAAGAAATCATTCAGCACCCACACTTAAAACCAATTATAGAAAGACATACAATAGGTGGTGGATTTTCAGGAACAGAGGTGACAGGGTCAACTTTAGGTTTCTATCACTTTCTCTTTGCTACTTCCCCAAAGGAGGGAGAAGTATTTCCCCATCATGAAGGTTAAAACAGAAAAAAAAAATTTCATGCAGCTCTGTGAAGAGTTCAAGAATAGACATACTGATCCTGCATGAAAACAGACACACTGCACTGCTGTTATATTATTTACTTCACGTCAATTTGAATATTTTAGTATTCCAATTAAATAAAATGTAAAATATTATGTATTACATTTAAGATATTGCATACATTTTTTTATGAGCTTCCAAACACTTAAGGGGCAAACAAACGTCTTTTTCAACTTTATAAGTGTCGCAAATGCTTTTATTAATTCATGCATATGCACTACAATCATCTGACTGTAACGTTCAACTCTTCAAAATCTATGCAACAGTAGTAACAGGGTCAGAGAGTTGTTGTTGTTTTTTTTAAACATAGGCCAATAAGATCTATGCTGTGTTTGGTTCCTTCTTATTCAAAGCGAGTATATTTTTAAGAACAGAAAGCACTGCGTATTAAAGGAATTGTAAATCCCTTTGAGGCAAATTTGTGATTTTCTGTGATTTACAGTAAACAAAACTCACTTGACTAACTTGTGTATGATGACTTGTACTGCACTGGACTACACACAGAGGATGAGGACAGGTGGGGATGGCAGTAACTGGTCTAATCTAAATCTCTTATCCAGCGTAAAGGTGGAGTCCACTCTATTATTAACATTTTAGGGGAATGTGAACAGGATCTTTGACGAATTTTTGATTAGAAACAAGGCTTGAAAAGGGAATTAAGACAAGACTGTGGAGATTCAATCCATGCATTTTGCTTACTGTCTCTTTCTCTTTTCTTCCTCGGCTAAGGGCAGAGTCAACCAGTCCGACTGGTTTTCAGTAGGCCCTAAGGCCAGGCGAGGGGAGCAGGCTGGGGAGGAGGAGGAGGTAGAGGAGCCGGAGGAGAGGCTAAACCTATCAGATTCTTTTCTACTATATTCTCTTTCCTGAACAACCATCTATCCACTTCAACAGGCCCAATCAGTTAAGACCGAACCAAACTTTCTGCTTCCAGGAACCAATGCTTTAATCAAAAGTTGCTTTAGGCAACAAGCTGTCATTGTGCGCAATCACTGTATGAAATAATAGTGGTATTCAACGACTCAAAAAGCATTCTCACCTCCTTTATACTTTAATATCCCAAACACCACATCACAACAAACCCGCATAATAAACTTGCCATGAAGTTACACAGACATTATCGGGAGACTTCCTTTTGCTTACACACAAATACACACTCTTCACTGGAAACTCAGCTGTTGTGTACAAATCTACACTGTGGAAACAACCAGTTTAAACACCAGCAGCATCATGCAGGAAAAAACAGGGATGACACAGAGTTATTCTCCGTTATGTGCAACCTTTTCAATATTAGAAAACAGGTCAAATGTTATTGAACAATGGTATTGAAGAATTTATGATGCCGAAATTACTTTTTTATTTTGAAGCTTCAAAGAGAAATGATCGTTTTATCACGGTTTGACAAGAACACATCTGTTCTCGAAATGTTTGTACCACCAAATGACAAAAACCGCGTATATTAATATATATAAGATTGAGCAGTTAATGTAATGCATGACCTTCCGTAGACATACTTAAAATGGTAACACTGTGCAATACATGATTTTCAATACTAATTACTCTGCCTATTACTTTTACAGTTAATTGCTTTATCATTTGTCTACAATAAGTAAGAAAATAGTGAAAAACAGCTGAGAAAAGTCCTATAGTAAAACATGAGGTATTCAAATGTACTGTGTTTGTATGTCCAGCAGTCCAAAACTACAAAATATTAAAATAGAACAATGTAAAATGGGAAAAAATCAAATTGTCACAAAGCGAGAATCAAGCTTAGATTTTTTAGAACTGTTGTTTGAAAATGTTATATGACAAATCGTTCCTCAAAAGTGTTGAATATTATTTTTGTTGTAGATCAACTTATCATTTATTCAACTAATCAGAGCCCAGATTTTATTGTAAAAGGACTAAGTTATGGTTTTATTCCCATTTTGAAACGCAGACACGAGTACTTTTTAACTGGATGGCACATTCAACTGAGGGAACAAGTGTCGTACAGTTTCATTTTTGTTGCATGAGCATAGTAAGATAACCAAACCCGGTCTTTTATGGCCATTCTCTCCTCACTAAAGCATACCAGACCCCCTTGAGTAGTGAGTCACATGCGAGACCATGACCTGCAGTGGCTCCCTTCCAGGCTGCCGGGAGCAGACTGCAGCTCGGGGGGGGAATCCCTCTGAGCCTCTGTGTTTCTTGAGGACAGGTCCCTCCAGACACATTTAGGGTTATTACAGACAATCAGTGTTAATAGGCGGTGTGGATCTCTCAGGTGAGAGGCTCATTCAATTGACGGCCTCCCAAGAGGAAGCACACCTGCTAATTACTGAATAACTGCGCAAACACACCAGACTGCCATGTGAGGTACCTTACTCACCTACAGCACACCTCGCTAAGGGACCTGCAGGATTCAACGGGCTGGATTTGATCCTCTACGACGTTAAGTAGTCGGTATAAAAAAAAAAACTATTGCATCAATTCTCCAACTGAACAGTCAAAAATTTAAGTTAATTTCCAGCATAAGCTTGACATCTTGTGGTGATTGAAATTTGCAAGTCTCCATTTAACCAAACTAGTAACGACTTATTAAAGATTTTTTCATCATTAGTTAATTTACAGATTATTTCCATGATTAGTCGCATATTATTTAAATGGCAGAAAATTAGGAAAATGCATATTGCAGTTTCTCAGTTCTGTTTAATCCCATAAAAGAAGAAAAACAAGCAAATATTCACATTTAGAAGCTGCAACTAGAGATGTTTAAGCTTCTCTTGTTTTACTGAAATAATGAACTGATGTATCAAAATTGTTCCTGATTACTTTGATTGACTATTTAATAAATTAACCAAATAAAAATAAATTGGTTTTGGCTCTTCTTAAGTTAAATGCAGAAAATCTGTCCCAGAGTATCAAACACTGGCCTCTACACCACAAAGACTTTTATTTTTTTTATTATTATTTTTTTAACAGCTGTGCACAGATAGCAGGACCATGCCTGCTGTTGATTTATCATTAATTCATTAAACTGTCTCTAATAATAAATGGTAATGATGACGTGACGATATAACACGTCCACGTACCTCCAGATGACATTACCGCATGTTTAATTAGGACTTGCAGTTCAGAGAAGGAAATAAATCAAAGAGTCAACAGAGCAAGAAGGTTAGCGAGTGACTTACCGAAGGAAACTCAAAGTCCTTCTGGTTTACTTGGTTCAGGACATAATCGATTCGGCATTGGTTTGCAGGACTGGCTAACTGGCATGGCGGTGTGAGTGTAGTCATGGCGGCCACAATCGTCTGGAAGGAGAGAGCAGAAGAGGAACATCTAATTATTCCTTTGAAAAAACTATTAACACTTAAAAATTCAACTTTAGTAGAGGTGTTGCTTGAAATTCTTCACTCAATATTTAAAAACATTTAGAAAACAGTTTTCAGTTGTGAAACCAAGTGCATTATTGCCTTTGCATACTGTAATAATTTATTATGACTTTAATGCTCAGATATTTTATGGGTACTTAATTTTGACACGACTGCGCACACACAAAATTTTTTTAGAGGCAAATTACGTTGTGATGGTTATACTGAGTCCAAAGATCCATTTCTTACCTCTATAGCTTCTTTAATGTTGTTTTTAATATCATGAATTTTCTGCTTTTTCTCCCTGTGAAGAACAAAGAAGGGTTCATATTACATTATCGCACAAAAGTATATATAATGAGAATTAAGCATTAGCATCTCTCGAGACATGGAGTAAACTGTGACAAACGTGCGATCCATCACTTAGATTAAATGCTGAAGAAAACATGATCACTTCCAAAATACAGCTCTGTGAAACACTGGAAAAATTATTTTCCTAAACTAGGCAGAAATAAATCAGCCATATCTCCAAGTATTGCAGGAAAAACATTTTTTATCCAAAATATAAAGAATTAGATTGTAAAAATGAACGGTAGAGCAATGTTTAGATTTTTCTGTGTCAATGCCAGTGGGTTTTGGTAGGAATCTGTTCTGTAACATAAAACCTCCAGCATCTCGTCGTCGTCGGCCTGGAGGTAAATTATATCAACCATCAGTATTATGGCTGCTCCAGATGCACAGATACCTTCATTTTGCTGAGCAAGTGCAACCCCTGAATTTTATGTACTTGCTGATAAGAGAGAACAGCAGAATGTGTCTTAATTTTGGCAATGACATTTACTGAAAAGACAAGCAGCAGAGTAGAGGTTGCGGTTGTAGAGGACAACACGAACTGTTACTGTACATTTTAAGTCTGATTTTAATTTCAACCTCGCATGAGTGCAAAGAACAATCCAAAGTATTGGCAAATACATTGATATGCTCCATATTTTCCTTTTATTGTTGTAAAGACAAACAGGATTTCAGCATCAGCATGGCACTCAGTTTAGGCAATCTGTGGGCTTCACTGATATCAGCGGTAAAGGCCTGATGTCACACAGGTCTTTCAGAAACCAGGGCTGCTGGTGTTCAGTGTTCAACTCTTTCAAAAGTTTGACAATTGAAAGCCAGATTTGATACTGACATTCCCCAAATGAAACAGCCTTGAGAGCAGCTTACACAATGAGGCGGCTGCATGGTGTGATTTCTTCTGAATGACCCAAGGCAGAATATCTCCGTGTATCAGAGTATGCATAGCATGCTGCCCATGTCTGCTACATTTGAGGTAAAGGGATAGTTCACCCAAAAATGAAAATTCAGTCATCATGTAGTTACCCTCATGCTGATTGAAAGGCGGGTGAAGTCTTTTAGCCCGCAAAACACTGCTGGAGCTTCACAGGAAAAAGGTGTCGCTGTACTCTCCCAAACA
>JAQLOL010000012.1:10766649-10792676 GCA_029783665.1 Naso thynnoides
AGGGGAGCTAGTAATACTGATAGTAATCCTAATTTGCTCTCCGTACTCCAAGAGGCTTAGCAGGATACTAGCCATGGCATTGAGGTTCAGACTGTATCATGACAGAGGCCTAGATGATAAAGCCAGAAATAGCTTCATCAAATTAAAAATAGAAGTGGTAGTAGAGTTTTTAAACAACTGATTGGAGAATATCTATTTCGAGGGTAGCTGGGGTGGACAGCATTACGCAAAGGTGAGTGAGCGGCCTCAAAAAACAGCACCAAACATGGAGTGTATGGGCCTACGGAAATCAAACAAAAGGTATCACAGATCCACAAACACAAACCCCATCACAGATAATGCCTTGCACTGTCCTGTGTGTTTTGTGTGGAGACAAGAAACGCGTGCAAAATGCCTAGACAGCCTCCCAGCCTCTGCATGCCGCCTTTGCACAAATGGTGTCTGTGCGTCTGTCAGCCCTCTTTTACATGTTCTGTAATGATCCTCCGATAACCCATGAATGCAGGCAAGGGGCCTGCGTTTCAACTGTCCTGTGTCAAGACACTGTGAACCCAGTGGTGTAGTGACATCATGCCATTGCATCATTTGTTGATGCTTCACTGTAATGCCTGTAAAACATTTTTTCATGAGTGCAATCTGACAATAGCTGATGCATTTAGATATACAGGTGAAAATACACATGTATTATTTTGAGGGTGCAAAAATTCAATACAGAACAGACCTTTAGGCTGAAAATTACCACACACACACACACACACACACACACACACACACACACACACACACAAACACACATATATTATTGATTTCACAAAACCTACCTAATAGTAGTAGCCGGTGAGTTGCCCGGTATATCTGTTTGTCTTTTTGGAGCTGCTTCTCTATCTTTTTGTTGGCTTCCCTCTGTGCCTTCTCCTCATTTCGTTGGTCTTCAGTCTTGCTATTGCCAAGACAGCCCATCTTCCCAAAAACCCAGTGATAGGTTCAGGGGGGAGGCAGGATGGGTGGCTGGTTGGGTGGGTGGGTGTAGGGAGGGAGGAAGGAGGGAGGGAGGGTGCTGATCAGAGGAAAATCAATCAATCCTAAATTCCTTGACTGGTCCAACAGAGCAACACCTGGCTCAAAATGGGTGACATTTATGTTGCCAGATACAGATGGCACAGATGTTCAAAAAAAAAAAAAGAAAAAAAGAAAAAGCTGTTAGGTAGTAGTCGGTGGGCTCCAACGGGCTTTGACACGAAATGTATGGATGGACGTGGCTATTTACTGGCAAAGTGCGAAAAGAGATCACTCAGGAGGAGTAGAGTAACGATACACCCCTTTCGGACGCTTAATTCTTGTTTTTTACTGTAAATCCGCAATGAAGTCATCAACACTGATATGAGAGTGGATGTGAAATTTCCAGCTTTACCATGTAGCTACATGAATGAGCGTCGGTGGTCCCGCTTCCTTTTAGGTGCTGAAAATTTGAACGCTCAATGCTGTAAATATATAGATTTCAACGCTGTTGGGTTTGATTTTCCTAGCAAATGTCTCCCTCGGAGCCCATCTTCGGCAGATATCTCACACTGCCATTCAATTCATTTCCACTCACAACCAAAGCCCTATTCTACCTCGACCCCTTTCCCCCTTTAAAATACTAATTTTAGGTTATTATTTTTAGGGAGTTGTGTGCAATCCGTTCTCCGCCTAACGTTAACCAACGCACATCAGAGGGCGGGTGAAAAAAAAAAATAAAAAATTAATATTTCCTCTTAAAATGACGGCATGTGAATCATCAGGCTACACCGGGGCTTCTTTCTCAAACACCACCGTCTTTCAAATCCGTCACATTAGAGGTTGTCGTTGTTAGCGGTGTTATCAATAATATCCTGCTTTTAGCCGATGTCAAAATGATTTCCTCTCCCCGTCAACAGATGCTGGTGCTTGCTTTTTCAGATGGTTTGACCAGACCCAAAAAGGCCCCTTCTCCGTCCCTTTTCTCTGTTACGTTAATTTGTATTTCTCCTCACATCGGAAAGCTTCTCCGCGCGAGCAAAGGCGGTCTCCGGCCGTTGGATGTCCTTGAATATAACGCAATATCCAGGTGATACTCGTGAAAATCCTCGGTTATTTTCCCGTTTGGCGCAGGTACAGCCCGCTGTCAAGTCTCTCAGCTTTTTGTATTCCCTTTGAATCCGTATGGTAGATTATGGTTACATGTGCGTGATACATGAACATACCGCGGTGTTTTCAATCAGTGATCCAACGGCGAGACATTTATTTTTACCGCCGACAGGCCGCGTCTGCTCCGACGAACCGGTCGGGGAGATGAGGATCGTTTCTTTGCGGTGTAACTCTGAATTATTTTTGCCCCCTTTTTTCTCTGAGAATTGTACATTGAGATAGATAGCGTTGAAGAGGTGGGGTGGGGCAAACGGCTCTCACGGAACCCTGGGAACGAAGAACGGTGGTCAAGCTCCGCGTGACGACAATTACAACTTTCGGTGAAAACTTTCAAAATAAATCTCTAATCATCGCGTCATGTTAAGTATGCAAACTAATTTTTATGTTTAAAAAAAACCCTCCAAATCCTCGATCAAGTCTGTCAAGCTCACTTTCAGTTGAAATAATAGGTTAATTCCGATGAAAAAGCCTAATTTTATCCTTAAGCTATCATTTATTTATCTTTTCAGCGAAAGAGTTGGAATTAATTCTTGGAGTTCCCCACTGGTGGAAAAATCAAAATATTTTTTTTTCTTTCTTTCTTTTTTTAATAATTACATGCAAGTAAGTAGCCCTGGTATCTTGATATATATGCATGTCAATGACCATATTAGGCTAAGAAAAAGAGGGGCAAAAAAGTAGGCTACTATTAAATTCAAGAATCATCACATATTTTCCATATAAAATACATTTAAAGTAGGTCTAATAAAAATAGCCTATGTTTTAACATAAGAAGAGCTGTTGCGACAGTAAGTCCTATTTGAAACAAAGGTTGGAATGTGCATAGCATTGACCAAGGAATGTGCAAATGTCCACAGTATAATCAGCAGAGATAATAATCCAAACAACAGTAGCAGAAGTCCCCAATCCTTTATTTAGGCTAAGTAAAACAAATAGCCCTCAACAATGTAAAACTTCCTTATAAGTTCAAGTCGTGTATTCAAAATCATACTTTTTGTGTTTTTTTAATAGTGCAAGTGGTTAACAGAAAGATACATGAGGCATGACAAGGCGAGAGAAACAACAGCTTAAGAAAAATTAGGCAACAAAAGCATTATCACCAAAATGCCCTTAAAGTATCTAGGCTAAAAGTAAAAATTCAACAGAACATAGTTTCTTTTATTGTTACAGTTAAACTTTAACTGACAAAATATACTATATCTATGGGCTAACTAACTGTAATTTTCCAGACCTTTCTGCAATCATGTTGTGAGCAATGGATAATTAGACCTCTTTGGGCCTCCAACAGTTATTTAGGCTAATCGAAACCATGAGAAGTTAAGAGGGGAAATGTTTCTTTGTGGAACTGCTAACTGTTCAAACATCAGTAATGTATAACTAGGCTTACAACTGGCAGCTTAAAGCTTTGAAATAAAAACTTCAACATTTCTCTCTGAACTGCAGTGGGTTTGAAGTTAAAAGTAGCATGAAATGGAAATAATGGGCCTAGAGTAAAGTTCGACAACCCCCAAACTGTATTGAAGTACAGTAGATTTTAGATTTATTGCACTCCAGCATGTCATTTAACTTAAAACTTTACAGCAACCTAAAATTACAATATCTAAATTGTGATTGCAATATGCAAATAGTAAAAAAATCTAAATTGAAAAACCTATATAATCAAAATATAACTCACAAAAAGATTAAGATTTTTGTCTGTGTTTGGAGATCTAGGTAGGACTTCAGGTAAAAACAATTAGGCTGTTATTTCTTGTTCTTTGCCATATTTACTTTACTTTACTTATATTGTGAAATACGAAATACATCAATCAATAACACAGTTCATGTATTTCAAGGCAATGATAGATAGATAGATAGATAGATAGATAGATAGATAGATAGATAGATAGATAGATAGATAGATAGAAATCTTAAAAATCTTTTTAAGGCATATCAATGATCAAGGCTTAAAAAAATGTTATGCTTTTACTTTGAAATTTAGATTACACTCATTCCGGTTTCGACCTTGCTGTTGCTTGACGCATCTGGAATGAGGCAGGGTTGGATCACATGATTGCCGGAGCGTCATGAAGCAGAGGTACAGAAGGGGAGAGGCGCCCTCTTTGAAGCAAAAGTAATATCAACTTCTTCCCCCAAATGTATTAATCAATAACACTGAAAACTTATACATGAAGTTATTCATATTGACATGTAAAAACGGTAAATTCCATCACATAGGCAATATTTGATGGCGCTAATACAGAAACTAATAATAGGCATAGGTCTACTATTGATAATATAAACTGGCCTATAAGATTAGTTCACCAAACCTTGTCAGTCATTCAAGTTGTTCCATGCAGGGCATGCGGGCTGGCAGAAATGAGGTAAAGTTACTGTTGCAAGTAACAATAATTACGGACAGTCTTGGCTATTAAAGCCTGTGTTTAGCCCCAAGGACCAGCAAGTCCCAAGTCCAAGTCCTAATCTTTGTTTATCTACAATTACATTTTGCACTCTTTGACACATGAAAATGCTATAATTTAAAACAGACAGTTCAGTAATTTTGCAAAAATAATGGAGGTGTTCATTACTTTGGAAAAAAAACAAATTGGGAACATTTCAAAGCAGAAGGGTCTGGATGTGCTTAGCTGTATTATTTCTGTATATAAGGCTGGGGTGTGGTAGCATTTTTATCAACTCTTAATCTGCTTTAAAATACCTCAGTAAATGTGTCAGTGTGTTTCCAGCTTAAACATTAGCAACAGAAGTTAAAAATACCTGAAATTCGGATTTGGGATGTGGAGTTTCTAATACGACCGAGAAGAACTTTAATTGTCCAAAATGTTGGTACTACACTCCACGTTATCCCTTATTAAATGGCAAGAATTTGGACAGTTTGGGACCTCCACATCACTAAAGCCTTTAAGTTATTTCATCTGCATTGTTTTTATGTTGTAACAGATTGTCTTATGCTTTACTTAACGACAAACTGATATACTAATTATTCTTTTAAAGAACAACTATGTTGTTATCACTGTATTTCCATTGTTGAAAACTGAGCAACCTCAGTTAAGGTTCAGGTGACTGGAGATTTTCCACAAATGCCCTTTGAACCCCATGGCTAGACTATTATTCAAGTCACTTTTGGAGTTATTTTAATCAATCGGTAATGTTCAAGAAACATTTAGAATGCAATCCAGATGTCCTGTCAGTTAAACTCACCTGATGGGGATCTGAATTTTTAAATGGCTCCCTGGATTTTCCCCCTCTAGCTCTAACGCAAATGCATGCAAACGCAGTGCATCACAAATCGCACAGACACTGAGGGCACCAGACAAATAGACAGACAGACACTCACACATGCAGACACACACACACACACACACACACACACACACACACACACACACACACACAAACCTCCCTCACCAAATACGTCAAAAGGCAGGGAAAGGAGCTCAGGGCAAAACACATAAAGGTCATCAATGACAACTTATGCTACTGTGCCTCTCTAATGAACCCCAGCAGACAACTGAAACAGCAAAAAAGAAATTTTGATTTAAATTTTATCAGCATGTTAAAGTAATTTTTTAAAACCCTGATAGAAAAACAAAAATTCCTCCTGGCCAGTTGCCTCACCTTGTGCTTCTGTGGTGTTCACAAACTGTGTGCTCACACCATGAGGTAAGTAGGTAAGTCTTGTTTTTTAAAAAGCACCACTTGGTAATATTCAAATAGTCTAAAAAGTATATAAAAGCTGAAATTAGGTACATTTACTCATGTACTGTGCTGACATACAATTTTGCACTACTACATTTGTTTGACAGTTGTTACTTGAAATAAATATTTCAAATAAAAAAATACATAAGCTTATGTAATATAATATATTGTTAAAGTCTGAGCTGTGTGTTCCCGGTGTTTAAGTTGTGTGAGCTGTTACCAAACAGCATTTTCACATTTCAATCCCACAAAAGAGACACATCCGCTCTAAACTTTATATTTATTTTAATTATTGTTCAAAGTGTGTATTAGAACGTTATCGTCAGATTTATCTTGGGACTCAAGGTTGGGGGCCATTAGACTACTAACTGGCTTCTAGCTTGCTATTATTAAGTAATTCTTCTTTTGAAACTTTTCGATCACATTTTGCTAAGGTAGATAGAGATGACATTACAGCTTAGGATACTTTGCATGCACAAGCAGTTAGACTCTTTGACTGATTATACATAAAGCTTATAGTTAATAACTAATGTAATATTTCTGTATGAGCAATTAAAATTTTAAGACAGCACTGTCTGATGAAATGGACATAATCGGCCATTACGTAGGCATCTCCCTCTGCCACGTTTAAATCCACTATGCCACCTCTTTGCTATGCTATAAGAACGGGCACCAGAACCTCCTTGATGAGCCTTCAAACAGAGGTAACAGATACTCCATGATTTCACAGGTATTCAGGTTTTTATGGTAGACTAGTGGAATACTCACATATGTAAAACAGAACAAAACAAAACAAAACAAAACAAAAAAACCTGATAGTTCCAACTTGTGGTCTTGTGGTTTAAGTGTCCACCCTGAGATTGGGAAGTTGGGGTTCGAGTCATATCAAAGACTGTAAAAATGGTCTGCGGTGCCCCCCTGCATGGCACTCAGCATCAAGGGCTGGACTGGGGGTAAGTCCTTGTGACATACTAGTCACATACTACATGTCCAGGGTTCAAGCTGCCTCACGCTAAAGAAACAGGAACTACTGGAGGCTGCTGGTCTAAGGACCTCCATGACCTCCAAAGGCTTACTTACTTGTAACAATGAGCTAGTCTGCACAGCACCAGGAGCATGAAACCTAAAGAAGGTAAATGGAATTCAGCCACATTCCCTTTTTATTATTCAAGCCTGTGCTTTAAGACTGGGACATAAGCAAGTGTCTGATCACATAACCTTTATTACCTCATCTAAACTAGAACAATTTCATAGTGAAGCACCAATGTGACAATCTAACAACTCTAATCAGTCTCTTTAGTCACATGTAGGATCTAAAAGACTTAACAGAAAAATTGGATTGGAGACTGAATTCCTGATAAATCCTGACACAACAAATCCTGAAATATAAAAATGACTCCAACTTACTTCTCTGTGTATCATGATATCACGCTATGCCTGTGATGGCCCTCTAGATGGTAGCATCTCTCTTAAATTATCTCCCAATTGCTGCTCATCTTTCTGTACTTTTATTATACCTGCACTGACTATTAGCTGAAAATGAGAAATTGTTTATTTGGAACATCTCCGTCCTTTAGTGAAGGACAGTAAAGAGAGTTTCAGCATCAGTTAAATTCTTTAGTGAAAAGGCACAACATTGGCATTTCAAAATCTTTTAAAAATGTCTCGACAGGTTTATTATTTAAAAGAATTTCTTTCCGTCTGGAAAGTGAAACATGTTTTGTATTTGCATGCTTTTGTGTGAGCAGAACAAACACACAATATATGTAAATATGGTTAATGTAATGGGTGTTTCTCACTGTGGCCTAAAAATTCTTTTTCTGAACACTTCCTTCCTGTTTATGGTTGACGGACCAGCTCACAGATGTGTTTTAGTCATTTTGTGCCAAAATGATAAGGTTGCTGCTGTCACACATCATTACACCAGTGTTTTCTATTAATTCATTTATTTATTTATTATTGATTGATTTTGTTTATCAGTTGATATTTGTTTCAATTTTATCCATAATTTCTTAATTTATGTTCTGGTATCAGTTCTTTCACAAAGTTTGCAAAATTTTACACAACAGGTTTAATATGTGGTTTTTACAAGTCTTAATATTTCCTTTTGAATGTAGTTATGTGATTTCATTAAATTATTTACAGTAACTCGAATGTGAAAACAAAATGAAACATACAAACAACAGAACATAAAGCATCATTTTAGAGTACAGTGCACCAACCTATTGTATACTACCTAAAGAGCATAAAATTCTCACCCACAGAAATAACTGACTCTTGTCACTTATTATTCTTAAGGGCATTCATTAGGGCCCCTGGCATATTTTAAACAGTTGTGTCTTCCTGACATCACTGATGACATCATTTCAGTCCAGTATAAAATACTGGTTGGAAGACTGAAACCTATCAGAGACGCTCAGCTGCTCTGTGTACTGTAGCCTGATCATCATGCGCGAAATTGTACATCTGCAAATTGGACAATGTGGCAACCAGATCGGCTCGAAGGTAATGCACAAAATCCTGAATCTTCTGTAAAGTAAGAATGAGTGTTAGGCCTAGCTTTGTTGGACATGTCAAGATTCTGATACGTTGTTGTCTCCATGGCCCACATCAAAACTATCAAAACTTTTGCGTAGAATCTAAATAACACCATCTGTTGAAATGTAAGCTTCAGTCACTGTTTGAAAGAAACTTGACTAATTACTGGTAAAGAAGACAATTATTGTATTTTACTTTATTTAAATAATGTTGCGTATTTTGAGATGTGATGTTTCTTTGCATGGTGCTGCAAACAGTTGTGAGTGACACAGGGTGTTCCCTGTCAAGCATTCAAGGAAAAGATAAGGGAGACTGGCAATGGGTGGGACATTTTTTTATCATGGGCAACACGAAACGAGTGAGAGGAACTACAAGATAATATGGCAAAAGTAACACATAATGCTTTTCTAAAATTGGAGAAAGTGGCGAGCTTCACATTAAGCAGTTCCTTCAGTCATTCTGTTAATTGTCTTTACAATTTTATCTCGGATTCTTAACTGGTCAGCACAAGATCACAGGTTACTATATGGCCTCTGCTATATTCATCTTAAAGACTGCTATGCAAGAATTTACTTAAACATGTATCCATCCAGGATGTCCTACACATACATCTGCCCAACCGAATAAACCAATCTTCATATTTGTGTGTACTTAAAAAAGGCAACCTTCTAAAGAAAGAGGTAGAAGGCGCAAAACAGCAGATTTTTGGAAATAACTGCTCTCCATGTATTAATTTTCTGGATAATTCTTTCATCTGTTTTAATAGCTAAACTTGAAGTTTTGGGTACAACTACGCCATGTGTATTCCTGTAAATATCTTTGAGTTTTGGCTATTACAACAGCGGTTTCCTTCCTCATCTTTGTCTCTCTAGTTCTGGGAGGTGATCAGTGAAGAACATGGACTGAATGCTGCAGGCATGTATGAAGGAGACAGCGACCTCCAACTGGAGAGGGTCAATGTCTACTTCAATGAAGCATACGGTAATCCAGAGGTTAATGTATAAAGACTGCAAATTGTTCATTTAATAGGTGTTATTTTCTTTCTTACCTTACTTTTTACCTAATTGTTGTATCTAAATATTACTGTTCTTAAACCTTACTGCAGAGTGAGGGCATATTTGAGTTTGGGATGCCCATTTCTGGCTATATTAGCAATACTTTCTAATTCTGTTTTCAGGTGGTAAATATGTCCCCAGGGCTCTGCTTGTTGACCTGGAGCCTGGGACAATGGACAGTGTACGAGGAAGCCGCATTGGGACCCTTTTTAGGCCAGACAACTTTATTCATGGTGAGATAAATAATTAAAGTCAAACTGGACAATACCTGTTGTGGTTGCCTAGTGCCAATAAGAATAAAAAATTTATCATTATACAGAGGACAAAACTTACTCATGGTACTGCCATATCTAATGCTTTCTGATAGAATTAGATGAACAACATATGCACTTTTGCTTTGGTGTTACAGGGAACTCAGGAGCTGGGAATAACTGGGCAAAGGGCCACTACACAGAGGGAGCGGAGTTGGTGGAGCAGGTGATGGACAGGGTGAGGAACGAGAGTGAAAGCTGTGATTGCCTGCAGGGCTTCCAGCTGGTTCATTCCCTGGGGGGAGGCACTGGCTCTGGCATGGGAACCCTCCTCATCAACAAGATCCGAGAGGAGTACCCCGACCGCATCATGAACAGCTTCAGCATCATGCCTTCCCCTAAGGTCTCAGACACAGTGGTGGAGCCCTACAATGCCACCCTGTCAGTCCACCAACTGCTGGAGAACACAGACGAGACCTTCTGCATCGACAACGAGGCCCTTTACGACATCTGTTTCCGTACGCTGAAACTAACCACGCCGACTTACGGGGACCTCAACCACTTGGTCTGCATGACCATGAGTGGGGTCACGACCTCTTTGAGATTCCCTGGACAGCTCAACGCAGACCTGAGGAAGCTGGCTGTCAACATGGTGCCTTTCCCTCGCCTCCACTTCTTCATGCCAGGCTTTGCGCCCCTGACGGCGCGTGGCAGCCAACAATATCGAGCCCTCACGGTCCCTGAGCTCACCCAGCAGATGTTTGACGCCCGCAACATGATGACAGCATGCGACCCAAGGCGGGGGCGCTACCTCACAGTTGCCGGCATGTTCCGTGGCAAGATGTCTACCAAACAGGTAGATGAACAGATGCTTCTAATGCAACAGAGAAACAGCAACCACTTTGTGGACTGGATCCCACATAACGTCAAGGTGTCCGTGTGCGACATCCCGCCGCGTGGACTCAAAATGGCCTCCACCTTCATCGGCAATAACACAGCCATTCAGGAGATATTCCGCCGTGTAGGTGAGCAGTTCTCCCTGATGTTCAGACGTAAGGCTTTTCTCCACTGGTATACAGGGGAAGGAATGGATGAAATGGAGTTCACTGAGGCAGAGAGCAACCTCAACGACCTGGTGTCAGAGTACCAGCAGTACCAAGACGCCACTGCTGATCTAGGCTGGGAAGCAGAGGTGGAGGAGGAGGAGGAAGAGGAACCCCCGCCACCACCAGCAAAAACAACAACAGCACAAGCTAGGTCCCAAGTGGAAGTCAAACTGGAAACGGTGACAGAAACAAGGAATGACACAGTGGATGAGTAGAAGACATAGTTGATACAGTGTGTTGTGCAGGTTTGATACCTTGTTGCAAAGATGTGGAAAACATATGAAAGGGAACTCTTGTTGTAAAATTTATGCCCGTGGTAGCCGTGATAAAAGGTGCAGTAAAATTCAAACAGTAGCGCTTATTGTCTTATGTAAATTTTTGAAACGATACGTATGCTTTTATCTTTGTTTTAAGATGTTAAAGTTGTTTTAGATTTTTTTCTTTTCTATGAAATATTTGAAAATCATGGAAATTTAAATGTACATGTAAAAAGTTTGATGTTTTACTTGCTCTGCATAATCCACAGCTATAAAAATTTAATTGTGATATTAAAACTCTACAGTAAATGTTGCATCAAATGTGCAAAAGTTGCACAAGTGTTTTGTAATGACGGTAATCAAAAACAGTAAAACAAAGAGTCTTTGTGTCATTACACTAAAATACCAAAATACTTTGCCATTTCATAATCTTATTATATCATTTAAAGTTAAACTGCACTTAAACTCAGCATGGCACACAGTACTCTGACAGCACAGTGATCGTGATACCGTTCAAGGCTGTCATAGTTTCAAGTCTGGGACATAGCGATTGCACATAACTTGGGCACAGTGTCTGCACTCTGAGATAAGCACACATGATGTGGAGATGACCCTGCACTACTGCGACAAAGTCGACTGGACTTTTACAGGGATCACAGTGCATGTGACTAGCATGTGAATGTGGGTTATGATGACAAATTCAGTACTGCCTCACAACGGCCAATTCGTTTGAAGTTACAAGGTGCAGTATTATATAGTAACAAAGTAGAAATACTTTGTTACTGTACTTAAGTACTTTTTATTTGGATATCTGTACTTTAGTTTACTATTTCTATTTCTGTATACTTTCACTTTTACTTTATCACTTTTTCCAAAGAAAATGATTTTGGTTTGTTTGTTGGTTTGGTAGCCAATAATGTTGGATCACAGACTGCTAAAAGTTGGATAATTGGTTAATCATGTTGGGTGTGAGTGCAAACAGAAGCTCTCAAGTCGCAGTACAAGTAATGACTGTGCTGTTATTTTGGGTGCTGCTGTCTTCATGTTTTATGTTTGATTTTAACTCCTTTTGGTGTCATGATGAAGAAGCAGTCGCCCAGTTGCAGATTCAGCTTGAGCTAAACCTTTGCCTTTTGTGTTCAAATCAGGCCCACAGTAATTTAGAAAGGTTAGAAAGCTTTCTGATAGCATTTTTTTTTTGGCATTTCATTTGCATTGTGTTTTATGACTGAGATATTCTGTCCTTATGTAGACCAGAGGCTACATAAATGAAAAATAAAGTTTTTAAAAACTCAAACTTGACTGCTTTTTAAATGTACTTTTTACTTGAACTTTTACTTTCAAAACGTTTATATGAACTGTATTTTTGATATATAATTATAGTGAATATCAGCTACTTTAAGAGTTTCACTTAACTTACATTCTAATAGGCGACTTTCACTTCAACCAAAGTCATTTTCTAGTCTTTATTTTTACTCAAGTATGGCTTTTGGATAGTTTATACAAGGCTGACAAGATGGCAATGAAGTCTAGAGGCCAGCACTCGCACAACTGACAGCTTTCAGTGCACCAGTGTTTCCAAAACTTAACCTCAAAATTAAGCAATGTCCACTTATGATCCCTTGCCACAAGATGCATACATGAACAGTACAACCAAAGAATGATCTCAAAGGATCCAAAAGAATTATTTTTTAATTTACACGAAAAACAAAAACAATAAAAAAAACCATAGGGTCCAGCCCTGTCCTGCCCTACAGGTGATAATGATGTAACATCATCAAAGTTGGTTTCTATAACTATGGGATGGATAACTCTATCAGGTTCAGTGGTTACAGAGACTAAAAATGAATCGCCTATTAAATGAGCTCATTGCAGCTTGTTAGCCCACTGACACATATTTTAGGGCAATATAATGAAATTTATGTAACAGTGTGACCACTGAGTAGATCCTGCATCAACAGCCTGCTGTCTGTCATTCATTCAAGGTTGTAGATAACTTGTAACCTTCACTGAGCTGAATTGCGTAACATCAGAGGTTAAATGGCTGATATTCACCATTCGCAGACTGCAGCTTACATAGCAAGACAGGACAAATAGAGCAAACTATGCGTTCAGATAAGCAGCTCTATGGATTTCCGTCTTTATTTGTGTCGTTTATCACATGTCCATCCGAATTGTACAGATTTTTCATGCATGTCTCTAATGTTAGTACACTTAAAGTCATGCGGCATGTAGCGGAAGTGCGTCACTAATGCTACTCATGTGACTCCTCCGGTACAGGGGGAGGGGACTTACGATTGTCTTTGAACGTGGTTCACCTATTTCAGTCAGTCAGTGTGACTGAGGCTGCCTACCGGTGAAATCCCGCCTTGACTTTCTGTTATCAGAAGCATCGGTCAACTACTTCAACCATGAAGATCTGGACGTCAGAGCACATATTCAAGTAAGTATTTGGTTTAACATGATAGCTTGATGTTTAGCCTGTGATTAGAGACGGTCCGCCTGTCACGGGTTTTAATGTTGAGGCCAGCCGGCTTCGTTTTAACCGGGTAAAAATACACGAATGTATTATTGCAGAAAACTTAAACAGATAAAGCTACTAAACAGTAACTTCGGTGCCAACGTAACATTTACTAACGTTAGCTAGTATGCTATCAACGCTTGTACAAGCTAGTAACATTCATGTAAAATTGCTAATTTTATGTAACGCCTTGCGGTTCCTTTCGTTTTAATAACCAACGTTGCCACACTGCAGTAAGGCACGCACAAAAAACAAACTGTAAATATTAAAACCTGAACCTGGAAACGTGTCAGCGGTGTATCAAGCTTAGTCTGCTTGCTGTAAAAGCCGTCAAATTGCGTAACTAACCGGTCAGGGCCAGCCCCTATCGCGCGACCTCTCCCCTACATACTACCGCGCATCCTTGCGTCAGCCGACAGCGTAGCGCGTTGACGTGTCTCCATGGCAACCACCCACCACTACGTTTGACTCACATTTCTGCTCGACATGCATCTTTATTTTCAGTCCTATTCCAATGTTAAAAGTTGTTTGTTCTTGATGAGAATGAATGACATTTTGATTCATTCGCTATGCTTAAAAAATGAGAGATGTGGACCGTCATTCAGCGGACTCGAACCGGGCTAAATTTAGGTAGCTCTGTAGCCTGCTAGCTTCACTATACGTCATTAATCTTTAAGTTAACCAATTATTGCTGTCATATTCTTGTTCAATCAAATGTTGCACCAGAGAAATACTCCATTGCCTTACATTAAAAATGTAAAAGTATTTCGGGTTTATTATCAAAGTGTACTTAACTATCAAGGCTATTCAGTGCAGGTGGTTGCCATTAAAAAAAAAATAATAATAATAATAATATTTTTACAACCACTGTTGTTGCAGGTCAAGTGTTGGTTTATACCGTTTATATAGGATAGTTAAATCTGTAACAGTGCACCATATTTCAGATCAGATGATTGTAAATGGTGAACGTAAAATTTTAATTTGAAAAGCAACTACAGCCATCAGATAAATGTCATGGAGTGCAAACTATATGTCAGTCGAAAACACTGTTAAGAAAAAGTTCAAAGTAATATGAAATGTAAATACTCAAATACTTCAAAATGCCACCTTAGTTAGTAAAGTACTTTGGTTTATGTACTCAGCTGAATTCCACACAATGGCACACAGGCTGAGATCAAGTGAACGTATGTTTTCATTGTAAAAAGCGCAGAAAAAAAACCAGCTCAGTTGAATATGACAGTTTTCAGTTTTTACCTTGTCTTGCACAGAAAGTATTATTTGATTATAAAGAAACTGTAACCTGATCGTCAGATAGTCAGTCAGTGTGTGTATTTTGTGACTTTTATTGCAATGTTTTAATAATATTTTTGTTTGATGGTTTTCCCTAAACAGCCATCCTTGGGAGACGGTGACCAAGGCTGCTATGCAGAAGTATCCCAACCCAATGAACCCCAGTGTGATTGGAGTGGATGTTTTGGACAGATGCACTGACAAACAGGGACGCCTTCACAGCAGGAGACTGCTCAGCACAGAGTGGGGTCTTCCATCTATAGTGAAATCTGTGAGTTTGCAGGGCCCAAACCGTGTCAGCAGTATTGGTTTGTGGTCTTCAATCGCTTTAAAAAACTTGTTGCAGCTTTGCTCTCACATGTGACTCTGGAAGGAGTAACACATGACCTGAAGTGCCTGTGGATTATACAGGATTAAGACCGACAATTGATTAAAAAAAAAAAAAAGCATTGGAACATAGCTGCCAAAATACAATCTTCTCATATGGTGGTGATAAAATGGCCTGCAGATACTTAAAAAGTCAGGCCATAGAACAGGACGCAATAGTCCAGTTATAGCCTGAGACGGTTATGTACCGTAGGCATGTTAATGCTTTCCAGCCGCTGAGCGTGACTTTAACCCTGTGAGGCTATTTTTGTCCAGGGGTAGCGGCAGTGGTTGCTGACCAAAGCTCAAGCGAGTTCATGGCTGTGTGCCATGGCTCGCGTTCAAGAGAACACGGTAGTGCCATTCCTGTCATGGCTGAGATGTAACCCCTGACTGCCTGTGATGTAACTTTCCATCTCCATTGGTTCAGTTCAAACTAGAGGGTGCTAGAATGCAAAGCGGTGACCGAAGGGGCCTCTGGGTTTCTTTTTCCTCTTTTTTTAAAAGATTTTTTGGGACTTTTTGTGCTTTTATTTCTTATATAGGATAGCTGAAGACGAAAAAGGGGAGGGAGAGAGAGAGAGAGAGGGAATGAAATGCAGAAAAGGGCCACAGGTGGAATCGAACCTGTGGCTGCTGCGACGAGGATAAAACCTCTGTATATGGGGTGCCTGCTCTACCAACTGAGCCACGGGCACCCTTGGCCTGTGGATTTCTGCAACATTTCATTTGAACTTTTCCCCTGTTACTTTGACTGACTGAACTCAGCAATGATAAGGAGAGTAGACACATCCTGTTTCACAGTCAAGTCATGGTCTGTGTCAACATTTGCCAATCAGCTGCTGTTCTTTAGCAGCGACCTTTGCTTAGATGTCTGAGGACTTGGTTGTAGTCAGTCACGCTGTCTATGAATAGCCCCTTTAATTCCAAGGGCAGTCAGTGACACAGACTGTCCCAGTGATTGATAGGCCTATTAACGTCACCCTTAATCAGATTGTCTCACGTGATTGTGTGTGTGTGTGTGTGTGTGTGTGTGTGTGTGTGTGTGTGTGTGTGTGTGTGTGTGTGAAAATTGGACGGCTCATTGAGAGACATTTTTCTGTTTGTCTACATCTGTGCTCCACTAAAATAAATTAACCCGAAAATATTGACTCAAATATTTAGATTTATTAATGTGAATTGGGCTTTTACTCCTTGAAAGGGGTGCTATCAGGGCCTCATGGGAGCTGTGTTTAGTAAATGCTAATAAGAAATAAATTAATGATTGTTTGCTAAACCTCAAAAAAGCCACTTTTGCTGTGAACTCCACAAACAAATAAAAAGATAACTAAAATATCATTTAAAAAAAAAGAATTGTGGTTCAGAGTTCAGGTTCACCTTTCTTTATAATTTAACTGTAGTTTCAACTGGCACTGGTGTATCACCACTATAAACACTAGTTAAGTAACATGAGATTGGAACTTAAGGTTAACCAAGCCAAAGTCCATATATGATTTGTTCAGTACTGCAAGCAGGACATGAAGCTCTTTGTCCTTTTTGTGGTAGGAAAAGTACAGAGGGGTCAAAAATTAATCATTAGTTTGAAAGCTGAAAAGCCTGCACAAATGAGAACATGAAGCTAGAACTGCAAGAGAACCGTTTTAGCTGTTGAGTTTAATTTGTAGTAAAGTGTTTTTCTGTCTTTGTTTTCAGATCATTGGTAACACACGAACATACACGTATGTTCAGGAGCACTCGGTTGTGGATCCCAAAGAGAAGACTTTCGAACTGCAGTCCACGAATGTGAGTTGTTTTTTTTTCCCCCTGCTTCTCTTTTAGGTTAATGCTGAGATTAAACCATCAATGTGTGCATGACATTTCTGCCTAGAGGCACAGCGTGAGGCAACTATTAGTCATTTTTATGGTACAAATTCTTAGATAACTCTTTCATCTGTTGCCAAAACATTTTTTCCTCCTGATGTGTCAACTGAAAACAAGGGCAGTGGTTAAAGAAGAGAGCTTGTGACCAGAGGGTCGCCCGTTCAAAACCCCTGACTGGCAGGAATAATCTGGGTGGTGACAGTAAAGGGAACTGCTTGCCCCCCACCTGCATTCCACCACTGAGGGCCCTTGAGCAAGGCCCCTAACCCCAAATCACTCCAGTGGAGCTTTTCAGTGGTTACAGATCAGACTGTAGTTGTACTGGGTAGCTTCCAGGTGTCAATGTGAAACTGCATGAGTGTGATCATTTTGTCCCTGAAGACGACAGTTCACGCTCAGTGGCGCGCTCCTTGAATAACTAAAGGTTTTTAAAAAAAAAGTCCCATCTGTAGATCCACCTCATTTTTACATAAGCTCAGTGTGTTAAACGGTGAACATCATCACTGGCATGAAGACTTGCTTGTTCTGCAGGTCGTTAGCTCACATCTTAACAATGAACCTAAAGCTGCCTTCACACGCTCTCACTGTAGGCTGTAAAATTAGACATTTCATAATTTCACATGAATTAATTTAACTTTTCTCATATTCCCTCTACAGATCACTTTCACAAACATGGTGTCTGTGGATGAAAAGTTAACATATAAGCCACACCCCGAGGACAAAGACAAGTAAGTTTTGACATAGTGGAAGGGATTGTTAAATGACTTCACGTTCTCTGAAGCATTCAAACTTTTTGACCATAATTTTTTTTAAAACCCTTCCAACTCTAGAACAATACTAACTCAGGAAGCTATCATCTCTGTGAAAGGAGTCAGTCTCAGCAGTTACCTGGAGGGAGTTATGGCCAGCACCATCTCTGCTAACGCTGGAAAGGTAAGAGATCCCTTTGTCATGTCTTTCAGGTGGGACCCAAAACCTCAGTGAGACATTTCCTGGTAGAACATCTAAATATTCTGAGGGGTCCTGCACTTAATTACACAGTAAACAAACATTCATGATCATGTTCCTGGCACATTTGTTAAGTGTGACTTATGATGTCACCCATTTTCGAAACTTAGAAAATAATAAAGTGTTCTTCAGAATATTTTTGGTCATTCCAACCTATTTTTAGTTTGTGATCTCCTAAATAGAAGCTATATCTGCTCCTTTAGTGTGGACTTAAGTTGTGAGCAGTTAGGCTAAAGAACGAACTTAAAATCATCCTGTAATCACTTAAACTAATGTCTGGACCTCCTTTAAGTCCATTCGAGGAACTTGTAACTGCTCATGAAGCAATCTAAATGCACTACTGATGCCTCACATCTTACCTACATCAGGAAATGAGACCATCGGCAGGGAGATGGGAAATTACAGTCCTGTCTTTAGCACTGACTTTGCTTGGTCCGCTCAGTCAGCAGAAACGCTGCACAACACTTCACGGCACACAGACCAAAAGAAACGATTTGTTGTTTACAAGCGTGATTAATCCGTCGTTCACTTTTTTTTTTTTACTATCTATGGTTGGAACCAGGAATATATTTCAATACTTTGTGTTTATGGTCGAACAAGTATTGTCCAAATAAGTGTTTCTTTCATTGTCTCCAAAAGAAATGCTTGTGCTAGACAAGATCTTTATCACAGTGAGCAGTACTGCTTTTGTCCACACATGCTGCTGTAATCAACACAAAATGAAAGTTCTCCATAGGGGCTTTAAAAAGCCCCCACCCAAACCTGAGGACCCTTTCTGTCTCTCTCTTTTTCTCCTTTTTTTTTAAAAAAAACAGCAGCAGACAGTTATCGCCTTTCCTTAATTCAGCTCGATGTAATTCCCTTTAAATTCCTTACTATGGACTAATGCTTTATTTTTGTTTTTGATCAGGGACGTGAAGCCATGGAGTGGGTAATCAGGCGACTGAATGCAGAAATCGAGGAGCTGGCAGCCACAGCACGCGGGACCATGCGCACCCCAATGGCTGCTGCGGTCACTGAGAAATGACACCTGCCTCTCTTTTCTAGGACACTCTGAGTAAAACTACACTACCACCAGCTTCCCTTTATGATGCTCTGGTGCCGATGTGGTGCTCTGGATTTTCTATCGTTTAAGAGTACGATTCACCCCTCTCATATACTTACTATCTACATTAGATATATTTTTAACACCAAGCAGCAACATAAAGGGACTCTGTGGAGTGTCTTCAGGGGGATGCTGCCTGGCAGGACCACTGTGACGAGAGACTTTGGTAGGAAAAGTAAGTGGCACATTCATGGACAATACCACAGTTATCTGTGTGTTTGGAAACATGTAGCAGAGGCACTGGACGAACTGGAAGCACGATAGAAGTGCCATAGCAAACACACTGCTTTATGCCGTGCCATTCAAGAGCACCTGTGCCAGCTGGGTTTTCATCTGTCGAAGGACTTCAGAATGGCAGCAAGTCCCCTCTGGCATGAACTCTACGTTTGTTTACAGCAACAGAGTTATGACAACAACAGTTATGCTGGAATGTATAGACATGGCAGAAAACAATGCCTTGTTTAGGCAGAGGTCAAGTACACGTCAAGGGTACATGGAAGCGGTTTCAGGTGTCAGAGTAAATGGTTGGGTTAGCGCAGCCATTGACGGTGACACATAAGCGAAATGTTTCACTGTTAGTTTATTTGTAAAAGAGATGTCTGCTCAACAACTTTTCATGCGGGACCTCAGAAATAACAAGACACTCTGTACCAGGTACTGTATATAAGCCTGAAAACACACTGTCTTGTTATTATAATTATTATTATTAAAGTATTTAAGTACAATGAAGGGATCAAGAAAATGGCTGTTTGTGTTTAGCAGAAGACCTTCTCAAGTGCTGCCTCAGTAAAAACTTGACTGACCAGACAATAAACCTTTTAGTTGCATACTGTACCTGAGCATGTTTGCTGACCTCAAACAGTCAATACACAAAAGACAAAACTACTGTTCCTCAGTTTGAACACAGTCCTCAGCGTGTCCTCTCTGCCTAATGGCTGTGAGCTTTGCATCTACTTATATTTGCACTTACAGATTAGATTTTAACGAGAAAAGCTGCTACATGTGCTGAAGGTGCTGATCTGTCAACATTTTTTTTATTACTGTTTGTGTTCTAATATACTTACAATTTGCACTTGAGAAGGTCTTTTCTTCATATACCAGAAGGCAGTGTGGTGATGGTGAAGCTGTAGTTTCTTTCAATATTGCATATATTTTTTTTTTACCTGTGACAGAATTATTTATTTTAGGAATTTTTGGTTTTGAAGTAGCGAGTATCACATCCTTAAACATTTTATTATGTGCATTTTGTGCCTCTGAAAAAAATGGTTTGATCAAGTGCAAAATGTGACAATAAAATAATTTAACCAGTTGAATAAACTTTTTTTTTTTGGCCGTTAATGTTTTAAATTAAAAAAGGGCTGCTGGTTGCTGTTAAAATTGCAAATAGAGTGTAATAAAAAATAGATGTTCTGTTTCTGAATGAGCACATAGGTTAGAAAATATAATGTAGATTTTTTTTTAATTTTTTCTCATATTAAGTTATTTTCAAGAGGCAACATGGCCTTAGTATATCCAGTACATGTTTCTTACAAAATAGCAGCTTGATTGAACCGAGGAGGTTCAGTCAAGAGATGCATTCCAAAATTCATTATTATCTAACAGCAGTAGTATGAAGGTGTGTTTTGGAGAGCTCGTCTATATTTTCAAAGTGTAAGCACTGGAACACCTGCAGAGGATGGTGGAAACCAGTGGGACTGCATTCTTCTAAATCAGACATGTACTGATGTTGCATGTTGTAAGGCAAGAGCTCCATGCTGCCACTCTGTGGCCAAATGCTGGACTCACAAGGTCATCTCACCACCTTGTTAAATGGAGGTGTTCTTGCTGGCTGGGGGAAAAAATGACATGAATGATTGACAGTAAAGATATTTTTGTTATTACTTGTACTAGTCTTGTTTCTTTATTATATGTGCCCCTTTCAATAACTCAGTCGACATTACTCTGACACTAGAACAACAAAAAGTTTTCTGCTTCCTTATCGTTATAAGTATCAACATGGTGCAATATTATTACAGGTGTTAAATCTGATTGTATCACATTTAAATATGATCACTGATTAAACACTTAAAATTTTAAGATAAACAGTTGATTAATGGCACCATAAGATTATCGTTATCTTATTTAAAAATAACACTTATGTTCAGCGCTACTTGATCATCAGGCGGCGTTTCTTTTCGCTATGGCACTGCTACGGGCATGGTCTTTTTATTTACCACAGTTTCACTAAGTATTGCAAATTGATAGGTTTTGTTTAACTGAAAAGTATTTTTCATCACAGTTAATTAGCAGCTGTATCTTGCCACTCCCCTGCTCCCCAAACATGCAGCCTTTTCATTTTTGCAGCAGTGAGCACACTTGTCTTTTAACCCTGTTACCTTCAGCAAGTTGCTCTGCTACTGCCCTCTGCTGTTTCGGAGGACTCCATTCGAAGTGCAACGTATTTCGCGTCAGCCAATGGTGAGAGAGTACCGACTATTCCCTCAGCCAATCCGAGCCCGTGGTATATTTAAAGGTTTTGAACAGAGGGACGTTTGAAATTAAACAAGCAGCGTTTCTGTTAAGGGAAGTGTTAGCCCGTCAGTTTTGAGGTTCAGCTCGTACGAGTTTAAAGTTGGATTTAATCCCGAATTGTCCAAATTTGCATTTTCACAACAGCTCCTTGACTTCTAAAAGTAGTATACTACGACGGTGTCGCCGGTAGTATTTTATATTTATGTAGTCACAAACATTAGCTAGCTATAGTCAACCGGCCGACTTATGTTAGCTGCTAACGTTAGCTGGCTAGCGGGTAATCAAACTGCTTGAGAGCTTCTCTTGATTTGACTTCTGAATAATTTATCAGTCCCCGGTTGCTCTCGGACGTTGTGCAGTAACATATTTTGGTAAGTTTAACAGATATCCGTATTGTTGTGTTAACGGTAATGCTAAATGTGCTGGTTTGCCATTGTTAACTTTAGCGTCACTAGCTGAAAACTTTCACACGTTCACATCCACGACCAAACGCTAACGTTAAACGTTTCGTACGGTAACGGTAGCCTGGCAAGGGAGATGGCAAACATTTGAAGGTTTGTTTTGGCTTGCAGAGTGTAGCGTTACTTCTCAGTTTTCGTACCCGATTAATTTATATAGCCTGTGGGAGCATCGCCGATACGTTAGTGTTACACCATCGTTCTGGTAACGGCAACGTTAGTGCTAACTTAAACACTGAGGCAGTTTAGCTAAAGACTATTACCCAGAATAATTAAAACAGCTAAATATGTTAAATAAATAAGTTCTATATTTCGATTTTTCTATAATTTCTAACTTAAACCACGTATTGATTAAAAAAAACAAAACACTCCACTTTTTCTTTCCGCAGAAAATGGACTCTGCTGCCAAGCTGAAGCAGGCAAAGGACATGAAACTTCACAGGCCTGAAGTGAAGGTAAAACATAATGTAATATTGCTCTGACCATAAAATTCACTGCTGTCACATATTGTGTTTTCACTTTCCAGACTTTCGTCATTGTATAAAGATTTTAATGTGTTACGGTTTCAGCTTTATATAGCTTAAAATACCTGCATCATTACATCACATTTTTTTGGTTGACACTTTTTAAAAGTGACTTACAGTAAGAACTTCAATCATGTGGACACAACGCAAAAATGCAAGAATTATCCAAGTAGCAGCACCCAGAATCACTGGTCAGGACTTACCATCCATCAGTGATATTTCTAACAAACAAACAAGTGCCAGTGCACTTTTTGTCCCACTTCTTCTGCGAAAAAAGTCCAGAGACTCTTCAGGTCATGGTAGTTTTTTGTAAAATATTAAGACCAAGACCACTTGGTTCTGTAGGAGCACATATCCTGAAGCAGTGAGGGACCTTCACTCCTCTTTATAGGAATCAGAAAGGGGAGATTTTTTTCTTTTAATACAGCAATCACTTGTGTTATGTGTTTATAGGTATTTTTTAAAAAGACATGAGTATTTTTAGGGCCCTACTGATGCGCGATTTTTGAGGCCGATCCCGATACCTATATTTTTCGGAAATGAGAAGATTCCGATTTCCAATACATAGGCTGATTAATCTATAACTAATATTTTGAATGTGACTATCAAATACATGTAACAAAGATATGTTATGGAGGGAGGAAAAATAACAAACTTTATTCCAAACATCAGTGTACTGACCAGTAAACATTTTACTTATAACTTATTAAATAATGGTCCTCACTCTGCTGGACAAACCATGTGATTACATCATTTTAAATCAGTAGCCCAAGTATTTTTCCAGCCTTAAATAACGGTTTTAATATCGGTACTTGTTGGAGAACATATACGTCAATACCAATCTCTCTGCGATAGGCCAATATCAGCAGATAACATCAGCAAACCGATTTATTGCTTGGGCCCTAGTATTTTTTTGTATCTCTTTTTATGTTTATATGTTTTAATTGTTGTTGTGTATTGTCTTGTCTACCTTGAGCACACACTAATACCAATTCCAATCAATGTCAAAATTAAGATGATAATAAAATATTGAATCTTGAAGTACATCAGCTTCATGAACTGTGCTGAACTGCTTTAAGTTTCACATTTAGAAACGATATCAGTGTTCTTTTGTAAACTTTTGTTGTTTCTCTCTTTTTAACATCAGGCACACATACAGACAGAATCAAAAACACACAGCTCACAGCGGTAATAGAACAACAGGACCCAGTTTAAAATATAAAGACAGCCATTGCAACAAAAACAGAACTAAGACAACATGTTTTGAAGGACAAATCAGTGTGTACCCAGCTAGTATGTTTCTCTCAAATCTGAAACCCCTTCAAAAGCTAGAAAATTCAGTGAATTTATTTTATTTTTTAATTTTTATTTTCCCTCTTCTATGGTTGCAGTCAAGCAGTGAGGGACCAAAGCGTATTCCTGTGTCAAAACAGTTACAGATCGCTGAAGTTACACCAACTCCACATCAGCGTGTCCTTGGTGTGTCAAATGGACCTCAGCGCATTCAGCGTCCATTGAGCCATCAGAAACCTGTGTCTCATGTCTCTGTTGCTGTCAAGTCCACACACCACACTGATCAGAATGTGAACCCTGCGAGTCAGAAAAGAAATCCAGCTGTTCAGAAGGAAAATCCTGCACCGCAGCCTAAACGTGCTACACAGCAAGACCATGCAAAGACAAATGTGCCCAAGGTGAACCCAGAGACGCCCAAAGCACCATCAGAATCGACAAAGCAGGAGAAGCCGCAGAGTAAGTATAATGCAAAATTGGACGAACTCATCTAAATTGTTTGTTTGTGTGTGTGTGTTTTTTTTTTCTTAATTTTAAAATATGTCTATTGTATCTCTTTATTAGACACACCTGCAGGAAATGATTCTGCAAAAGCCCCAGCATCAAAGTATGTCTGAGACCTATGGATGATAATTCTTATTTGTTTCATATTGTCTTTCGTGCGATTACAAAATTTGTCACTGTTGCTGTTCGTAATAGTGCATATTTCTGCTCCCACAGCAAGAAAGCAGTGGAGCGATGGAGTTTGGAAAATTTTGACATTGGCCGTCCCTTAGGAAAGGGTAAATTTGGCAATGTCTATCTGGCCAGAGAGCGACAGAGTAAATTCATCTTGGCCCTGAAAGTGCTCTTCAAGAAGCAGCTTGAGAAGGCCGGCGTGGAGCACCAGCTCAGGAGAGAAGTGGAAATCCAGTCTCACCTCAGGTAATGTCTTGTCTGTGGAAATTAGCAAGTGGTTGTTTTACTTCGATGTGTGTGCAGTCAATAACTCCCAGGCATTGTGACATAAGTCACCAATGATAAACTCGGTCACTTTGGATGTAACATTAATCTAGCTCCAGGAGGTTGACAGTCTTACAAACTGGTCAGATGATGACAGAAACTTGTCAGGATAATCCAAATGCATTGGTGTTTTTCCGTAATCTTCCCCCATTCCTTAAGTAACATTAATACATTGTACAGGTCTCCTTTGTGAAAACATCGATGAGTGCCCGCATTGTTATCGTTCCCTCCACACACAGACGTAGTTTTTCATTCAGATCAATCAGAGCCAATGTGGACTGACATGCGAAAGTTTGCCCGCCATTACTCTGGAACCACAACTCCGTTGATAAAGTTATCTCAGTTAATGTCTGGCTGATAGTGCTGCTGAACACGGGAACTGTTGCAGTTTGCTGAATAACATCTTTCTTCCTGTGCATGTACAGTAAGCAGTAGTAGCGTGATGAAATTCAGAATTTAACTGCATAACAGCTGCTAGACAACAACAAGACTGTAATTTGTTATCCATATTGAAATAACACCGGGTAGTCAAGGCTCACACATGAATGATACATACAAATTTGTTTTCTTCTGTAAAATAGTCACTTGACTGCAGCACGACCAGTCACAAAGAGTGTCTTTACTGGGGTCTCCAAACCCCTCCATCTGTGCCTGTGCCAAGATGGAGAATTCGACATAAAACAGGGACTCGACCATCTCTAAACTGCTCCGTCTTTGAGCCGCTGAGCCGCTGAGACGCCGGGTTAGTGAGGATTCAAGGTTCAAACGTAGCAATACTGCTGCGTCTTGGATTTGGCCTAAATCCTAGTTATTACATTTTAAAATGCTCCAAGACTTAACCATCGGAAAGACAAGACTCATATTATAGGCCAGTTTGTTTTGGCCAGTACAAAGTCGATGTCCAATGGTTTGACCAGAACGGTAACAGAAACTTAAATGACGAGTGGGGTTTAAGCTGATTAATTAAAAAAAAAAAAAAAAAAAAAAGATTTAAAAAAAAAAATCCTTTTTAAATATATC
>JAQLOL010000012.1:10792776-10804589 GCA_029783665.1 Naso thynnoides
AAAAAAAAAAAAAAGATTTAAAAAAAAATACTTTTTAAATATATCTATTCTTTGAAAGTTTTGCACAGAGTGAGTGGATCAGTGTGGGTATCAAAACCCTTCTTGTGAACTCAGACCTCCTCTATAAAGCAGCTGCTAAGCCTTTAGCCAACGTGGGTGTTCATGTAATTCTGCCAGTCTTTGCACTTTTCAGATATCAGTTCAGTTTTTAAACTGATTTTTAAAAAAAATAAAAATACTTGTGCATCAACGTCCCGCAGGCACCCAAATATCCTGCGTCTCTACGGTTACTTCCATGACCCGTCTCGTGTGTATCTCATCCTTGAGTTTGCGCCCAAAGGTGAACTGTATGGTGAGCTACAGCGCTGTGGAAGCTTTCCCGAGGGCAGAAGTGCTACAGTAAGTTCTTAAATTTCAGACCATTTTTGTGCCATTGACATCAACATATATTTTTATTAAGTCAAACAAACCATTAAATTCCTTTAAGTGTATCCTTATTCCACAAAAATGATGTTGTTCAGCAATGATCCTTTAACTTTTCAGAATTCATTCAAACAAGATGTGATGCATGTTGTGTTCACTGTGCTTCATGTGCTGCACTAGTACATCATGGAGCTGGCAGATGCCCTCAACTATTGCCACTCTAAGAAGGTGATCCACAGGGACATCAAACCAGAGAACTTGTTACTGGGGGCCAATGGGGAGCTGAAGATTGCAGATTTTGGTTGGTCTGTCCACACACCCTCCTCCAGGTACGCACATGCTTTTGTACAAAGCCAAACACATTATGTATTAACTTCTAAAAAATTGATGCATGTTGTAGAGTCCTTTAGTGAAACAGTGTTTGGAGAGGAATAGTGTCCTGTCACTTTTTGTGTCACCTCAGTGTCTGTGATCGTTCTTGGTTTATTTTTTTGTGTCTTGAAGCTTTTGTGTAGACTCCTCCAAAAGAATTACGCAACTGTTGTAACAGAGGGTATCAAAGGGATGATGTAGGACGTCACCTTTAAGTGTCGGATTCAGCTCAGCTTGCTTATCTTGGTCGAGTGAGTCCTTTGAGATTGCTCTTGCTGGTAGTTTGCCCATTAGAAAATACTGGGTTAACACAGGATGTCCCGCTTTGTGTGACCAATCAGTAATCTGCGGAGTTGTCATGTCCCTCAACTCGGCTTGCTTTGAACCTCGCCTGATGTTTGATTTGAAAAAAGTCCCTGCCGCTACAGACTATCAATAATAGAAACAGAGCAAGTGGAGGTAAACCGTACCATGCAGGGGAAAGGTCCTTTAACACGATGCATTTTTCTTGTTCAGGAGATCCACCTTGTGTGGAACGCTGGACTACTTGCCTCCAGAGATGATTGAGGGGAAAACTCATGATGAAAAGGTGGACCTGTGGAGTCTGGGTGTCCTTTGCTACGAGTTTCTGGTTGGAAGACCTCCCTTTGAATCACAAAGTCATGAGGTTACCTACCGCAGGATATCCAGGGTAAGCAAAGGACAGTTAATCACTAAGAATGAGCGACTGATTCCATTTTTATATCGTCCAGTTGTGGTTACTTGAAATCACTGATCAGATCTGATCACCGGGGGGTTTCATTTCTTGTATTTCATTGAACACGCAATTAGTAAAGGCCTCAGAGAGTAGGATTAATCACAAAGGGTAATAATTTTTTTATCCTTGTCCAGGAAATAGACTTTAAAGGTGGAGTCAGTAGCATTCGTTTGTTGCCGTTTGTAAACACAACATTCAGACTCGGCCCCTCCACCCGGCTGAACGCACCTGAAGTATCGTAACTTAGCATGTAGTATGTGTACTGCTATATCGCTTACCAAGCGTTGCACAGCAAGCCACATAGGAGTATTATGTTTGTTTAATGGAGAAGTCAATAATTTAGCAAGCTAGCAAGCTAATTGCCAGTGTTCAGCACCTACCTGTCCATCACAAAGTAGCCCAACTCTGCATCGCTCTTCCCAGCCCCTCTCTCAGTGCTCCAAAGTGGCTGAAAGCCAAACCAAGGCTTTCTCTCACTCTGGAACAAGTTTTATCTGCTTGCTCACTAGGGTTTTATTTCCTTTTCTTTGTGCTGTGTCCGGTCTGGACGGTGTCCAGTAGCTGTGCACAGTCACCACCACACGTATACAGAGGCCCAGAAGTGATGATTGAGCAGCATTACTTTTGTATATGTATATATTTTATTTTTTAGTAAAATCCTACTGACTCCACCCTTTAAAAAAAACAAGGATACCAAAAATCACTTTCATCAATGTTTGGCATTTTGGCGACTTATATTTCAAGACATTTTATTAAAAACACTTAATCATTGATATTTACTTCTTCGGAGCTTCTTGTAGGATGGTTTGAAATTACAGTTGCCTGTTTCATCCCACTTGAGTTTGCAAGCCCTCATTCAAGGCTAAAACTTGTTATTTAGGGTTCAGCCTATGTACTGGTTTTCTGTCTTTGTCATTCAGGTGGAGTATACTTACCCGCCACAGTTCAATATCAGCGCTGGAGCTAAAGATCTGATTGCCAGGCTGCTGAAGCACAACCCTCTGCACAGACTGCCCACTCAGGGTGTCCTTTCCCACCCCTGGGTGGTTGAGTGCTCCACCAAGAAGCCCACAACCCTGAACAAGGACGAGCCCAGCCAATGAGCCTTTTGGTATGCCTCCACCCAACATGCGTGCACATGTGAGGGTGGAGTATTGCAGAACATCAGATTTACAAAGGTGTGAAACGTGAACCAGCGTGCAGCTGATTTATCAGAATCTGCCCGTTCTGCCATGTTCACTACAAAATCATCATACGGACATCTTGAGCCACCATTTCCTTATCTTTTATCTTCTTTCTGCATTTTCCTTGTCTTACCACTGGCATGCTATTTGCCTGTAAATATTTCACTGTTTTGTTTGTAATAATGAATTTTATCCAGCTATTCTAAAATACCATTACTTGAAATAAAAAGTAAATTATCTTTCGTGGAATGAGTGAAGCAGTAAGTATCTGTTGGGAAAAGAAATTTTATGTTTATCTTCTGTGTATTTCAAGCTCTGTAAATGGTCACAAGTACTTGGTGAACAAGACTTTGCACTATGCCCTTCAGAGTGAGACGCTTCCATCAATATCAAAGTACTGTTTTATCAAGCTCCTGCAGTAGCACGTGGCCAGCAGAGGGTGCCAGCATACTGCTAGGATTTAATTTGGAGCACGTTACAGATTTTAGGTAGGACTGATGAACTTTTTCAGCACAGAGAATTAAAAACGTGAATTTCTGTTGGGTGTAAATAAATTAAGTGTTCTGAGTATTACAGCCAATGACTGCATTGCAATTTTATTTTATTTTATTTTTTTGGTAATTGAAAAATTAAAGACTTCTATCCAAGAATTTGTGTCAGAGTAAGTGTGAACTAGAATTGATCAGTATAGATCAAAGCCAGTGCCTTTATTTAATGAGTGGAAACGGAAGCTTTGCCTCGTAACACTGCAGCATCAGGTCACTTTAATTGTTTAATTTAAAGAAATAAACCACAAATTTCAGTCTGACAGTGTAATATCAAAGTCTAAATGAAGAGCAGTAAAAGATGCGAAGTTATTACATGTAAAGTGAATGTAGCATCATGATAGGTGAGTTAAAATGATATGACGGTTGACGACGAGCGCATTTCTGCCTGAAAAGGCCTGCTGCTGTTTCTCATGTAACAGTTACTCTTTTGTCCACTAGGGGCGCCCCAAGCATGATCACGTTTATAGTCTGCAAGGTGATAAGGAAGGATGTTCGTTTTATTTGTCATTCCTGAAATTAATTTATAATATTCTTACGTGTGACTCAGGTGATGCCCAAATTTAAGACACTTTCTTTCTTTGTTTTTACTCGAGTCTATAATCGACCGGCTTAGAGAAGTTTTTGCTTTGTGCCCTCAAAAAAAGGAAGTGGGCTGCTTATGTCAGATTTCAGACAAGTATGTTACTGTTTTGAATATGTTACTAAACTCAAATGACTGCCATAGCCAGATTTTTTTTTTTTTTATCGCTTTGCAGTTATGGCATCACATGTCAAAGGGTTTTCTGCGAGGGTCTCAGCTGTTAGTGATCATATCAGACTTCATGTCGACTTTAGAGCCGCTAAGTAGTCGAGAGGAGTCTGCAGTAGGTTAGGTGAACTTAATGCCATGAAATAAATCGGTGCATTCGACTGCACCGGGTAGCTGGATGGTTCAACAGCTGGAGAATAGCCCACTCAGAGAATAAACGTTTGTCCAGATGTTGTCTGCGCAGGAAATCAACACAGTGGATGAACAGGTCGAGCAAGGCCTGACGCCCGCAGCAGAAAATCTGTGGAAATGCGGGAGTGCAAAAAACACACATGCTTTGGATTTCTCTGCAGACTGAGCTCGAGAATAGGGGAAAAAAAAATCAAAAGGCTGTAAGAAGGCCTGTCGTGCCCAGTCTGTCACACAAACACCGAGACACACACGATTTATTTTCTAAGCCTTGACAGTGTCGAATCAACCCATTTCAGATTTAAAAATGAATAATGCGACTTTCTTTCCTCCATCATTTTCTGTCTTTTATTATAGAGAGAAAAAAAATACATGTTCTGACCGTTTTTCGTTTTACATAAAATCACACACATTTTTACAATATAATTTCACTTATTTCTTTATTCTTTAATATTAATTTCACGATATATGATAACGACTTTGAGATATACATTCCATCTTTTTGTAACCACAATAACACTACACATACGGTTTGAACATTTCCACAGGACCCATTGGATTGCACAGGATGAAAAATGTATGCACATTTTCCTCTCAAATTATCTTTTTTTTTCACCTTAAAGATTTTCAGACAGCGAATTTTTTGAATCTCTCACAGTAATTTCAGAGTAAATCACGTATTTGTAATATAATTTGGGGTCCCCATCTGTGAAATTTGGGCCGTGATGTGGGGGTCTGGACGCTTTGCCATGTTAGGGAATTTTTTGTTAGGCCTAATGCCAATTTAAAATTTCAAAATAAATTTCAAATAGGCCTGTTGGGGGGGAAAAATCAAAGCACTAACACGCTCACGCAGAAGAATTGAAATTCGCAGGATTTGTCTAATTTCCACTTTCCCAGTTTCATCGTGTTTTGTGTCTGAAATATAATACATTCAATGCATAGTTTGTATAGCTGCTATGTACTTTAATATTTTGCATTTCCGGTATTTTTAAACTGCTAGGAAGTCCCGATTCCGTAATTTATAAGGAAACATTTCTCGTGTTTCTGCTGGTTATTGCCTTTGTGATATTTTTCCGTCTTGTGAGTCCACAGGCTTTGTCTGGATTTAATCACCACATTCTCACTGCCCACAGTTATATTGCAAATTACCAATAGAAGAAAGCGGCATCCCCCCACCCCCACCCACACACACACTTTTAATTAATTGTTTTCATCCACATTAAATCACATTATTCCGTCGAATGTCTGTCCGTCACAAACTGGAGCGTTACATGAAGTGAAGTCTCTTGTGAGGAAGCATCACAAGAGCGACGAAAAGACAAACTGCCCTTTTGCAATTTTGTTTAAAGTCAATATTGTAAACGTTTACTCCACTGGAAAATATGTATATGTACGTTTTTTTTCGCATATTTATACATGTGTAGTCCATAGTCTGTTGTGATGCACCGGTTTCCCTCACTGCCGCCGGCTTCACGTGTGTGTGTGTGTGTGTCGCATTTTTTCTGAATAGATGCAAGACTGTATGGGTGTGAAAATATCCGCGTGTTCTGTGCGCGCGTTTTACGCATGAATAAAGCAGAGGGGCTGCGCTTGCTGGGAACTCGTGTTTAATTTTTTTTTTCACTAAATGGGGACTTGCGGTTAACATCTAGTTCCAGCAATGCGTCTAATCTTCTATGTTATATTTGAAAGCCTCTATGAGCCCCTCCATTGAGTGGATAAAACCAGATATGCTGCATATACCTCCTATTACAAAGATGGCGACATCAAAGAAAACCTGGTGCCATAGCAGCTTTCTCCATAAAAGCTTCAGGTGGAAGAGACTGGGGAGCAGAAAGCACAGGCCTGCCCCTGTCAGGCTGCCAGTGAGACCCATGAGGAGGGCGAAATGGGGCACATAGATCGCCATGAGCAAGGTGAACACAACAAGGGCCACACGGAGACCGAGTCCCCAGGATTTTAGGCGTCCATCGCCTCCGTAGCAATCTGGGAAGTAGGCACGTCCCCCGTCCTGAAAAAAGGATTTCTCTATTACCTCGACGGCAGCGAAAAACGGCAGCGGATACGACAGCAAAGCTTTGGCCACGAGGAAGATGTTGACGACAGCTCGGATGGTTGGGGGTAGGTTGTCTGTGATGACCTCCTTGGTTTCGTCAGCCCAGGTCAAGTAGGCCACTAGGGCGAACAGGCCCTTAAGGATGCAGGCAGCGATGTGAGTCCAGTTCATCATGCAGTGGAACTCGCTCGGTTTCTGCATGTTCCCCTCCAGTGATGGCAGGAAGATCTGCGAGGTGTAGCTGAACACGATAATCCCAATGGAGATGGGGAATTTCTTGACATCGATGTAAAACTTGACCTTGTCCCAGGCCCAGTCCCTCGCTCTGGAGAGACAGTATGCTATCACCAGGATGTTGATGACAAAGTGGGCCAGTGTGCACAGCAAGCTGAACTTGGAGACGGCTTTCAGGTTCTTGAGGAAGGCGCAGGGGAGGAGAGCGGCGGTGGCGATGATGGCCCACGACTTCTGGGAAACGGGCATGTTGGGGAAGCTGTTGTACATGAGGTTGCCACTAACCACAACATACAGGATGCAAGTCATCACTAGCTCTATGATTTGGGCTACATTCACGACATGGCCACCCAAAGACGGGAATCTGGGCGCGCAGCAGGCGTTGGCAATGTCCACATAGGAGTCCCTCACACGGACAAGCTGCCCGTCTTCGTCCTCCTCGTACAGGCAGGAAATGAGGATTTTGCCCGTGTAGCAGCACACCACGGCGGCGAAAATAATGAGAAACAGTCCAAGGTATCCTCCGTGCAGGATGGCGTAGGGCAACCCAAGAACGAACATCCCCTACAAACATGGGGGGAAAAAAGGTGATTGGGTTAAACTGGCAAAGTTTTATAAGAATGTTCGTTCTAAACACAATTTTAAATTGTAATGAACCAAATTATTATTATTATTATTATTATTATTATTATTATTATTATTATTATTATTATTATTAGGCTATAGGCTAATGAGCAAAAATATTTGAAGTGGACTTTTGGATATGGCTCGTTCGGATTTTTCAATGGCTGTCACTCCACTTTTCATGTTGTGGGTTTTCCACTTCGCTTTGAGCGCATCCGCCCGCCTCTTACGTCACTACGCGCTGGAGGAGACACACTCTTACGTCACGGTGGCTGCCGTGACCACTGCCCTGATAAGGCAAGAAAAGGATTGCGTCTAGGGATATTTGTCGCATAGCCTCCACACACAGACTCAACTCTCGAGTAAATTCTCGCACTTCCAAGTGATGGTCTGTCATCTCACGGAATTTGGGACACAATACCTCCTGGTACATATAATTAATTTGAATAATAAATATATAGCCTATCTTTATTGCCACTTATTTCTGTCTGGAAATGCCAAGACGAAACTAGATACATTTGATCACATTTGTTTTTAATGTTGCGTAAAAATGTAGGGCGATGTTTTAAGAGATTTTAGCTCATTTAAAACTTTAGGCTGCTGTGCGAATATTGTCCGTAATGTCCCTAAAATTATTCAAAAGGCTGAAAATATGATTTAGTAATATCTGTGCGCAAAGTCCGCAAAATGATGGGAATTTTTTTAGGCCTATTTATTGTTTCCCTGCCATGCAGAGTGTTTAGGTGAGCAGTTATCAGGGACATGCATCAGTGACACTGAACATTGCTTTTCAGACAAAGAATGAGTGTTGAGAGGAGGGGTGAGGGGTGGGGGGTTAACGCCTTGGCTGCTCTAAAATATCTGCACTGCTCCAATGAAAAGTGTATGAGTGAAAAGTTTCAGGTTCAGGAATTTTTCCATGTTTACGTAAAGAACCAGCTAGGCTGAATAATTTTGCAACATTAGGCTATTAAAAGCATTTTTAAAGCAACCCTTTATGTGAATTTATCTAAGGTTTCACAGCTGCTCCGGACGCGACTCAATCACCAGGCACAGACCCGCCCGTTTACAATCCGTGAGGTGCGTCTTTACCTGGATGGCGTTCGTGACGTTCCAGCCCGCCTCCCAAGCGGTGATTTTTGGTCTCGCTTCAGACAGCTCGTTCGTCGAGCCTCCGTCCTTTGAGGCTGAGTGCGGTGGACCGGTGCCGTCCCTCTGGTAGTGGCTGTCCCCCTCCATCACGTCCCCGTCTCCGCTCCCCTCTCCTCCCAGCTCATCGGATGTCAAAATGTCCATCTGCATGCCTTGCCGGTGGTCGTAGTCCAGGTCATCGCAAGCGGCAAAGCCCAGAGCCTCCTCGTCGGTGGCGGCCTGGAACCCCATCTTGGCGAACATCCCGCTCACCTTCGCCTGGGATTTGTTTGAAACAGCGGTGGCCGCATTTGACAGTTTATTAGAAAGCTTGCTTCTGATTAACGTCGCCATTTTTTGTTCCTCTACTGACTCTCAACCTCTGCTGCTTAATTAGTATTTTTTTCCTCCAGTAAGTACAAATTTGGGCTACTTTGGGTGGCAGCTCTTGATTTTCTGCATTAGATAAGCCACGGGGAACGCGCAAGGTTTGTTTCAAGACACCTTCGGTTTTCAGTTGCTATCTCTTCTTCTTGTTCAGTGTACGCCTGCTGCTCTTGATTATCCCCAGGTTCATGTCACCTTCAGACGTCGCTCCGGTTCTGCATCTTGGCAATGCGCTCTGATGTTCGACGAGTAGCGCACCTATTCAGTCTCTCAGGCAGTTTGGCGGTGTGCGCAAAAGCTTTACGCACGAAAAAGGGCGAGCCACAGGTTTCCGTTGGACCTATAATATCGCTTTCTTTTGGGTTATAAGGTGGCAGGCAGCGTTTCCAGGAGTTGGTTGTCGGTTTTCAGGTGCCTTGTATGATGCCAATGCGGTACCGTGGAGCCCGGGGGGGAGGCAGGGAGGAGACACGTGTCCTCATCAGCCTGCCAATGCAAAGCACGTCTCCAGCCCTCCCAGTACCCCACCAGGAGAAAACGGGAGAGATTTGCTGCATTTCTAGGGGAGGTGCTTGTAGTACCCCCACCATCCCTTCCCCAGCCATAATCTATAATACTTCATCCTAACATCCAATGACATTCCGGGGGCCTTGGATCTTGCATAACTTTAGGCGTATAAAAGAAGGCTGGAATTAGACGAAAACCCAAAACTCTTTGGACCAGATTATATAATGTACAGAACTAGGACTTTTTTCCCCCCTTTTTTTAGAAAGCCAATTTCTTTTAAGCACGAAGAGGACGTGGATCATCAAAGTAGTATCACAAATTGATTCTGGGATTACATTTTTCGGGTTTAAAAATCGTTGCGTTTTGTAGCGTTTGCTCATGGGGGTGAAATGATTTTCCTGTAGGCCTGTAGGCCCGTTGTCTTTGCTAAGTGATGGTAAGATATAGAACTTTGGATCGCTCATATTTTAATGCAGCCCTTGAAAGTTGTAGACTTTACTAATTATGTTTCCTTAAAAATAATTTTAGTGTTTTCAGTGTTATTCGGCTGGCTCTACTTTCGGTGACGTCCTCAGTCCGGACGCTCTTTCATTCACTCATTCAGTGACTCTGCTTGTGTCTAGAGATGATGTGACAGTCTGAGCCATGATGTGTTTCCGTTGAGAAAAATGTACAGAGCACGAGTTTTGCAAATTAAAAAATCTCGTCAAGTCTGCCTGAAAGGAAACGTTGACCGATGTGTAAGTTAAAGTGAAACTTCATCCTGATTCGGTCTCAAGTGAAAATGCTTATTGCTTTTTTCCTGTTTATTTTGTTTCAATTTTCATTTTTTGAAAATCGAAAATACTTCCGTTTTTTCGTTCAAACTAAGCATACCATGAACATATAGTCAGTATAATACAACTCTGCTTTATTAAAAAGTGAGGAACTCTTAAACTCGAGTCTGGCTGAAGAGCAAAGTCGTAAATCCAAGTAGAAAGCCTCATGCTTCATAATGTGGCACTGGATTTCATTTCAGGCCTGTTAAATGACAAAGTAATACTGTGGCCTGTTTAAGGCTCATAACGTTGTTTCTTAAATAGACATGTAACCATGTAAGAGGAGTGATGCAGCGGAGCGACACAACAAACTGACATCTCCAGCTGTTTATCATCACGTGACAAACAACAACCACTTAAATCAATCGGAGGGGCTTATAATAAGAATTTGTGCCAGATTTTTAGGAGTATAAAACTCCACAGATAAGCCTGTCTGTACTGTCAATGTAAAATACGAGGCACAGCCTGTTAGAAAAATAAATTAATCAGATAAAATCAATCAATAAATAGAATCGCTTCTATTAAAAGTCAAATTATTAACCCCTTCGGTTCGAGCTTGATGCTGCTGGCAAATGAACAATTCGCCCTTCAACACAGACGGAGGGAGAGGAGCCATGTTTGCTTTGTTTGTTTAATATTTCTTTACAGCAGTTGAACAGTCTTTGGGCTAAAAGGAAACTGGATCACCATGCCGTGATTTAAACTCACATGTGGAGTGCAGGCCGAGCTGCTTCCGGCCTGTTTCATCTCCAGCCTGATTTGGGGGTCTGAATCGTAAAACGAGGCAAATAAATCGCTCCCTCGAACGCGCTTCTGCTGTGCGCGTGTTGCGGGCCTATGAGTGTTTTCTTTCAGTTTCCAGTCGCGTGAACGAAAATGGCCGCTTTCCGCAGCCCTGAATGAAAGAGTTAATGACAGAGGCTGTTATCAGCGGGCTGCAGCCCTCCTCTGATCTGTGCTTTGCGCTGTCTGATGGAGTGTGCCGCAAGATGAAAAGAGCAGCCGTGACACCACCAGCCAGCGGGTTACAGCGACTGCAGACCTTCTCACGACCTGCTGTACAGATAATAATAACAACAATAATGCTAATAATAGAACAGATTTGGTTTGTGATGAATGTGCGGGTATGCGGGCTGAGTTTACAGTGAAATAAAGGCTTATTGAAATCACATGCACGAGGACGACATGTCTCTTAGCCCTTGTTTGAGGCCTCCGTCACATGTAAAATGCAAATTTTGCCCCATATTACTGAGAACAGGTATCGTCTGATCGATTTATCAGGGCTGGAGGTTTACACCTTCCTCATGTGTCGATAAGCTGCAGGTATTTTCAAATTCTTCCCAGACTTTGTAAATAATTTTGCATGTTATCCCAGTAAGTGCATGTTGTGTGTGGCATGGGGGAGTTTCTACCTACAAAGGGGAGGAAAGTGATTTTCTCAGTTTATCACTCATCGTGAGAGTCACCACAGGGCCAAGGTGCCACGTCCCTCGGGCGTCCTGACTGATAGGACCAATCGAAGCGCTTTATCCGGTTTGTCCGAGTTTGCAGATGCTTTCGTGTTTGGCCGCCATGTCCTATATCCACTGGTGAGGCTTTATTGTCTCGTTAGTGATAGACAGTAAAATTTAAAAAAAAAATAAAATAAAAAAATGGCATTGCCATCTCACCGTGCACTCAAATTCGTTTCCTCCAGTGCACCAACCCCCACGCACATTTCCCCTCCTCCTCCTCCTCCTCCTCCTCTTCCTCTCCTCAGTATTTCACCCCCGGCTCTCCTTTTTCACATTACACACATGGGTGAGCTGGCACAAGGTACTCCGCTTTCATGT
>JAQLOL010000012.1:10808563-10818563 GCA_029783665.1 Naso thynnoides
TTTTCACACACAGGCTAAATGGCTGCAAGTCAGCCAACTTACCTCTGACACCAACCAGCCAACAGGCTGCTGGTTGTTCCTTTATATTTGACAGACTTATGAATGATATATATCATCACTTAAACCTCTTGACAAGAAATTGGAAAGGGGAATTTCTAATGTGTTATTTCTTTACCAAAATTTGAGCTAATTTGCCTTGCCATTTAGCTAATACGAATCGCTAAATCTCTGCAGTGTTTGCTCTACACTAATAATATCTCATAGGCCTCCTATGCCTTTTCAGAGCTTTTTAAAAAATTAATTATATGTTAAAACTATCTTAAGCAAATATTATTCATTTAAAAATAGCCTACTCTAAAATGTGTCTGGAGAGTGTGACTTTAAACTGTTTTATCTTTTAACTAGATGCTGGATCAAAAGCTGAGATGAAACACTTGTAGCCTGACAATACAGGGAATCCCTTTTTTCAAATTAGCATTGATGCTTTGTTGATTCTACCCATTCCCTGTGTTTTTATTAGTATAACCCATCCATTTCCGCTCCCCATCCACTCTGAATGATTCATTGAAATGCACATCTTGTTTGCAATTGACTACATTCACAACCTGCTGAAAGCTTTTTGTTCGCTCCCTGTGATGTCGGCAGGCCTTCAAACAGCTTTGATTTAATTGAAACTCGCAGCGCTCATGGAGAGTGCTTTGAGCTTAATAAAGGCAACCGCTGGCCATGTTGCATACAGGTTTATGAATAAAACCATGTATACTTTTGAAAATGGGTTTTTCCCTCTGCGTCCTCCCATCCCCCACAGTTGAGCTGTGCAGCCACTCTGGGCTGTCATTAACTGCTATTGTCAGCAGCACAATCAAGAGCAGGGAAAAAAAATAATACTCCAGCACTTATCATGAGCTCAGCCACGGGACCCACAAATACACACACAGAAACACACAAAAAAATGCACAACACACCAGGAGAATGGATGTTACTATTGATTTCTGGGCTGATGTGTGAGACTTTGGACAAATACAGGAGGCTGGCTACAAACTGTGTTTTTGTCTTTCAAGAGCTATAATTGTTCTGCAACACCAGGCCAATGACTGGCCCTAAATTTAGACAGCAAGTCAATATACAGCCATGGATCAGGCAGAAATGCTGCGTTGCCACTAAATTCCGTTTAATCTGAATCCCTCCTACCTGCTTTGCTTTTTATAGTATCCACACCCTTAGATGGCTTTGGAAATAGACACAGGAGGCCATTAAATTGATATAAATATGCAATATTAAAAAAAAAAAATTCTTATCAAAAAGAACAAAACCAACAATGAATTGACAATCAAAACCAGGATCAGCGTCTGTGCATCCAAACACTGATATAGCTTATTTGTCTGTGCTGTTGACCTCCACTGTTAACCCACGTTAAGTACACACGGTGCTCCGCTGTCGGGTGGCATTTCCTTTACTGAAAAAGAACTTATTTTTACTTTGAGTCAATCTCACACACTCGTTGGTGCTTTAAATGCTTGCTTACGCACCAAATATTATTCCACAGCTGAAAACAGTCCCTTACAAATACACTACTTACTCCTCTTTGAGTGACGTTTACTGAAATTAACAACGCCCTGCTGCTTTAAAAAATTAGAGCCTTTTTAAAAATATGTAGGAAAATATCTAAGCAGCAGTCAAAGTAAATGTGCTTCATCAGTACTATATATACATGAGTTTGATCAGACTTCACTTACAGTAAACAAAAAAATAACCCACTGTTATCTGATTCATCTGAATCTGATTTAAAAGCAACTAAATCCCGATTTATTGTTAATTGTTTATAACTATTAATGTAACATCATCTTTTTGAGCCATAGCCCCACCCATTTCAAACTGGTGACTAATACTCTAAAAGCAGGAATATAGAAAAACTGTTTCTTTTGCACACAAAAAAAAACCAAAAACAAAACATGTTTCTGTAGGAAACCATTCATCACCCTAAGTGGATATTTGACCAGATATGCTTTTAGGGACTTTAAGATTGCAGGGACTTTAAAACAGTACAGAATAACGTCTCACACATTCGTCCTTTTACTTTTTTTAAGGGTGCAACTTTCATTTACTTCCATTGACAGACTAGAAGCTAATCTACTTTGTTGTTTTCTGCCTGAATTGTGTTATAGAGAGCTTGGACCCTGGGGGCGCCTGCAGTAACACATCTCATACAAACCTGTCAATATACTCAACTTCTCTCACTACTCTCAACACCAGCCCCCAGGCTCTCTCCCTGTGTGTCTACAACTCAGCACTGATTGCTTTCTGATCTCCCTCTTGTACTATTTAAGCCAAACATTTAGGGGACACATGCACGGCTGCAGAGGGCAGGCCGTCTAGACAGGAAACAGAGATATTCAGGGATTTTCTTCATTTCAGAAGAGTCCTTTAAAGGCCAAATTCTGGAAGATTTTAGATAATTAAATGTTTTTGGTGTTTGTTCATAGATCTAGATGCAGTAATTCAGCTGACATAATTAATTTGAGAGAGTAATTTGGCGTTATATTGTGTTGTAGTCACTGAATACATTTGATTAATACTTTATGTGCGATACAAAGGCCTTGTTCGTCAGATTATTACAGCAGTGTTTTCTATGTTCATCTGAATTTAAAAACTTGTAGTGCAGCTACTTCCAGCTGAGGTTAACAGTGGATTGGAGACATTTGTAAAGGAAGATGTTGGTGCTGGTGATGACTTTGAGTCAAACTCAAACTGTGACCTGTGATATACAAAGCAGAATGGGTCCATTTCCACACTCATTTTTCTTTTTTCCTTCTATCTTTGGGATTTGACAGAAACACAAACCAGGTTCTGTCAGCAGCCTCCTGTTTGGTCATCAGTGGACCCGGTGTTCATAGCATGCCCACATTGTGCCTTGAATGTGACATGGGTGGAAATAGTGTTGGCTTAATTACCGAGAGTGTTGAGGACTGAAATTGACATGAGCCCTCTAGAAAGAATAAAGTGAATTTCTTGGTATTATTTAAAAAATGCAGATCCTTGCTTTCCAGCAAGGATGGCATAGATAAATAGCACACACATCAGATGAGCCCATGTTTACATTTAAAAAGCAAGAGTACAGGCAAGAACACGAGTCAATCAAGGTGGGTTATTTTACAGATAGAGAGAATTTGGGTATTTGAAATGTTGTGAAACCAATCCTGAGTTGACCTTATGCCTCAAAGACAAATTTGTAACGTAGGCTGATGCTGATAAATTTATAGCTTTCTCAACGAAATGACTTAAACTGAGCAACCAAATTTGATATATGTAACCTAGATGTCTGGGTGCTGACGTTACCAAAACAATTTTTGCTTTGTTTCATGGTCATGTCAGAGTTATCAATCTTACATAGCTGCAAATGAATGCATTTTCTTTTCTCTTCAAATAGCTGTGTTCAAAAAAGAAAAAAGTGTTCTCGTGGAGCTCAAAAATTTGATACATGTCTAAGAATATAACATGTAAAACGAACTGAAATCATCAGTCATATTTGGTGTACTCTGGTTCAAACAAATCACCAATTTAAATGACTAAATAATTTGTTCTGGCTGTGGTGCAACCAATCAGTAGTACTGCTCAACCCAATGACCATTTATACTATTTTTAAAATTAACCTAACAGGATCATTCAATCCAATCTTTGTGTGATTTAGATGATTTTGTCTGATAAACTTCACTGTTTGGGATAGATAATGAAAAGTCGGAATTAGAAGTAAAGAATCATGAACAATTCTACAAAGATAAATAATAGCTATGTATGTAAGGTCCATTTGTACAGTATGTCAGCATGAGCGGCAGGATTGTCATGTCACTACATCATTGTGTCTGTTCCTCTCTTTTGTCTTTACATTTTAAAATAGGATATTAATTTGCTTTTACTCTAAGAAAAATACGGGCCTATAATGTTGTTACCATGTTGAGGAATTCCTATTAATTCCTCTGAAAACAAGTAAATATTTTTCTGCTCATATCTGTAGTAACAGAAGTCAAGCTATCAGATCGCACCTCTCCCTAATTCAATCTTGAATGTAGCTTATCATGTTTCTGTTTACCACCCTTCACAGGGCAAGATAAAATCTCTATTGTGCGCTTGTGTTTAGTTGAGATAAACAGCAAACAATATTAAACACCTCCATATCTGCACCTCCACTCTTTACACAATCTACTCCTCACTGCTGTCTTATTGCATTTCAGTCTCACAGCTCTCTTTATTCCCCTGTTATGTCTCCACAGTGGGTGGATTGCCATGAAATTCTCACTTTATATTCATGGTTCCTTCCTCTTTTGGTTCCATTTTGATTTTATTCTAAATTTTCCTCAACAACCAAACACACAAGACAAGACAAGACAAGACAAGACAAGACAAGACAAGACAAGACAAGACAAGGAGAAGTAAAAGGACATAGTGCACAGACATGACATACCAGTGAAAATGAAGAGTCACAAGGTTAAATTATTATGAAGCATGTGTTTCTATCCAGTGCATAATGTGTCCATAACAGCACATACATACATGTTTCGTTGAGACATGGTCCTAAATGCATGCACTGTCATTTTCGTTTTAACAAATAAACATTAGGGTACTTTACAAGAGGCAAATATTGTGAGTCTTGTACTGACTGTGTGTATTTCGTGGAAGTTGAACAGCTTACAAATCTGGATTTTACTACTTTTTATTACCTTGAAACTTAGATTAGGGGAAATTCTTGTGGCGCAGCTGCTGGAAGGAAAATTTCTCTGACATCATTGACAAATGAAGGCATTGGACATTGTAGACTTAGTTTTAAGACTTTAATTGATTATGTATGCAGTAGATGTATGTAGATTGTGACATGTCTCTGTAATAGAGCTGTGAGGAAGTCAGATGAGAGTCAGCTGACAGTCACCCTCTCAGGTAATCTGAAATGATCAAAATTTCAGTGTCAACCTTGTCATAAGATATCATATTATTGTTCCATAATTTTCCTGATGGTATACAAGTCAAGAAAACCTGACAGTCAAGAGGAAACACTTATTAGAGGTCTTCTCTCCATGCTGCGTGTATTAAAGAGATCTGTTTCATCACTCCGAGTCTGTAATTCTAGTGAGCATTAGCATCATTTCTCCGACAATTTAACAACAAGAGGAGGGCAAAATTTATTGTGTCCAATAATCCATTCCTTCACTTATGCAGACACGACAGAGATGATGCAGCCTCATTCATGCTAATAAGGTCCAGAATGTTCTCCATTAATTAAAATAATTCTTTTATGACGGTCCAATTCATAAGAATTATGTGTTTTGTTGCAAAGTATTCTAATGCTTAACTTTTGTGCAGCTGCACAATATACCACTGACCCATAAGCACAGCAAGCAGTCAGATGTCAAGCTGTTTTCAAGATCTTTATGAATCTTGTCAGAGTATCAAACAAAAGAGGAGGATAAAATGCAGACACTAACACACAAATTTAGAGCAAACTGAGGGCGAGCTTCAACAGCGAGCTGATTCAAACAATAGTACAAAACAATACAAAAATCCAAAATGCAAAAAGTGATAAAACTAAGGCACGCACGTAAAGTCCAACAAAATGCAGAAAGTGACAAAACAAGAAACAATATGTGGAAAAAACAAGTAAACCACTAACCAGGGAGACACAAGGAGCTCAGGGAACAGGCAAACCAAGGCGAAAACATGGCCAGAAAGCAACAACAGACAAACTGACAACTAGACAGGGAAACACTGACTTTAAATACCCTAAGACTGATGACAAACTAAACACAGGTGAGTAAAACACGGCACAGGTGGGTCAAATACAGGAAGTAAAGGTGACAACGCACACAAAGAAAACACATATCAAAATAAAACAGGAACTGGACTGAAATTCAACTAAAAAGCCAAATCAAACACAAAATCCTGACAGATTGGGACAAATCTCTACAGACCTTCCATCCCAGAACAGGAGGAGATTAAGATTTGTGATTTTTAAAGAAATGTCTCAAGAGCTTTTACGTCTTTTTTCTGGATGAACTGTGATAGCAGGTGATCACTTCACCTTTTTATTTTTTTAACAGGAGTTGTCATTAGGTCAACAGTGTAGTATGTTTAATAGTTACAAAATGAATTATGTTCCCATCAGCCTCAGCTATGTTTTGTTGTTTAGTGCTAAATAGTAAGTGTTAGCATGCCAAACAAAGACAGTGGTCATGCCAATATTGTATATTACGTATGTATATGTCAGTATTGCTACTGTGAACATGATAACATTTAGTTCAAACTATCACTGTGCCAAAGTTCAGCGGCTATGACTGTAGACTATAGTGTTGTGTTTATTTGCAGCAGGATAATATAACCCTAATAGGCACAGTCAACTCCTTTAATAAGCTATAAATTATTCTGATAATTGCGTCATGGTTCTTGCCATTTTTTAAACCACGATGCCAAACATCACCCTCACCCAGCTTCTTAAGTGTGAAAGTTTGCAGCTTTTTCTCATCTTTCTTTCAAGAAATTTGTAAGAGGCGCATTGAGACTGTTGGTTCTACAAATTGTGATGGGCATTTTTTAATTTTTACAGACCAAAAGGTAACCATTTCTTTAACTATGAACATAACTGTTAGCTGCAACCCTAATTAGTTTAGTGAATTCTCTTTCCTTTCAGTTGTTACCCGCCTCTTTTCCTCCTCTTCTTCATCCTCCTCTCCTTGTCCTGCCTGGCTGTGTCCTCTCTCCCTTTGCTCTGTTGTGACCATACCTCCACCCAGACACCTGACTCCAGACAACCATTTGAGATGACAAAAAGCTCAGTTTTTATCTGCAGCCACAGCTGCAATTCATTGTAGAATCGTGAATGAAGTGGAGAAATTAATAGCACCCACCCACCCATTCTCTCCTCTTCTTCTCTTTTCCTCCAATTTCTGCCAATGCTGTCTCCTACAGCTGGTGCTTTCTGAAGGGTGAAAAGACCCAGCTCCATTTGAATGCCCCGTTTTTGAATTTGCTGAACAGCAGCTGTAAATTATAGGCCATTTTAGAGGCAGAAGATGATCATCACGTTAGGAAAGATGTTGCACACTGGATATTACAGGCTGTCCCCCCTTGATTATTTAATTTTTACGCATTTATTTGGTCTTAAAATTGACTTTAAACACCAAATTTCTAAACTTTTAACCTGCAAAAACCCTTTGTTTGAAGGCAAAAGTTAAACTACCGCACATTTAAAGCCTATTTGAAAATAAAATATGCAATATTTCTGAATTACATGTCCAAAAAGTAACAATATACATGTTTTTTTCTTTTATTTAGTTTTAAATGTATTCCAAATGTTTCTAACAATGGTCAAACTCAGAGAAATAAGTAATTTTATTTAGTAGGTGGCAGTGAGTTTTGTATGTGTCAGAAATTACTTATTGTGCCTCTTAGGGATGGTTAGGGAAGAAAGGTGCTATTATAAAAAATACTGTTTGCTCTTGCAATTACAAAAAGGACAATTTTGTCCCCAAGGCATGCAACTCACAGTGTGATGTAAATGGCACAGGGGAGCCATGGTTTGCAGGGCTCTGTGTAAATGGCATGCTGGCAGGTTGAACAAAAACACTTTGCTTTAGCCCAGACGGGGGGGTGGGGGTGGGGGTGGGGGGGTGGTGGTTCTAATTTGGGCTATAACCTGAACTGACTTCATGTCCTTTTCTGCAAAGATCAAATGGGATCAAAGTTGATTATTTTTTTCTAAAATCTTTGTCATTTCTTCTCTCTACTGACATCAAATGAAGGACACTGATTCAAATTACTTTTAAGTTTTAAGATTTGCATTCAGTGTTTAGACAAAAAATCTACACCACTGGAAAACATGTAGATTGTGTCTTTAACACCATCATTTGCCTCATATTGCTGTGCAGCATTAGAACCTTTTCATATTTACAGTTGCTGGTTACAGTTCTGTCCATTTAAGTCAGTTCAGTTAATCAGATTTAGCTTTTAACTCCACGGCAGGTCATTGCTGCCCTGTGCAAGCCATGTCTCCGAAATCTACAAAGTATTTCATGGGCTAACAAAAACAAGTTTATGACCATGCATATTTCAAATTATCCAGCAGGCTTTTAAATGGTTTATGTAGCTTAAGAAGACACCACATCTCAACTTTTCATCCTTAAGTCTGTTCTGATGGTTTGAAGAATACTTAGGCCATGTTATGCCCATATTTTAGGTTCATATTTTATTCTTGGATAGTAGAGCAGGTGTTCATGCTTTGATGCTCAAAAAACTCATTGGTTTTCTCATACAGCCAAATGCAGCAGCCCTGTTTTTTCCAGGATTTTTGTTTCTGTCTGAAACCCTCCGCTTTACCTCATGCCCCACCTCTAAAGGCTTATTCTGCCCTGACTGGCCAGTTCAAACACACACCTTCCAGATGAACCTATAGGGAAGCCCAACACACTGTGACACACCAGCGGTCTGAGATTTAAAAAAAACTGATGAGAAGGAAGTGTTCAGAGCCATTAGAAAGAGTCCACAGGGATTACTGCTTCATACCCTTACCTCATTATTTCATGCTTTGGCACCATTTCAAACGGCAGTCTGACTTTGTAACATTATTTATAGGTTGAAAGAGACAGAAAATCAGAATATTACCCCTTTAATTATTTGCCAACTCTGTGAAAAACTACAAGACAATATAAAAGTTTCAGTTTTAAAAAGTTAAAGTTTAAAAAGTAAACAAAATCTAAAAAGAGAATTTAGCTTCAAAGTCAAACTCTAGAAATGTCAAAAGATCCTAATAAGCCTATTAGATGTCAACAAACATCAGTATTTACATGCATCCCATTACATTTTGTTCAAGAAATAATTTCCAAAATGAAAGTAACACACAAGAGATTAGATTAAACAAAATTAACTGTAGGCTTATGTCTGATTATGAAATCTCTGCTGACAAATTAATTCGGTTTTAGAGTTAAAATTATAAGTAATAATTCAAAAACTGCTTATATATAAATCTGAGCTAAAAAACAAACAAGTATGGGATCTGAGATCAGACGAATCTGCTCTTTATCTCCAATTCACTGAGGTTTCAAATCAACATGAGCTCTGTCCTGTTCTCAAACGCTCTGAGATTACATCCGCCTCGTGGAGTGGCATGGCTCTCCACTCCACTGTGTGAAGGGGTGTCTGGGGATGTGGACACGGGTCGCAGGCAGTGCCGCATCAGGGCATCGAGCCCCAGCCGAGTGGGAATCATGTTGATTTTCATGCTTGACTAAACCTGTTTTGCCAGCTGCCATTTATGCTCAGACATTCATTCTGTGTGAGTGACTGTGTGTCCTATTTTGGCCAGCATAATGTGGCATTGAGCCTAAAATAGAAACAGTGTCATCACAGCAGAGCGTGATCAGCGGAGCCTCCTGAAAACGAAATAAAACTCACCTTTTACAAATAAAAGAAAAACTGTAAATGTAAACACAAAAACAGGGGCTGCAGCATGTTCTTTTTCCTGTCACTTCAAAAGCAGAGAGCTGAGAGCTTTCTTTTCCTTGTCCAACATAATTCAGCTTGGTGTCTAATTCATGTTATTACTGAAATTGCCTCAAATTTGTTGCCATGGTTATTTTTCTCCCCCTTTTTTAAGCTTTGTGCTGCCTCCATGGCGGCCGATGATTAGAGCCGACAGCGGCTAGAAAGAGTCTGGGTGAGGGGAGACAGTGTGTGTGTGTGTGTGTGTGGGACAGATAGGCTGCAAGGCAGTGACCTGGTAATAGTGAATGTATTCACAGGCCATATTCCAAGATAGTTGCCATGGTCACAATAATTGGGAGGCAGGGCAGAGAGAGAGAGAGAGAGAAAAGGAGTAAAGTGTGTGTGTGTGTGTGTGTGTTTGTATGTGTGTGTCTAGTTTACAGACAGACAGTGAGAGAGTGATTGACTTTGAGAAAAGGAGGCTTGAGGCAACACTGCAGACTAGCAGCAGGAAGTGGTATTACACCGCCAGCTGCTG
>JAQLOL010000012.1:10820272-10831804 GCA_029783665.1 Naso thynnoides
ATGAGTCATGCTGCGAATCCCTCCTCCCTCACTCAGTGGGAGTTTTTGATGCTCTGGGCAAAAAGCTGTTTATTGTCACTGTGTTGTAGCGATAAGGTTTGTGTGCCGCTCAGTCACTGCTGTCAGCATGTGTGCGCATGCAACACACACAAAGACACACACAGAAACACACCTTTTCTTCTCTGAAATAGAAAAGCATCAGTTTGTGAATACATACAGATTTGTTTAGTGTGAGATGTGCTTTCAGTCCAAAGTGTCACTGTTTGTCTCAATATGTGTGTATGTGTGTATAGTGACTCGGGGGATGGAGCGTCTGTGTTGATGTGAGTGTGGCAGCACTGCCAGGGGTGTGTGTGTGTGTTTGTGTAACAACCATCAGCAGCAGCCACAAACACAAAAGCCTCTGCAGTCGCAAACAAAAAAATTTCTCCCTCAACCCGAAACTGACAAAAGACAGTGAAAGATTCTGAGATGAGTCAAAAATAAAACACAATGCATCAATAGTATAAGATACACATAATACAGATAAATCAAATGATGTGTAAGAAGAAATATAAACACATTTTGCTTTTTCTTTGATCTCTAAATAGCTGATAAACTTCATTTTTTTTGTTCTATATTTGGTAACATTTTCCATTTTCCTCATGCAGATTTTTCAGGTGAGTGTGTTTTATATTTGCCCAGGCTAGAGCAGTTATTGGATCAGGGTTTGTTAGAAGCTACACCACATCAGCAGGGAGCTCTGTGGCCAGGTAGCTCACCTGAGAAAATGTGCATTTCCTCCAAATGTTTTTATGCATATTTTCTAATTTGGCATAATAAGTTCTAATACAATAAAAAAAATGCAGAGTTCAAATACTGGAAAATGAAATAAATTTTTAAAAAGAACCTCACAGACAGATTTGAGGTAACATAAAGGTCACAAAAGAAACAAAACAGTGACAAATAAAAACAAGCATCTGTGTGGAAAGATAAGGAGACTGTGATGTTCCTTGATACACACCAAATAATCTCAAATCAAATAATATGGTTTAAAGATTAAGGTTCCTTTAACAGTACTCTTCCTCTTTATCTGCAGTATTAAAGCAGAATCTGATTGCAGAATTAACTTCGACTGTTATTTCAATGCATCCAGCTGCTAAAATAAGTATAACAGCAAAGCGCACAAATCCCTATTATTTTTGCCCATTTTAAGGAAATTTGGTTAAACTTTTTACTTCATTTGAATGGTATTTTGTCCTCTAGTAGCTAATGCACACTCACCTCATATTGCTTAATGCTAATTAGCAATTCGTCAGACAAATTGCTCATGTCAGCCTCTTGGCAGGAGATACTGAGAATTTCTGGCACCAGTCATTCACTGATACATTTAAGTAACGATTTAAAAAAATATATGTATCACCACTGATACAACAGAGTCAGCTAATTAAATAAAATCCAACTACTACATTATTTAACAGTGTCTCCATTATTTTGTCCTCTCTGATAACTTTTATTATGTTTTTGTTTGAGTTTCATGGCTCCAGTCTACCTCATGTCCTCATCACCATATTATTTTTATAGTTTTTGAAAGAATTTGAATATAATCTTGTGAAAAATATAATCTCAATGGCTGAAAGGAGCTCAAAGTCCCATCAGTCTGAGTGAATCAGTGAGGGTTATCTGTGCCGGAAGCAGTCTCCTTTAAGCATATTTGCACTGATGGATATTGAAAGATAAAGACAGCCTTTTCCATGCAATCATTTCATCTTTAATTATGTGCTTTATTAATGGCACTTTTTATATGGAAATGTGATTATATTAACACTACATAGCCTACATATTGAAGGTTTATTTGAAGCAGCTCTGTTTTTAATTTGGCACTTTTCCTTCAAAAAAAGAAAAGAGAGACTAAGTGTCCATTTGAATATCTTTGATGTTGCTTTCAGTGTTTCTTCCTGATGCAGATTCACAATCAGCACTCTGCCTGTCTGTCGGCTTTCTGTTGGAGAGATAGCGCTCTCTTCATTACGCGCTTCATTAATTTGAATGCTAATTGATTCTGCGAGGGCCTTTCAGACTGAGGGCCAAGTCCTGTCTTCCCCTATTGATTGTGTGTTAGTGTGTGTTTTGTGCACCTGCTGGATCCTGGAGTGACACATCCTGACAGAGCTGCCTCTCTTGCCTGTCTGTCTGACACTGATATGGTTTGAGTGCTCCGAGTCAGAGACAAGTAGTCTACTACACTGAAAAAAAACCCAACAACAACCAGGCTCACAGGGCCCCGGAGGTGGAAATGAAAGCGCAGAAAATCTGAATAAAGGCAGCTGACATACTGTATGTAACTGGATGGATAAAACAGAAGATGCAGGGGGCAGTTAAATGATCCGTGATCTGGTTGCTAGGAGACACTGGGGCTGGATGGTAGAGATAAACGCCGGGATCCACCCCTGGCAGCAAGCAGAGGGTGGGAAAGAGTGAGGGGAGGCAGAGGGTAAGAGAGGGAGAATCTAGATAAGAGGGAGAGGGGGCGAGTCATGTGACAAAGACAGTATTCCCGCTCATGGCAGATAGGCTAATTTTTTTCTCTCTTCAGCCCCAATTTCCTTCTTCTCTTTTCGCCTATTGGTCACAAATGCTGGTCGGTTCGGGTTTACAATTTTTTGTTGTTCAGCTTTTTGGAGATCCAGTGAAAACATGTTTTACGACATAAAATATACACATGCTCTGAAAAAAAATCTGCTCCTGATACACTAAACACTTCTGCTCCCTCATCCCTGCTGACAAAATCCAAAATCTATGCATATTCAAATAGTTCTTTTCAAAATGAACCATTTGAAATTTTCATTTTAAATGTTTTACCTGTAGACATAAGATGTCCTCCCTATCCTGAAAAGTCCATCTTCAATGTGCATGTTCACTGGAAGCTTTAAGTTTCCACATCACATTTGTGCAAGTTGCATGTTGGACCCTGACTGATTTTCAAACAAGTTGTGATGTTATAAAATCATACTCATACATACACTTTACAAGCTTAAATTCAGATTTGCAGTGAACACTGAGAAACCTTCTCCCTTTTTTTCGGAGATGAGGAATTAAGTAACGTCTTCACCAAACCGTCAGGACTGTAAAACTGCTGGCACATCGCCATCTGTATCGATGAAGGAATGGCTTTTTGCAAACCGGTCCAACTAGAGAACTCCTGTATCACCACTGTTGGGTTAAAGGACCACTAACATATTTTCTCAAATAGCTTCACGGCACAAGTCATGGAGTATGACATAAATGCGACATTTTCTGCTAAAATTAGAACACATTTGTTTTAGTGATATTTTTCCGTCTGTCTTTTCACTTGTTTTGCTTATTTTAAGTGGGTAGTGCTTGGTTGGAAAAAGTTGATGTCAAATCAAATCATTTACTTTTTGTTTGCAACTGTTAAAAATCTTTTTCTTATCCATTCTTTTCTTATTAAAGCCTCCACATCTCCAGGGACAATACAGTGTTATCAAAGCCTCTTAGTCACAGTAAATCACTCTTGTTATATACATGAGTATATAACACAACAGTTTAAACCTTCTAATTAAAACTTCTGGCATGAACTTTCCGATCATTCAGACTGTTTTTTTCCATCAATGATTACCTCAGTACAATCCCGTTAATCTGTTACATTTACACCAGAACATGTTTTTTCCCCATCCGTTTCCTGCCTCACTTGAACACATCATTAGCAGCATGATTAAAGTCTAAATTAGAAAGTAAACTTTACTTTTGTTCAAAATCTGTCATTAGCATGGGAACCCTTACAGCTGGTGCCAAGAGGGAAACCATGGCTGCCACGGTGCGAGCAAAAGGAAGAGCTTCATCTCGCACCGTCATCCCTCATCAATCCAGCTGACTCCGGTCAGCCTGGCACAGAAAGACAAAAGCAGAACGAGAGAAGAGGGGAGAAGAGAAGAGCGCTTCCTCAATTTACTGTGAGGGAAGCTCTGAGTGCAGGTCGTGATTAGCTGTCAATGAGAAGCAGCGGTGTGATTGGTGGAGAGAGCTGGGGGTCAGGCATTCCGCCAGCAGCTCATACAAGGCTACTGATTGCTTTTCATCCACTGATTACAGTAATTTAGATCTGCAGTAGGCCAAAGGAGCCTGCGTCTGGCAGGCTGGCTGTCGCTGCTGCTGCTGCTGCTGTCTGGGGGTTGCAGTTTGGTTTGCTGTGAGATTTTTATTGTTATTGTCAGAAAAAATTGAATGAGGTTGGAAAAAGCAATCAAACATGCAGTATTAGCTTACATTGGAAACGGGATGGATTCATGTTTTCTGTGCTGATAGAAAGTCTTGAAGGTAAAATACGTATCTCTGCTATTGTCAAGGGAGAATCAGATTAACTACATTTGAAGGATTTTATTTCAAAATTCAACATATCAATTTAGGAAAATAATGCTAAGAACAGGGTACAGTTGGCCGATATTACTGGCCGATATTAGCCTGTTGCAGATGTATCTGAAAAGGTGTTATGTGTTCTCTGATATGCAGCAATATTAAAACGTTTTTTAAAGCTTGAAAAAATGCTTTGACTAGTGATTTAAAATGCTGTAATTATGTAGTTTGTCCAGTAGAGGGCGGTCCATTATTTTACGACTAATAAGTGAAGTGTTTAATGTTCAGTGCACTGACGTTAATGAAGTTTGCTGAAATGTAAAATATCCTGCCTCTATTATGTCTTTGTCACAAGTATTTCATTCAGCAAATAGATATAATATTGACCGACATACATCGAATATCCAAATTTTCTTACTCCCTAATATTGACATCAGCCCTCCCAAAATCCCTTATTGGTCAGACCCTACTGAATAGTATCAGTATATCAAAATACAGATGACTACATCCTCAGAAACAGCCTGTTTTCACATGTAAAGATATTAATAGTAATGGATACTATAGATATGCATTTTTTTTCAAATAATTAATACTTATTTTGGATTTAAGCCCTTTAATCACGAACGTGAGTAAGTCCCCACATGGTGCATGTTCTAAAAACTGAACTGCTTTCTTGGGAAGAATTAAAAATAAATACTATATCATGCATTATTTTTCTCTCTTTTGTCTTTCAAGCGGCCATTTGGACACGCTGAGACCTTGAATAATCAGAGTTGATGAGGCAGTTAGCTGGGAATAGCTTTTCCAGAAGCGAAGGTGATGATTAATCAAGGAAGAGAGCAGCCCTGGCCTCTTCAGCTACACACATTACAAGGTTAATCTCTCTATTGATCACAGAAGCAGAATAAACCAACACTTCACCACAGATTTTCTGTTTTCACATATATGTTTGTATGTTTGCTTCTTTCTGTGATGCAATTGTAGAATCACTAGAATGACGTATGATGCATCTGTTGATACCATCTTCCCACCACACCCATTACCCTATATTGAACCAATAAATCATTTTTAACACAATATTAGATTCACATTTATTGACAAAAAATGGGCATTTTTCAAAGGTTTTTCTTTCTACAGCGAAGACTAAGGTCTTTTTAAAGAAGTATTTAAAACAATGACTTGTGTAAAGGGCTTAAATATACATTCTGATGTCTGCCAACCGACGTCTAAAGTCTTCACTACGATAAAAGCTGGACATTGATGATAACAATAGAAGGTCCGTCACCACATTTTAATCATGACAGAGAATAAATGTTCCTGTAACTGACCAACATTTAGTCTTCCTGGGTAATTATACTGTATAACACTGTTTCAGAGATACCTGCCCCAAAGGAAGCTTCATCTTTTTCTCTGACACATAAACACATTCATACATAGTTTATAAAAACACAAACAGAGTCAACAGAAAATTGGTGTGCTGCTGTTTTGGTGACTCCACATCATGCTGCTCAGGTGCCTGTGGTGTGTCATGTGTGTTGAGACAAAATGCGTCTATGTGCGTGGCTCCTCAGGGTGTTTGGACACGCACTGCCTGACCCTCTGGGATGCTGCTTCAGAGGTGACCTACATCTTCTGATTGTCAGCAGAAGGCTGTTTCATCAGCTCGCTTTGTGCCGAGGCACTGAACTGTGCCTGGGACCCTGGGACAGGCCAATTGGACTTGTGTAATGAAGCTCATCACACACATGCGTGCACACATGAACACACACACACCCACACACACACACACAACACTGCTGTCGTCGGGTCCAGGGCAGTAGAATTTATATCAGCCATTTATTACCTTCTGCTTTATCAAAGAAATGTGATTCCTCAACGTGTTTGTGATGCATGCACCACACTGCCATAATGGGCCATTATTGGGAGGTGACAGAGATGGAGCAGAGGGTGTTGATGGATGTCAGTGGTGGGCCGGCTGTCATTACTCCGTCTATTGAGTGGAGTGTGCGAGACACTTCCCACAAAATGGCCGCGGAGCACCAACATGGCTCCGATTGCGAGGAGTAAATGATTCACATCTGACAGTCGGCACAAAATGTTCAACACATTCATTTGCCGCTTGCGCGTGTTTAGAATAGATCACACAATAAGCACAAACACTCACACTGCAGTGAAAGGGCACTGCAGTGTGAGTGTACGGATGAACAATATTTACACAATTTTTTTTTTATCTTACTGTACTTTTTTTAAAGGATAAAAGAACCATCAAGAATTACAAGAAGTATGTACAAGAACACTGCAAATTCCCACACTTGGTATGGGTACATTAACACAACATACTGTTACACTGAGTGCAGCAACTTCACTTAATCTTAAAGACTCTAGCCTACAGAATACTCATCAAATACAGAAGCAACACTGGTATTACATTCATATAAATAACAACAATCCCAGCATACCCCAAGAGTCACTTCAGCACTTTCGGCTCCATTCACGTGTTTAAAACTGAGCACTGAAGACCAGCTTCACTGTGTCTCCTTAACAACTCCCTTTAGAGGTGCAGAAACTGTCCTTGAGGTTGTGACACCAAATCCCTTGGTATCAGAAAGAAAGAAAGTCTTTGAGCACCATTCTGTACAGGTCAGGGCTCCTTGGAAGTCCATGGATTTTTATAAGGCCCAGGAGATCGCAGGCTTTCACAGATAAGGGGATATCATTTCATCTGGGTCTCTTTCCCTCTTTGAATGGCACAGATGAAGAAGGGAATCGATACAGAGAAGTCTTCGTTTACTCTCTGATCACAATGTCAGAGGTGGAAAACTGTCAATGGGGAGAGCGTGAGCAGGGGGCACAAAGCAAATGAGAAGAATCAGCTGACTGACTCGAGGTCCCGCTTCATGTCCATCATGTTTCCCCACCTTTTTCAATGTGTTTTCTCTTGTTGATGGTTTTTAATCATCGATGCTGCACGATACTAAAACATGATAGAGTTTTCTGTCCATATTCCCAGCTAAATGGAGTCAATTAGTGTATTTACATGCATGTAAGTGGCCGGCTTACCGTAGTCTTTCTCTTTTAAGCTGGTTTCCTTAAGGTCTCATAAACGAGAGACCTGAGCTGTGTTCTAAATCGCATACCTCTGTACTAAACACTTTATATTTTGAGTGCATAAGCGTGCAAAAAGCGTTCACTCTGAGAAGTATGCAAAAATGCAGTGTACCACTTGCACACTCCAAACAGTCAGATGCAAGTTATATATGTTTTTGGCCTAAGCACCACTATATACTGTTGTCAAATAGCTGGCGTCAGTAGTGTTTGTTCATTCTGCATTGATTTGGTACCGTTAGCGTGCTAGCTAACAGTAGCATCCACTAGCTAGTTAACGTGCTACTAGCTACGGTGGCACATTTTAATCAGGCATTAACGTTTTGGTGCACGTTTGGTTTATGTGCAATATATTATCATCTCTACTGTAGAAAACTCTTAAATACGAGTTAAATGAACTAAATAGTGGCAAACTGTCAAAAATTGGTGATATTTTCCCACTGTCTGTTTGCATTTAAATGTAAAAAAAATTAAAAAAATAAAATGAAAAATTAGAAGAGGAAGAAGAGGTGGTTAAAAACAAACAAAAAAACCGTTGTCACTTCCGGTAAGTGCAAAACGGCAGTGTGCGATTTGGGACAATTCTACCCTGTAGAAATTAGTTCACCACACCGTAAGTGGACTACATTGAAGTATACTAATGGAAGTTTGCGATTTTGGAACACAGCTAAGTGTCTGTAACTGAGGGTTTAGAAAACCTGATGCACCCCTGTAGATTTCTCTCGGAGATTTCTCTGCCATATATAAGTGTAACTGGGTTTCCATTAGACTTTCAAAGAGGATGCATGTGCCTGACAGACGACTGCAGACAGGGAGAGTTATAGTTGGATCAAAGGAGAGATCATTCTCATATTTAAAATTTACAGTCAAACTGGGAGTGAAACTGATGAAATTGTCAATGCTTAACTCGTTCTCTATCACTGAATATTTCACTGTGTCTTTGTGTTCTGCCTCTCCATCTCTGACGCAGCTTTCTCTAACAGAGTTTAATCAGTGAGTCGTGCTTCCACATGAGATCGGGGACTGAAATCTGATTACTGACTTCACGTTACTATAGTTCATGTAAAAATGTGTTCCCTAATTACCTGCAAAACCGTTTCTCTGTGGAACATACATGCACCTAAATGCACTGATTGATTGATAGAAAAAATTGAGATTGACATCAAATGACTATTTGTTAGCCTTAAAAAAACAAAGCACTCATGACTTTACAGTTTCCAAGCTATCAAATACTCTGCCGCTCAGTCACTGTAGCTTCAAGGTGAAGAATGAACTCTCAGTTGTTGTTTTTTTCTCAATGAAACACTGTTTAAAATTTTCTGTCTCCTGCATGATGCATGAATTTAGCTGAGAATATTTGTGGAAAGTTCCTGAATCATGTCTCATCTTTTTGCAGAACATTGATGACTGAAACCCAGTGCAGAAAAAAAAGAGAGACATGGGTCTGGCTGGCATGAGAAATGGGTGGGACTCTTAATAGCCAGAGGTGCTCTGCATCCCCATCTGCTCGCTCATGGTTGGAGAAGAAAAAAAAAAAGATTGCGAACCAAACTGCCCGGCTGCTCTCTCTCCTCTGTTTTCCAAGCAGCAGGTCCTCTGTCGGAAGTAATGAGTCACGTCAGCGGCTTTGTGCTCGCAGCATCGCAGCCCCGTGGTCACGCATGAGAGGAGTGATGGAGCGAAGGGAGAAAAAGAGAAGAGGGATGGAGAGAGAGTAAAAAGAGAGGGCAGTGTATGTTCATCTGATCATAGACAGTTTTTAGGCTCTGCTCCTGGCAGATTCTCCATCTATCTGTTTCGGCTTCCTCCATCTGTCTCCTTCTCCCTTGTTGCTCCAAGGAAGAAAAGTGAAAAAAGAGAGGACTGCACAGATTTGATCTTTTTTAGGCTCTGCCTATGTCCTTCTACAGCGAGCTGTTGCCCGATCTGTCCTCCCTTCACGGCCCTTTGCTGGCGTTGGGTTTCAGCTTGATGACCCACTCGCCTCCTTGGTTACTGTTGTATAAGTCCAGAAGGTGTGTGTCGGGATCCAGGCAGTGCTCACCTGGAGAAAACGAAAAAGTTACTAAAAGCCATGATTGTCTGTTTGTCTGCCACTGAGTGAGAATAAAAAAATTGGGGTTGAAATTACATACAAATTATGACTGCAACTAATGATTATTTTCATTATCGACTAATCTACAGATTATTAACTTAATTAATCAAGGAATTATTTGACCTACTGAATGTCGGGAAATAAAAAAACATGTAATGCAGTTTCCCAGAGTCCAGATTGATGTCTTTAAATGTCATAGATTGATTGACCAACTTCCAAAGGTATGTTCAATTTTCCGCTTACATTAACTAAATTAAAATAATTTTTTCAAGTAATTTTTCAAATAAAGTATTAAAAAGTATGAGTATCAAAACACTGATCATAGTCAATAATCTCTAGATAGGTCCATAAATTTGACACTATGAAGCTGAACTCACTGAACAAGTTTTCTTTTTTTTTACTGTTTACTGTCAACTCTCCTGTGACAGCACAGACGTGTGTAATAAGCATTTGTCTGCTCCGATAACTGCAGATGGACTCCTCGTGTCTGTTTGGAGCTTACACAGTTCATTATATAAGACCTTCATACCCTCATCAGCTCAGTGGGCAGAAAGACATGCAAATGTCAGCACTGCTGCGACCAGAGCAAACGGTGCGGCCACTTTCACTCACCAATATTCCCTCCCACTTCGTACAGGGCACAGTCAGGATATGCCACAGAACCGTTCCTGTTTAAAGACATGGAACACAGATCTATCATCCTTTTCGCCATAAAAGAGGATTAAGCTCATATTAGGTCATTCGAAAAGGAAATACTTCTTTGTCACCTGATTCTTATTTCGATAGTTCTCCCTGTTTGTTTTTCCTCAGCTGTCATGTTAAAGTACCAACATATGGTTAACGGCTACATTTACTGTACACAGCGCACAAATCCATAGCCTGGCCATCGACAGTAGTGTGAGGGTCCACGATGTTTGGACAAGTGAACAGGAGGAGGCGGGGATCAAACCATCAATCCTGTGATCAGTTTTAGCTCATGATAAAAGCTACATTTTTATCAAATTTTATCAAAGTTTTCAAAGCCCATAATGCTCTTACACTGCAAGTCCCCAATAATCTGTATGCTTAAGATAATTTAGGGTAGAAGGCTGACGTTAGCATGTAGTCATTTAAATTCTCAGCAGTATCATACCTTCGCGTTTTGCCCTTGCCATTTTCGGGGCTGCGGAGAGACTGACGCTGAAACTGGGCGAGCAGGTCTGAGGCTCGGCAGTTGATGCTGAGCTGATACTCCATGGTGCCGCTCACAACATCCCCGACCTGGATTTTCACTGTACGGCACAGCTGCAGGGCAAAAAGAAAATAAAAAAAGGATATTTATCACAGTGATAACTTCGGATAGTGAGACAATGATGTTTCCATACCAAACACATTGTAAAATCAAATCGATTTAGAGATTGATGCCATCTGCTGGAGTTTCTGTTAATGTTAGTGTTGACAGTTTAACCAGAAATCAGTGTTTAAGGAGCTTTTTGTTTAAGACAGAATCAGTCATGTGCCTTCAGGATTTAATAAAGGGAATATACTGATTGTTATGATGACTCTATTGATTTTGCTTTTCACAGATATATCAACATTCTTATCTAATCCAGAGACATAATTACCACAGAAACTGAGATCTGTCTGCACAGCACAGGTATGCTGAACCAGCTCACCTCTGATGTGTTTTTATCCGGTTTTTCGCGGCTGTCTGTGTGGATCTTCCTCAGCAGGTTCTTGATGCGGCGGTCATAGAACTGGTAACGCCGGTTACTGTTCTCATTCAGCTTACGCACCTGACTCATGAGGAAATTAGGGATCTGAAAAGAAAAGATGTGACATAACATGATGTAACATTTGTGATGGCTGTATTTTAATGTGTTACCATGGGGAGAAAACCCATATGAGGGAAACCTGTGACAACTGGTCATCAAGAATGAACCTTTAACTATTTTTAATTACAGCTTACACTTGACCAGCCACATATTTGTTCAACAGCA
>JAQLOL010000012.1:10841565-10852344 GCA_029783665.1 Naso thynnoides
TGGATGCATTTACAAGGGTAAGTAACGAAGATTCATTTACATAAATATGAGACGTTATTATGAGCAAATAAATGTTGAAAACAGGGGCTTTAAGTTAATCTAACCATGAGAAAACGTGCAGATTTTTTATCCCATTGACAAATTAAGTGGTTCAACAGCAGTTAATTTCAATCAACCAATTTTCTTTTTTTTTTGTAATTTACGGTTTCCAGGAAGTGTCAGCTCAAATGCGTTAAATATAAGCAAGCTCACATTAGCTTTGTCATTAAATTCAATTACAGTTAATATTTGGCAATGGATGACTGTACATATTTTGTAACAACTAACTTCTATGTTATGAAGTAGTTTCTGTGGTGCAACCAGTTTTGATTGAGTGATGCACTGATCTCCACCTTGTAACCTTATAATCTTATGAAGAGATGTCGCAACCTGCTCTTGGACATTAAGTGCAGTGATTAGTAAATTATTCAAGTTCAATCAGGAATGCTATAGCTTTGTTTACACTTCCAAAACAACAAACCGATCTACACACATATTTACACACCAAAGTGCACACCTCAGAGGATTTACTCATGCGGGAAAAATAAATTTCAGACAGTGTTTCCCTTTTAATCATAACATCAAAGGGGTCTATTAAAGGGTCAAATAAACACAATTAGATCATTTGAATGGACAGAATAAAACAGTATTTCTATTAAGCAGCATTCATGAATGGCTCTTTGACTCGCATACATAAAACACTCCCGCCACACTGTTTGATAGTGTTGTCATAGTGATGAGCGCTACTCTACTGCATGAGAGAAACCTGATATGTTGCCATGGCAAATGCATCACTTCATGGAGGGACTCAGTAGCAGCTGTGATGAGCACTGATGGCTTGTTATTCTACCACAAATTCTACTCACGATGATAACTACCAAAGCTCTTTCCAACATTCATAATTTATCTGGGAAGCATTTGCAGAATTTACCTTCCGATTGTCTGGAGTCTCTCCTGGTGCAGTCAAGGTCTGTGTAGCCACTCCCCTGTCGAATGGTCTCCACCTCACTCCAAAACGAGTCCAGGCAGAGTTTGTCGGGGTGCAGCTCCTGATCCTGAGAGGAGGGCGTGTGCGTGCTGTGTGCGTGCTCAGCGGCTGTCTGGTCCTGCGGGTTGGCCCAGGGCTCCACACTCATCTCGGTGGGGCTGGGGTTTCTGGTACAGACATACACACACGTAAAGAAATCACAGGCATGCATGCAAACCAAGGAGCAGAGACACAAAGACACATACAAACACAGGAGGAGCAGTGAAGACTGACGCGATGCGGGGTGGATGAATCAGCCGGAAGAGCCCAGAGAGAAGGAGCGACAAAAGGAGTGGGATGGAGGGAGGGCCGGAGTGAGGAAAGCGATGGCGAGAGCGGACACAAAGGGGGGTCTCTATTGTTCTTGCAAAATGTGGCCCAGAGGCATAGTGCCCTAAATATCCACTAGATGTCACTGTAAGAATGTGAGATCAGCTCTCCTGTGGGTCACACCCCTTTTTCTACTACAACAGATACAAGAATATAGCCTACAAACATTAAGACAGGATATCAAATGCAACAAACAGTTTCAGATAAAGAAGTCGTAAATCAAATCAGATATTTTTCTGGACACAGGGAGAGAAAATGCAGCCAGCTTTTCCTGTGTAGGACTCATCAACATAGGATACTGTTCCCTACAAACAATGGGACAAACTCAGCTGCAGACACACTCACACCCTCAAGCACTAAAATGTGACCCAGTGGTCAAAGAGACAGGAAGTGGTCAGCTGACTCTGTGAGGTTCTGCCGTTTTTCTTCTGATCATCAAATCTAAGAAGACATTCCAAACCGCAGCAGTCTATTTCTGAAGAATGCCAGCTGGCACTGGCCATACCACACAAATGAAGTATGACAATAACATGATAGTTGGCTGATGCATCAGAGGCAAAAAATACCTTCAGCTGTGATGCTTCATACTTTGAGCTGTAGTGATCTTATCAGCATGTTCCTCATACATGCCCGCAGCAGCTACAAGTCAGCCAAGGCCAGATCAGATCAGGTTTGTTCCAGAACAATGCTTAGGTTTGTTAAACTAGATTCATAGTGCCTTAGAGAGGGTGGTAGGGTTGATAGATACTTAATTTAGTGAACGCCTCTTTTTATAGAAACAAAAAGAGAAAAAAAGAGAAATAAAAACTGGTAATTGTCACATCTGTGTATGATCAGTATTGATCATACACAGATGTGACAATTACCATTTTATAAATGATTCAATATGACGGGCTTTAAGTTGTTTCTCATTAAGTAATATTAAACCATATGGGGAAATAAAGATAAATAAAGCAAAAGTAAATGGTAGTGGATGTGACTGGCAAAAGTCTGGTGAACAGTGAGATGAAGGAAGTTACTGTTTTCTGTATCGACATGAAGGTGAGCAACTATCCCACAAAGCCATTCTCTACCTACTTCGCCCGTTTCATTAACCTCCTAACATTAATCAAAACTGTCAAATGTTATGTAAGATGACGACTGCTTTACTGTTCTCTATACCAGTATGGTAACATTCCAACATAGATCATATGTAATGTAATGAGGCAATGCATTTGCATTAAGGCTTCCAACATTGCAGCGGTTTTTTGTTTTTATTTATTTATTTATTTTTTTAAGGTTTTTCCAAAAACATGCCCATCCATACATATTAAAACCACAACACTAATTAATTAAACCTGGCCTTAAAAGCAACATAAAAAATATGCACAAATCCAATGTGCTGGATCAGTATATGGTACTGGCCAGACAAGACAGATCTTTCAATTATTTCTCAATTTGCAGTTAAGTGTTAAGTCTATAAAATCTCTTCGGAGAAATGCTAATCAACACCAGAGCCAAAGGTTTTATCTTAAAATATACTAAAATCGCTCAAAACCTGAAGACAAACAGAGAAAAACAGCACATTTTGACACCTGAGAGACTGAAAAGAGAAAATGAATAAAGGCTGCTATTTCATACAACATCTGTCTCACTAAAACCATCACACACAGCTGTCCAAAGCCATAACATGTGCGCACAACCTGATAATCTTGTGGATAAAACACATCAAGCCTGGGGCTCAGATGTCTGCAGACAGCTGCAGCACGGCAGTGAACTCTGGATCCAGCTGTTCAGCAGCTACAAGAACTTCAGTAAATGACCCAAGATCTCACAATAAATGATGTCGAAATATCTGGGAGTTACTTTGACACCATTTACCCCATTATTTTGAATAAAATGCACAAAAGAAACTTGTTTCTGTCCCATAAATAAACAATTTGAAGCACAACTGCAAGTGTCTAATGACATGTTTATGTTTCTGTGACATTTTTAGGACAGTTGAAATTATGCCATCCACACAACTTCACCTCAAGCACAGTAAACACATACTTTTCCGAAAAACATCTATGAATTCTTCTGATCCAGTTCCCAGTGAACACCCCTCTCACCACACATACTGTACCTGGCTTTTTTCTTTGGGGAGGATGGCTTCGTGCGCTTGCTTCTTGATGAGCTTCGAGGACGGAGCCTGAAACGGTTTAACCTGGTGTGCGAAAACTTCATGTTGGACACGAACCTGCTCACCACTACCTCCTCTCTGCCTCCCATATCCACAGTGCTAAAGAATCCAGGAATTACAGTGCAGCACAAAACCTAGCTTTATCCAGCCGTGGTGCTTGGACACCATGTGAGGGTGAAGTAAATCTCTCTGCTGCTCCAGTTTCTCAGGGAGTGATATTGGAGGACTTAATTGAGGCTGTGGCTGCGTGTTTGTAAGCTGAGTGGAGTTGGAACTGGTATGCGGGAGGGAGTGACAACTTCCTGAACATTGACACACCGTTTGCACCTGTCCCCTCCCATGGCTCTCTCATGTGACACGCCCTGCCTGCATGCCTGATGGCCATCAACTTCCTCTTTGGTTCAAACAAGAACTTTTAAATGTTTGTAACTAGTTAAATAACACTGGTTGTAACAGTACAGAGTCTAATGGTCCTTTATGATAAAGTCTCTTGCCATGCATGAGAGAGCAGGCTAACTTTATTGTCCACTCACATGTTTACCTCAGGCACTTATGGGCCTTTTATTGAAAGCTAAACAACTTTATTTGAGCCCATTAATCAAGGATCCATTGAGGCATGTGATCATCTCTTTCAAATTGCTGCTACTTTATGAGTTAAGAATTAAGTTAATCAAATGGATCAAAGGATGAGGAGGTTTTCTTCTTCTCCAAACCCTTGGGATGAGTTTGCATTACCAACAGGTAATGTCAATTTCAAATACACAAACTTCTAGTGGTTCAGCTACTGACGTAATATCGATGATAAATCAAATCATGCCTTATATGCTGAAGACAGCGACTCATTGTTGCATCATTCCCGATGTCACGACTATTCGACTACGGCACGAGTTCAACCTCATACCTAAGTTTGACTCAGCAGCTGACAGACACACATAAAGTTTCAGGCTGCTGAGTGTGGATGTGATGTGGCGCGAAGCGAAGTAAGAAAAGAAGACAGCGGGAGAAAGAGTCTCAAGTTCCTCAAGTGCAACAGGTTTGTCAGCATTGCCTGTGAGCGGCACTGTAGGCCCCTTGCCCCCCCTCCACCATCAGCTCATTACAATTCATTCAGTCATTCTCTCTTGTCATGCACATGACAGCCTATTTATCAACTGAGAGTGACAACTGATGGATCCACAGGTCTGAAAATGTTCGGAAAACAGTTAAAAAAATATTCCATTGGTTTTGACATTTAGGTAGTTTTTGGAAACCACCAGCTTTGCACAGTTTTGCTATTCAAAAGTCTGCAAACGCATGACTTAGTTTTATTTGTTTTAATAGAAGCTTGATGAATAATCTTGGGAATGCATTTCTGAGAAATTCAGCTGAAACCTGCTGTGCAGCTTCCAAGGTAGAGCCTAACCAGTGACTTCAACATCTACTGTTTGCCTTATGACTCTACATTATCAATCTTAAAAAGGTTTTGGAATAAAGTTTCCATCTCTTGTGCATGACTCATAACACCTCCGTTCATTATTTCTAAAAGGACCTCAAAGTGAACATGCCACCTCACTATCAAGAACCCCCAGAGGACAATTTATAACGAGAAATTAAACAAGTTTTAAATCAGATTTTCCAGTCTTCCAAGAAGAAAAGCACCAGTGTCCTGTTTTTAAACCTGCTATTAATATTCTTTAATTTGCCTACAAGGTGAATATGATCTGGCACAGAACACATGCCCTGTGCTTTTTTTTATAAATAGACACATGAAAACAGGAGTTACTGAAAATGTCAGAGTGTTTGAATTGTTTTCTTTGAATGGGCCTCAAACAAACACAGTGAATCAACAGGAAACCATCCACTCAAAGAGAAGAATGGAGAAAATGTCAAAGTGTTGTTTCACATTTACACTCAGCAGTGTGGGATGATCTAAAGTAACCCTCAAACAGCAACTGTGGTGGAGGAATACAGTGATCCAGTTGAGAAAAGCAGAAACACAAGTGTTAAATCCTCATGGCTGAATGCCATTGCAAGCCTCTTAGCTCACAGAGAATGCAACAGTTTGCTTGGACAGCCTTGACAATGTTTCTCTTCTCAGCCTTTGTTACAGCATGTAGGAGAGAGCTAAAATACATAAAATCCTTAACACAGAGAGGGATAGTTTTGAATCACAATGAACCCATAAAATCTCAGAACTTTGTCCCAAAAAAACCAAACAAACAAAAAAGAAAAACCCAACATCCTTGCTCAATCCCCATAGTTCCCCCAGCTTAGCCTAATAGTAGTGAAGAAATTTAATCCATACATGAGCTTCAAGTCCCAACAGCCCCTGGGTCATGGTGGCACCGAGGCCTGATCCTACCTGGCCTTGGCCCGCGCAATGGCTCGGCCTGAGAGCAGCAGCAGCAGGGCCGCCGAGCCACTTCTCCCCCACGGCATCCTGCTGTTGTCCCCCCAAACTGCAGTGAGCTGGAGGAAACAGCAGCTGCCTGCCTCTGGCAAGCTGTTTCCTTGTAATCTCTTCAGTGCACAAACACATCAGAACAAGGACGGTCTCACCGCGCTGCTAGGCACGTCACTACATCGCATCCTGAGGCAGGAAAGGAGGTCTGCCTGGAAGGGGGCTGGGTAGGGAGAGGAGCTGAGTGACTGAATGACTGACCGCGGCTCGGACACAGACAGAGGGAAGAGGCTGTCTGAATGGCTGGTTGGATGGACGGGGCTGGAGCTGAATGGATTATGCAGGGGACACAACAGCTGCATGCCTGACTGACTGTCTGGCCGGCTGGGTTGACTAACTGTGTGGATTAAGTTAGTCTGGGGCTTTATCATTTCCTCCAGTGGGATGAAGGAGAGTAGAAAGCTTTTTTCCATTAGTGGCATCATGCTCACATGTTCATTTACTGTTTCACTCAAACTCAAACACAATCTCCATTGTTGATCTCCATAACGTGACCTCTGGACTTTTGCCTTTTTTTGATCAGTAACCGATGGCCATGTTCCAATCTACTGTCATTTATTTACTGCAGGACTGACTGTCCATGGGCAGCAAGGTCTCAGACAAAAACAATGCCTTTTGAACTTTGGATCAACCCTATAGAAGAGAGGAGCACATAGCTTAAGGGGGCTGGCTCAAACTGCCTGCTTTTAACTTGTGTCCCCTGTTAGATTTTTTGGACAGGACCTAAGATGACATGGTTTGAGGGCAAAATTTAGATCTGACTGACTTTTATAGAACAACCGTACAGGTAACAGAGGTCGGTCAAGTTAAAGTTTTAGCAGACCAAAAACAGGATACAACTTAAAGTTTAGTCATTACACGGTGTATAGAAGGAAAAGAACACTGGCCAAAAGTCTGGGATTTGCAGCTGTGAGGAAACACGTTTAATTTGCTCTGTAAAAAGGGCCAAATTAATAGAAGTAGAGGAGGTTCCCCCTATACTCTAATCTTGATGAAATTTGGTAGCCCTGACTGTCCTCGGCCTTGTCCTTGAGCAGTGTTTCTTCACAGGTTGGTGGGTAAACAAAAAGACTACTTGATTGCACCGAGCTAGACAGATGATGGATTTATTGCACCCTTATCATTTGAATGAGGTTTACTAAACTGTCTCATTAGGAGAGAACAGCACTATCAATTGGTTTCTGTACCACAGTGTTGGGAGAGCTTTAGAATATAAGAAATTTATATTGTGTTTGTGTTTCTGGGAATATACATATGTGAGCTACTCAGTGGCAAGTTTTACTTTATGATACTGACAGACTTTTTAAAACTACTGCAATGTTGAAAAAGACTTGCTACCATCACACTGTGCCCACACACAATGAGGAAAAACTCTGTTTAAAAGTGCTAATCTCGGGGCACCTTGTGGCTCAGTTGGTAGAGCAGGCACCCCATATACCGAGGCTTTGTCCTCGTCGCAGCAGCCACAGGTTCAATTCCACCTGTAGCCCTTTGCTGCATGTCATTCCCCCTCTCAATCTCCCCTGTTTCCTGTCCACTCTTCAGCTGTCCTGTCTAAGAAATGCAGGCACAAAGAGCCCAAAAAAAAATATTTAAAAAAAAAAGAAAGAAAGAAGATTTTCATTTTGATTTCTGTAAAATCACTATCAATCAAAGAGTGAGGTAAAACATTGTTGAGCCTACGACCCACTGATGAAAGCACTTGTCTTGCAACATTGCAGAGTTCTACGATAAGAGTGTTTGTGGCAACATTCCCTCACTAAATCAGTCGCAGCGTAGCAGCGCACAGTTTGCGTCAGACAGCAGTGGTTGGTCTGCCCAGAGGGTGGGTGAAAGTAAAGGCACAGGGTCATTGGTACTTTTCATTTTCTGTGAGTCACAGTGTCAGATCCAAGTACAAGTACAGGGCCAAAGAAAAAGAAAACTCAATGTTGCAAAGAAGAGAAACAGGCGATCTACCAGACATCAAACAGTCGTCACAGTTTGGCTTCAGCATGAACTCTGGGAGATGAGGTCCACAACCGTGCTCATACAGCTTATCGCAAAGTGCCATCAGAAACAATGTAACTTAAACATTCAAGATTACCACTTTAAATTTTTTCATGACAAAGAAAACACAAAAAATATTTTTGGAGCTTTTTGTGCCTTTCATTGATAGGACAGCTGAAGCACTGAACAGAAAATGTGTGTGTGTGTATTTGTGTGACCTCAATTTGTTCTGAACAATACAAAAGTTTACCTGTTTGAATTGTAGGACAGGTTTCTCCTAGTCAAAGTGGGTGTGTGTTCATGATTTCCTCGAAAACTAGGTGGTGCCTCTTGCTCTGGTCTGAGTAATTGTTACTTGTAGAATTATTTTAAGGGATCTGAAATAGCAACTTGCAAACACAAAATAATAGATTTTAGGTAATAATGTATTTTCAATATATGTCCAATGTCCTTTGTGAACAAACTCCATGTCAGTTTTCAGTTTTGTCCTTTGCAGTTTAAAACCATGCATGTTGGGCCCCTGGCAGGATTTATATTGTATTTTATACTACCATTCCAGTGCATTTTGCTTTGTTCAAATGTAAATATGCTGATGTTCCACTTAACCAATAAAACAATAAAATGAAAGCTCCTTTGCGCCCATCTGTCACTGTTAAAATCCATCTAATTTGAAATGAAGCTTGAAATCTTTCCTCTATAAAAATGGTCCCAAGTCACAACAAATATTAGATCACAGATCCAGTGGAACAGGGTGTCATAAATGTATCTAAACTAAATACGGAATAAATTAATATTTTCATTTTGTGTGGCTGAAATCAAATGATGGCCCTTCTCTGTTGTACAGTATCATCTCTGGTGGGATTAGTCAGTGCCGTGTGCTGCTGGTGTCTCAGCTCTCTGGCAGTTTGCCCATCGCATCTTCCACTCAGTTTGGTGTAATCAGATTACACAGATTAGCGAGACCACAGGGATCCCTCTTGGGATTGTGTCTTTCTCACCACCCCACTCTCTCCTCACTATAATTCATTCTTTCTCCTCACTTCTCCATTATTTCAGACTACAGGGGAGTCTCTCAGACTGTTGTTTCTCATGTTGAATTTACAGTAAAACCATCAAAGCTGCTCTCCTGTAACTTCATGCCACTTGCTGTCACAATAATCCAAAGACTTTTATGCCCCATCCAGCCTTAAAATGTTTCTTTTCTTTTGAATCATCTTTGACTGTCACTTCTGCTAAGTCAAGCCCTTTCTCGCCTTCTTGTACAGTTCTTGGGCTTTCAGATATGCCCGCAGGAAAAGGAGAGTGGAGAACGTGATGACATATATCCGTGTGACCCTGCAGATTGCATGTGACAGAAAGCTTAGCCTCACACTCTGCTCATCCACCTCTTGGCAAGCAAAGCACAAAGTCCATGCAGGGAGAAGGAGCAGGGAGGGGACGACAGGAAAGTGGAGCAGAGCAGAATACAGGAGAGAGAAAAACAACAAAAAGAGAGCAGAGGATGACAGATGATGACAGAGAAGGATAAGACTGGAAAAGAGGTCACAGGAGAGGAAGAAGGAAGTGAGAAGAGTGGCTGAAATGTGACCTATATGTAGTCTCTAGTTTGTTGTATTTGTTCGCTAAGAATCTGCTAAATGTTAAATATGTGAATTAGAACTGTGGAGAAAAGAAGATGAGTTGGCCCAGGCTGACTCATCAGCACTTCCAGATGGTTTGAAACTGTGTTACAGAGCCAGCATGATGTAGCATGTCAATCATTCCAAGAACTCAAACGTGCCACAAAAACTTGAATCCATGCCAGCTCGCTGTGCTATGCTTACATGTGACACACAGAAACAAAACAGGCAACGCACCTTATCACCAAATGCTGAAGTTAATTTAGTGCAGCTGAAGTAAATCCTTAATTCAATGACCACAACACTGCCACACCCAAAGCAGTAAAAACAATGCAAATGTGCACTTTTATCAGGTTACAAAACAAGACATGACCACTCATAAGTACACATAGGCAGGATTGTGCTGCAGTGACCGAATTTCTGCATCGCACCTGCAGTGATGTGGGTGTTTCTGCTCATCATTATTTACTGGCACATTAATTCATCAGGGTGATGTAGATGAACTTGTTCTAAAAGCATGGGAAGTGAGTTAGTCTGTTCTGTGCCATTTTATGTTTACCTGTTGTTGTATGTTTATGTAATGTATGCTGTATTTTATCCATCACAGGGACTGCAGATGGAAATTCGCTTATAGCTATAACCTGGTGCAATACATCTCTTCTTTTGCATTTGAGATTAATGTCTTTTGTACATGGTCCCTGACAAATAAACTATATTAAAAAAGAAGAAGAAAGATGAGTAAATCTTTAAAGTTTTGGTAAAAGAGCTCATTAAGAACCAGTGAAAGTGTTAGTTTATTGTGGAAGGGAAAAAATATCATTCAACAAACGTGTTCATTGCTCATTATTCAACAGTAAAACCACCAAATGTCAACAGCCACATACACGTATTCTGCCTAATTCTGACTTGCAATGGAGACTGCAGGTATACATGAGAGATACACAACTCTGTTGAGTTTATAACGATGATTAACACCTTTGGTCTCATGGCCAAAGCTCATATTCTAAGAAGAGACAACGTGAAACGTGACAGTGAAGTTTTTGCTCTTTACCCACCACCCAGCGCTCAAGCCGCACATGACTGTCACACCCTTGTTGACATATTGCGTACTTTATAATTTCATTGGTGGTAGTAAAGGGCAGGCAATAAAACAGGCAGTGAGCACATTCTCCAC
>JAQLOL010000012.1:10880064-10895118 GCA_029783665.1 Naso thynnoides
AAGAGGCGAAACGTCTTCCTAGACAAATACAAGTCCAGTTGCCTACGATTAAATTTGCCCAGAGAGAACAATGACCTAGATGAATGAGAATATTCAGACATTGTGTGTATAATGAACATGTGTAAGCACATGTTGTGAAATGATGCACATTCCTGCTGCTGGTTTCGCTCCATTATGGTGATTGAAGCAGTGTAGAAATATGCCTGCAAAGCCCCCCCCCCAAAAAAAAAAAAAATAGCATAAGCTTTTAGCCTGTGCTTGTCTTTTGCAAGATGTCTCTAAAAATCCATTGACGATACTATAGCAAACGTTAAGAAAAAGAAAAAAAAGAAAAAAACAGTGCAGCATTTATCCATACTTAATTTATGCTTCCTCATGCTTTTGCAGCTGGGCTGTTGTTCTGCTCATGAGATGTTTTCCTTCTTAAAAATTTATTTATTTTGTGGGATTGTACTAGCTAGTTAGATGCTAGCAAGCAGGTTAGCTTGCTAAAATCAAGAACATAGCAGTAATAATAAAAACAACAACAATGAAAACAACAAAAATAATTATTTTTGTAAATAACATTTTATCTAATCTTTGCTTAAATTTGCTAAGGTCTTAATGACAGCACACATTAGGAACCATACAGCTAACAAACCTGAAAGTATGCAAATCACAATATGCAAAGTGTTAGGAAGAAGGAATGCATGCTGAATGTAAACATAACATTGCTTTTTTTTACTATTAAACTCCTCAGTTACCTATTAATCTTTTGCCATTGGCCTGCCTGATCAAACCATTCTGCAAGAAAGCCTTCAATTCTAGCATGTTTTGCCTTGAAAAGTCAATGCTTCGCCCTCACCAGAGCTGTTAGAAAACATTGCTGGTCGTTTTACTTGGCTTTCAACCTTGTAACTGCAGTATTGCCTTACATCAAAAAAAGCTGATTTTGGTTTGAACATAGTAATGCAAACAAAGAAATATAATACTAACAGGTTAAAGATGGATGTGGAAACTGAGAACACATCACAGTGGTCGATAAGAACCCCTCTAGAGATGCTACAGGAATGATGAATATCTGTTTGGTCATCTTGGGTTTGCCAGAGTCAATTTTACATGCTGTCTCTTGTTTTTTTTCGTATTTGTGATAAGATTTAATCTACTGAGTTTATTGAACCGATTCTGACCTCATGACCAGTTTAAAGTATATCTCCTTTTGGTTCATTTTGTGATAAAATACAAGCACTGCTAAAGATACAGGTCGATTTTAAGGCCTCTGTAGCCGGTTAGGCTCTTCCTGTGAGAAACCTCAGCCTACACAAGCAAAGATAAACAAGAAGCTTAGAGGTGTACAGTAAGAGTGCTCTAAATCCTTCAGTTTACACACTGTCTGCTGGGTAATCTGAGGCTCCAGCCATCCTCTGACCCACTGCAGGGATGAAGAGTGTTTCTGCTTGTGTCGGCGAAGTTTCTCTGCTACAAATAGAAGATCTTGTGATGAAATGATTATTCAGTTTAGTCATGATTATTTCTATTGATATTATAAACAAAGAAAAGTGTGCTTCTCTTATGTCTTTGGTATATTTTTACAGCAGTAATTTTAAAAGAAACAAGCTCGCAATATACAAACAAAAGTCAAAAACTGTCAAAAAATGTTTCTAACTGTTGCTGTACTCTATAATGTTGTGATTGATTGTGCTTTTCATGTCCGGCATTTGAAAGCAGGTTCTTTCAGTTTACCTACTATTTATTTCCATCTGTCCTTCCTCACATCATTTACATCTTGAGTGAGAAGGTCGATTGTGAATAAATGATTTCTCCTTTTCTGTTTTAAAGCTACATTTTTATTCACACTGCACTGAGGACATAGCAGATACAGCAAATAACTAGCATTTCTTCAAGCGTTCATCTCTCTCGTTTATTCTTTTGTAAATTTATCCCACTAAAACACTGTTTTGTTCTTCCATGGTTCAGCTGCCATTTGACCATATGTTCCCTTAAGTAAAGGTGTCAGATCATTTCTGCTGTTGTTTCTATGCCAGTGTAGGTGCAGTAATGATTGGTGGCACCTGCACGTACCCTAAAACAGGGCTGTCAAAAGTTTAGAGGCGTTATGGGAGTTGATGAAAATGGAATGCCAAAATATTCTTGGCTTGTTTGGTACTTTTCTGTTTTTGGGATGAAGTATATTTAGCATTGGTTTTCTGTGACACTCCCTCTGCTCACTCAAAACAATGAGATGGAAAAGCAGGAGAAAAATAGAAACTTCAGACAGACATTTTATTCAATAGCAACAAGGTTCAACTGACACAGTGCAAAAATGTAATAATGTCATTTATTGTTTGTAGTAGTGCCACAGCACAATCTCTAAATGATAAGGTTATGGTTTTGTGGGAATTGGCTAATGAGAATTTAAAAACACAGTCAAAGGCAAAATTTTGCCACTTTGAGGCGGTATACCAGTGCCTAGAACACGTTTTTCAAACTTGGGGGAATTCTCCCTTTTTGTTCCTCAGACTGGGGGGATTTGGAGAATTTTCGGGGGAGCTACTGTCTTGAGTTTAATTAGCGTTAAACAGCGTTGTCCCAATCATCCTCAGGGCTGGTAGCAGAACACAATTTCTAATCAATAATGCAAATATTGATCTAGAAAAACACTGGTAGAAATGGAGGTACTTTTTCCAAATCCTTTACTTAAATCAAAGCGTAAAAGTGCACACTAGGGATGACCTGATCAAGTTTTTTTTCCACCCAATCTAGATCCGAGTCATTTAATATTAAATATCTGCCAATGCTGAGTCCCAATCCGATACTTCTCCAATGTATTAATAATACAAAAAATGCTTGCATCCAAGTCATTCCTTAATGTTCTTTATTTTATTTAAATAAGAAAGTAAACAACCCAAAAATATTTTATAACAGAATCCAATTGACAACATGTAATGGTGGTTCACTGATGCCAGGACCAGTCTGGGGGCCCAAAATCCTAATCTCGCCCAGGGCCCCAAACTGTTGAGGACTGGCCCTATGAACACGTGTAATAATGACCATGTAGTGCGTCTCATTTGAGGTAAAACAAAGAATCGGCTTCCGTTTGCAGGATTGTCCCACAGTAAAATTCCAGATTTTTGGGATCTTATTAAATTATGCGAGATACTCACAATCCCACGCTGAATTTTAGGCCCTGTGTACCGCCACAAAAATGTGAGAAAAATGACAAAGTATTTAGATTTTACTTTGTCAATGGTATGAGTCTTGGATCTTGTAGTCTTTTAGGAAAGGAAATGTGTAACATGTACAGTTGTGACATTACATTAAAGATGTCAGTGTCTTGTGTTGCAGAGATATGAACTGAAGTTAGCATGCTAACCAGCCAGCCCTGCTCCTTGTTAACTAAAAGCAATGAGTAAACGGGAAACAAGAGAAAATAAAACTCACCAAAACCTTCACGTTTTGTCCTGTTCCAACAATCACCAACTCTGGTAGGGTAGAAATGAACTTGTATTCACCAAGTTAATCATGAAAAACTCTGTTCGTCATGTCTATCCTCTCACTCTTACGCTGGCTGCTTCACACCTCTCCTGTCCTTGCCTGCAGTGCCTTTGTTATCCCCGGAGTCAGAGTTCTGGTTGGAGGCGTTGTAAATCACTTCAGTTCTGTATTACTTGGCCTTAGACACACTTGGAGACTGTGTTCAGTTCTGCTCTGACTGTGTTTGCAGGGATGCTGCATAGCATTATTCTGTTACCAGCTGTGTAAAACAAGAACACCCCATCTGTGCTCAAAGCTCCTGGTCCAGAGAGACTGGTCGGCTATTGGGGTCACTCGCTGCCCAGCTAACTGAGCTAACAAGCTAACGTAAGCTGCCAACCGGAGCCAAAGATAGCTGCAGCAAAGAGTACAGTGAGCGCCAGTTAGCAGTTACTCTGGTGATATGCTGAGCCCTATTTGTTTGGAATGACCTTCAACAGGTGGCCGTATCTCACACATTTCCCCTTTCAGAGAAGCCGAGACATGTTTGGCACTTTTACAAGAGCTTGAATGAAATACAAGGCCTCAAACTGAAGCTGTCTTTCCCTCTGCCTAGTCCTACAACTTTCCTGTTACGTGATTTGAAGTGAGTTATGGTTTGATCCAGGCTCTGGATTGATGACAGTATAATGGTTAGACTGCTGGCCCTGGTACAGTGCTGACCGGGCTGTGTGAGGCAGGACGAAGTACAGCCATTAATTCGGTTAACAGGAATAATAATGTGGACTGTGCATGACTGCAGGACCAGCAGAGTTGTGTAGCTGTGATTAATATGTTGGTCACTTCCATGCTGGTCTGTAAGCCCTGTAGGATCAGTGCAGGCAGAGAAATATAGTTACTGCAAGATTTGCTGGCCTGGTAATTACAAGCATTTAGTAAATGGCCTATGTTGACATAAGCTTTTGCAACTTGGGCGCTTGTGATTCGAGTTGTGCTTACTGCTTCATGTTTATCAATGTGGAATATTGAAATGCTTTTGGTGCCAAAACTAAAGCCACTAAAAAATGGCCAAATACAGCTGGCAAGTTGTGGCATCTTGTACAGCAACACCTTTCTTTTGTCGTTATGCAGTCTGCTGACTACCACTGCCCTGGTTCATTACAACAGGGGAGACAATGACCCAGAATCAAGTTGACCTGAGTGCTTTAAATCAAGGCTCCACCAGTGAAAATAAACTCTCTCTCCACCAGCACGTTCAACGCCAACTAGGACAAGTAATCCAGACAGAATAAAAACGTCCTCTTAAAGGATGTCGAGGGAGAGATGGATGAAGGACTAAAGACTGGAGAGACAAAGAAAGACAGAAACAGAGTGAGAAAATTATTGATTGGCTAGAAAGAGAGATGTTGCACCACTGCATCAACAGCATGCTTTCTGACAGAAGACAAGTTGTGTCACGGGACACAGATCTGAGAGATACACCGGAAAGAAAAAACCAAGCAGACGATGCAACACGTAGTTTTCATTTGTTGTTTTACATTATATTAGTAGGTTTCTTCTAGCTTTAGAACAAAACTGAAAACAGCTTGGACAACTGCAAGGCTCCAGTTTCAGGTCATTTAATTACTGAACCGGGTGGGTGACGTTTCGAGCCAAGTTGCTCTTCATCAGACTTAAGAGACAATGTGAGACGCCATCTAAAATAGACACAGGTCACGTGACTCTAACTAATGGTGAATATGAGACACTAATAATACATCATGAAAACAAATTTTGCATAGGGCAAATATATACCATAGAAAACATATTAATACATATGTACGAGTTAAAACACAATATGTTGCATATTTGCAGGTTCTTGTACATTTGCATGTTGGTTTGAATATGTGTATGTGCCTTCATATACATACACAATTTTTACAAAGTGAGTTTGTGTATACACTTACTTATGCACATAATTTTTACATCAGTTTTTTTATTCATATATTTTTTTATGTATTTACATTTCTTTCTATGGTATACATTTGCTGTATACAAAATTAGTTTTTGTAATATATTATTAGCTTCTTGTATTCATCAGTTGTTGGAGTCACATGACTGGTGTCTACCTAAGATGGCGTTTCACATTGTCTCTTTAGTCTGATGAAGAGCAACTTGGCTCAAAACCTCACTCAGTGCAGTTATTAAATAACTTGAAACTGGAGGCTTGCAAGTGTGTTCATTTTCTGTTATATGTCTGTTTACTTTTTCCGCAGAGCACCTGCCCAATTTTTTTGTTTTTGGATGTGCAGAATTCTGTTAACAAACCTGAACAGGATTGTTTGATTAGTTTGTCAGTTAATTTGAATATTTAAAGTGGGTATCAAATTTTTGATATTGAGATTGAAAAATGTAAAAAAACACAACAACAAAAAAACAAAAAAGTACCATAGGTGGCGCTGAATTTGTGTTTTATTAACCATTAAAGACCATGTGGTATTGTTGAAAGCTCCAGAGTGTGTAAGTAGATCTTTGCACTCCTTGAATTAGATTGTTTTGTCGGCTGCTGCAATCATGGTCAAGAATGAACCATCAAGCTCAGATTGTCACTGGTTTTAGGCTGTTATTTGTGTGGATTAAACAAACAAAAAAAAGATCAAATTAGCTATTTAGCTTTAGAGGTGAATTTTATAATCGCTGGACAGAACCAGGCTAGCCAAGTCTTTGTGCTAAGCTTGGCTGATCAGCTGTTGGCTGTAGCTTCTCAGACTTTACAGACATGGAGTTGGTGTCAATCAATTTATCTATTTTGGCAGGAAAGCAAAAAGAGTTTCATAAAATATCAATATTTTCATTTAACTCTTGAGAAGATAGGGTACTCTAGAAAAGCTACTTGATTTTTTTAAGGTAAGGTATCAAAATACATCTCTACAAGCACAAAAATATTTCAGATGCTGCATATGCCTGTTTACAAAATGTATTGTAATCAAAGTTAGCATTTGCGTCTTCATGTAATACTCAAATGAGGCACCAGAGCAAAGTTTGAGACATTTGCTGTGTTCCAGCTTCATGCTTGTCAACAATCACTGTTGCCATATTTGACTTAAAACATGCTTGAAGTCTTCCTCCTTAAAGATTTGAGTCTTTGACCAAATCTCTCTGAGTGTATGCGTGTGTGAATGTAAGTGTGAGTGTGTGTGTGAGTGTGTGTGCTTGTGTGTACGTGTGAGTGTGAGGAGCTCTCTGGCTCACTGAAGCTTGTACTGTCTGTTTATCTGTTTACACACAGCAGCAGCTGCTACCCTGATTTTTCTTTCCACTCCTCTGCTCTCTTCTGACACTGATTAGATGCTTTTCTTTACACTCTCTTCTTATTTAATAAAAGGAAAGTGTCTCTTAGCCGTCACTGACATCGCTAACATAACACCACATAAAACACACTGTGGAATTGGTTCATATCAAACTTCATGAAGAAAAATCTAATTACAAAACAACACTAAAAAAATCTCATCATTTTGAACTTCAGAGTTGTCCTTTTCTAACAAAATGTGTAACCTGTTGTGTAATTATGAAAAAAAATGAGTTTGCATTATCATAAAAATCAACCCTTACATGTAAGTTTTCATGGTCATGACAGAACTGAAGAAAAACATGATTTTCAAGGACCACACCAGCCTATTTTGACTTCTCAACATTAGCACAGATCGCCCCTTCTTCTACGAGTGTTGTTAAAATTCACCTATGTGTTTACTTTGATAAATATCAGACTGTCTTTTTAAATCCCATTCACTGCAATTCATGTTAAAACCCAGTATTAAAAAAATACTATAGGACACGTGAAAGTTGCTAGTCATAGGTAATCCACTTTTCTTAAAAGAACTTCTACGTTTATTTGGTCAAAAATCGCTGAGCCGGGAGCTGTTCAGACGAGAGTTATCACGCCTGGAAAAGAAAAAGTTCCAGACAGTTGCTGCTGCTTGAACATTAGCATGAAGAAGGATTTTGACACAGACTTTCTTTTTAACTAACTTCGTCACACATTTTCAGCTCCTTTCTGTATAGTTAATTAAATATGGACAAAATGTAAACAAACATGATATCTCATAGATAAAGCTATTTTGTGAAAAATGCATGGGGTTTATGTAACCTGTGTGACCATTAAGCTGATTAAATGAAAACTAACTACATTAATATAAAGCAAAGCAACATATGTCTGATTAAAAGATAAACAAAGAATACTTAATTAAAGAAAAAAGGTACACATATGGCATCCACACTTTATGTAATGCATGTTTTACGGGCAGACATTGAAACAATAGACACAAATTTTTAATATAGGAATCTGATTATTTCTTTCAAAAAGACATTACTTTTGATGAGTGTGTGTCTGTGTGTACACATCTTCCTGGCTCTCCAAACTCAGACCTGCTCTCTGTCAGTTTTACTTCAGTGGCTTTAGTTTGACATGACCAGGGGTCGTGTTTTGGCTAATGACCACGGTTGTCAGAAAGGTCAGATGTCGGATTTTCGTGTAGGAGTCAAAACCAACTGCTTCCTGCTTTAATGACTGTGCTGTGTCATTAGCCTTTTGTGGAGTGTTTCTTCCACAGTGGCTCATTTCCCCAAAATTATTGCTAAAGTATGATAATGAGGGCTCTTGGGTAAAACTAAACTTGATCTGCAGTGAAAAGTGTTAGAGCTGCTGTCGCTGTCTCATCATTAAAAGATAGCTCAGGTTTATTACAACTTTTTGTGACAGTTTGAGATGTCAGGCCTCTCAGTTATGATAACTCTAAACGTCTGGGATCTGGAAACAGGATGGCATGAGTCAAAAAGTGCCAGAGGCATGGCAGTGAGATTGTCCATCAAATTTTAAACAAAACTTCAGGATACTTTTTCAAAAGAGAAAGACAAGAACACAACAACAACCACTTTGTTTTTCCAGCACAGCGAGCTCTTACTTAAGCCCAGACAACGCAAAAGTGTTTATAGTTGTTCCAGCCACAGTTCAATGCAAGAGGTGGTCCTCTTTTAGAGATGAGGATAACAATGCGCATTTTTAAAAATAATCCTGGGGGGGAATTTCACTTCCACGCAATGTGCCACACAGAATGAATTGGGCGTTGATGTGGGATCATCTGTTTTGGACAGTTACAGAAACCAGTAAAGCCTGTGGCACAGCAACCAAACACTCAAACAACAGGGAACAGTTCAATGTGGGTGAGAAACTTTGCCGTAAAACCATAATCTTGCCAAAAGAAAAAAAACAAACAGAAAAAAACCCCAACAAAAACCCAAACCAAATAAACAACAACAACAAAAAACCAAAAACAGCCCCCCCCCCAAACCCTGTTTTTGTGATCTTCTCTCCAGCCACACCAGAGACCACCAACCACCACCCTAACCACACGCTGTTTGAAAAGGTTATAATGCTTATTACATTTTTTGGGTGTTTTTTTGTCTTAAGCTCATTCAGGTTGCAACAATACTGAATTCTTCAGCAATCTCTTCAGTTCCATTCAGCTGTTCAAAGTTCCTCTCTTTCCATGGTACAAAAAGAAGCTATATTTTAGGGTGGATAGACATATTAATTTGCCAATATTGACCTATTGCAGATATATCTTTAATTGTATATATGTTCACCAATATGCACTGATATTAAAATAGATTTTTTAGGCTTTACTGTCCAGTGCACTGATGTTTGGAATAAAGTTTATTAAAATGTAAAATATCTCGCCTCCCTCATAGTGTGTTTACTTTGAGCACAAATAAAATAATTTACTGGCTTTAATTTCGTGAATTTGAATGCTAGAATATTTTGTGTTTACTTGCTTCATTCGCACAAATAACTCACTTCATTGAAGCGTGAATTCACATGTATATGAGCAAGGCCTACATGATGCAGATTTTAGTGAGAGCGGGGGGACATGGTTGAGCTTGACCACACTGCAAGGGTTGCTGCTTTGTACCTGCTGTAGAAATCTCATTCAGAGATCGAGACAGTGCCGTGACTGGGTCCATCAGACCCATACCATCCAGTTTAGGGGACTTCACCCCCTGCTGTGCCTGAATGACAGCTGTTTCCAGCACGACCTCAGGCTCACCCGGATCCTGCTTAACTACCTGTTGTCGAAAATCTGTGCCACGATACCCCTCCAGTATACTAAATACGAGATAAATAAACTTCAGGTCCTTTATTCCAGGTGCAGAATTGCTAGTTAATCAATTAATGTGCATGCTGATTTAATTTAGTGAAATAGGTTTCTTCTTAATTTCTCAAGTGAATGAATCTCAGCCGTTACTTCCTTAAAGGCACTCTAAGCACGGTTGGTTGACGGTACTTCTGTTGATGTTTGACAATGTTTTCAAATAAAACAGAGCCAGCTCGCCCCTCCCATCTCCTCCTCTCTCCACCTCCGCTTCTCCCCCTCTCGTGCTCCCTGACATGAACGTGCATGTCAGACAAATTTCGTGCTAGCCTGATGATAACGTTGCTGTAGTGATGGCCCAAACAACTTCTTCAGGCTCTCGGTGCTTCTGAATGTCTCCTTTTTGGTGCTGTGTCAGCCATTTCAAATTTCAAAAAAATACCGGTTGTTGTCTTGCTGTTGGCGTCCTAGCTCTCCTCTAGCTAACTTCTCTTGTCTACTCCACTCCTCCACCCCCCCTTCATGTGCACACACGCACGCAAACCCACAACCCCATCTCCCAATCCCTCTTATCGGTGATTGGCTGGACCACAGTGTTTTTGTTGGTATTTCTAGAGTCTGGGCTGTCCACAGAGGCCGGACTTTTTGACAGCATATTCAGAGGACAGACATCCAGCGGATCGTGTGGAGATGTTTGCTGTATTGAAATTGAGAAGCTGGACAACAACACACAGAGATGGTGTGTGACGTCACTCTCCGTTCTAGATGTCAGTACACCACTAGTTCTTCACACGGCAAAAGAACGTAACAAGACTTAGATTGCCCTTGATGTCATACATCACTGTCGAAGCTCTCAGTGCTGATTGGCTATCGCGGTGCAAATAAGTTGCAAAAGTTCAGATTTTTTAACTCTTGTGAATAATGTGAAATTTGCTTCATTCGCATCACACGATTCGCTCAATTTGTGCCATTTGTGCCACACAATTCCTACAGTTTGCTTTGTCAGCTCAGAAACAGCTCTATGAAATGTGTTCATTAATATAGTATAATGTTAGGTTAGGTTCATTTTAAACAAGGTAATATATAATCTATACATAAATTATAAGTGAACAAATACATGAAAGGGGTATTTTTTCACAGAGGGAGTGGTGCTTGATTTGTCCATCTGTAACTTTGCTTTGGTAGGTTTGATCAGGTTTGTATTTGCACTATAACTGTTTGGATTGAAGTTTGATGTTGCAGATTTTTCAGTTGCATTTAGGTATTTCACTCTTTTTTCTGGAATAATTACTAATGACTGGGAGGTATTAATTGAGCTTGCACAGCAGTCGCTCCCATCACAGCTCCAGTTACTCAAACTGCTTCAAGTCCTTAAAGGGATAATCCGGCGTAAAATGATCCCAGGGTCTTTTTCTGAATGGACACTCGTCAAAGAAGACCTCCAGAGAGTTTTTTCGCTTATCGACGTGTATCGGGTTTGACCGGAGCTAAGTTACAGCCCAAAAACGGCTAACCTGCATCGGAATGGGGCGGTGCGCACACGCTTACAAAACCGGCTCTAACAAATAACAACTAATACTGCTCAAAATAGCACCATGCGCCTTCAGTAGCATGACTAGGGTCTCTACACATAAAAGCAAGCATCAACAACGTATTTAGCATACTGGGAGGTTATTAAAAACTCAGAAGACTTACCTACAGCTGCCCTCGCTCCTCTCGTATGAAAGCCCGTACTAGTCGATCATCGAATTAATCCGAAAGGAAGGAGCCCGGTTGAAGATTTCTTCCAAAGAGTTTGTTGTTTGTGGCAGTTTGGTCCAGTATAAATTGATATTACTTCCAACCACATAGTGAATAGTTTGTAGAAATCTTCAACCGGGCTAACGCATTGAAATGTGGTGTGTTGCGCACCACCCCAGTATTCTTGTTTTTCTCCGTCATCATCACATCACGGTCAGCGACAAGTGACGCTTCTTTTTCGTCCAGGCCGCTGACTGGCATGACATGATATCAGCTTGATAACAGCCCGACTGGGAAGACAAAACGCACTAGGTAAGCCTGGAAATGATGAAAGCGCATCAGTTGCGACAATTGTCTCATCTCACGTAGTGTGTTAGAATGGACGACAACCGATGCCGCATCTAGAATGCCTCATGACCTCACGACAGAAATACAAGCATGTTCAATCTTTTATGTACCTCCAAAGATGGCTTGTCAGTGGCAGTGTGCTGCTTTCAAATGGAACTCCTAAAGTCATGAGGTCATGTGGTGAATTCGTGTACAGGAAAGGCTTGGCACTTTAGTGGTAACTGCATAAGAATAGCGTTGCTAGGAAACGGTAACATGAACGCCAAAAGATCTCTTGTTCTTCTCCAGGCTTTCTGTGCGGAAATGTTACATTATAACTTTGTGTTTCAACGTCACACGGAGGAACAAGAGATGAGACGACGAAGGTGACGGTTTTTAGGTAGACAAGCAACTTTTCTACACTTACTTTTGGTTGAATACTGGCCATTACGAGTTCTGATCTTTCTGAAAACGTCAATAAACGCATCACAACTCGTGAACTTGGAGCTTTCTGATAAATTCGACTTATGACAACGTGAATACGACTGGAGGGGGGCATTCATGTGGTCTCTCCTTGTGAACACGGTAAACACGACCCTGTTTGAAGGCACCAGTAGTAGTCAGTAGAGAGTGCTTCCTTTCCAGTGACGTCACACACAACATTGTGAACTGCCATCGATGATTGATCGGGGAGCAACATGTAGTCTGTCATGAATCTCGGCCAAAACACGACAAGAATTTATAACTCTCTAATCGCCTAATCCGACGAACAGACAAAAATATTTTGTAGTCTGACCCCGCCTCATTCTCCCACCTAAATATAATACCCTCATGTAATGCAGACATGTTTTAACAGAGATAATTGGAAAATGTAGTGAGGTAAAAAGTAGATTACTGTCTCAAGGACGTACTTGAGTAAGAGTGGAAGTACGTTGGAAAAATTAAATGAAAAGTTCTCATTCCTTTAAAAAAAAACAACAACAGCTTACTCATGTGTAACTTACTTGCAATGAGTTACTACCCACCTTTTCCCAATGCTAGCGCTAATGCTAATGAGAAATGGTATCCCACACTCTAACTTTGGATACCTTACCACTCGAAATGGTGGAGAATTTGATTCTTTGAGAGGTAGACTAACATGCGCCGGCCCGTGCCTTTCCTCTGGCTCCCTGCTCTGTGACAAACTGCCTGGTCGCAAGACAGGCGGGGAGGGACCATTGTGTCTATGTTTACTTCAGCTGACCCTAATGCTAATAGCAACACTAATGTTTGCCTTAAAGCGTGGCAGTGACACTTGAACACTGGGGAAATAGTGCAAGAGTGATTTAAGTGTAGCACAACACAAGTAGTAACAATCCTGTAATAGAACTAGAATTAGAAAAAGGATAGCATGTTCGATGGCTGTGTGCAATAGGAAGTAATTGTTATTCACAGGCAGAGAGTGAACCAACACCCACGCTCATTTCGGTATCTCCACCTCGTGAAAGGCTAATCAGATGGTGATGGGCTGCCTCATTGCATTCAGATGGGCCTCAAGAGTCTCCTGGTACAAAGGTCGTGACCATGGTGACGAAGGACGATCAGCCAATCAGGCTGATTCCTCAAAGAGACGAGGAAAATGTATTGAGTCACTTGAGGTTTCCAGCTGTGCAACGTCTGAAGTGAGAGACAGGAAACAGATTTATTAAAGCCTTTGCACCAAGCAGACAAGGTGATTTTCAGATTTTGCTCATATAGGAAACTCTCTGAGCACCGTGATAAAGGTTGTTAAACCAGATGGGCCATTAATTTTAGAGGGAGGAACACACACACACACACACACACACACACACACACACACACAGTATTGTTGCCCTTCACCAAGAACAACATCAGTAAAACCTCCATCACATGCTGTAAAATATTTGTTTCTGCCTTTTTTTAAATGAAATTACTGTTTTTGCTGTAATTAAAAAATTTGTAAGACTCGTACAATCAATCGTGTTGTATGGAATGAGGATCCTAAATAGTGATGCACATTTGAACATACTGAAATTCATTCCTGAGTCTCGCTCTCCATTCATTTGGGTGTATTTATAAAAAATACAAACAAGGTCATTTCCTTTTTTCATCACAGACCTTCTGTCTAATGCATTCAGTCTGCACTGTAGGTTTGCCGTCTGTTAGCAACAAAACATGGATGTAGTGTCTGTGTCGCTGATGCCTCTCATAAGTTTCGCAGAAATGTTGAATCTCAAGGCTGCAGCTAGTTTATCACTCACACTTTATTATGTTTTTGAGCCACGAAATTTAATTTTTCTGCAGCAGAATGGAGCTTAGAGAAGTGAACAAGCACCATCACGGCTGATACAACTTAATATATTTTTTTAGTCGAGGATTAACTTTCAAACATGTTTTTTTCAAGACATTTGTAAGAGCAGGGATTGAGTCACACAGCGGCTGTTGTACACGTGCATACATAAAAGTGAACGCTGGTGTGGTCAGTAACAGGGTTACTGTGAAAAACATTCTACTATTACTACTGCAGGCAGTTAATACTGTCACTAACATTTCATATTAGCACAAAAACAACTACATCGGAACAACGTAAGAGGTTAAATCGCCTAATCGGAGCAAACAAAAACAAAATCACAAAGCAGAGGTACACACAGGCACCACCTTTCTGCTTCTCATACACACCCTTTCGAGAACAACACAACACTCGGAAAAAAAAAAAAAGCTGAGCATTATTTAGCTAACTTGTTTTTGACCGCAGCGAAATAAAACAGCTGTCCGCACTCGAAGCTCTCTCTCTCCCTCTGTGCCTGAAGCGTTCAGGTGGCTACGTAAATCTAGTAATTCGAGTGCGGCGCTGCTACAGACAGCAGGAATAGACTCAGAATTGTGCTAATTAGTGGAGACAGATGCTCAGAAAATGAAATGTAAATTAATGAGCAAAAACACACATAACACTGACATATTTATACTTAAAAAAAAAAATTTTTTAGGAACTTTTATGTACGGAAAATAAATTATAGCCTGACCTATACACATAAGTAGATAATTTGTTTAGCGCTCCCTCAAAGCGTCTCAGGAGAGGCTTTCAAGGGAGCTTGTGTCCTTTTACTTGAACTATGCATAAGAGGAAGTTTAGTTAGATTTTTGTCTCCATTTCTCTCCAAAACAGATCCATTTTGTTTCCTTTGAACATTCAGCTGTGGTGATCACCCTTTGAATGGTTCATGGCATGCAGTTAATGACACAGTTTGATGCTAAATTCATGTAAACTGCAACAGGATTTAGTGGGTATCTCTGTAAGGTTTGATAGTTTGCATATTAAACCTCTTTCAGCACTGTTTGGGGCTCTGCCAAGACTTAACGGAAATATATGAACGTTTTTCTGTCTATTGTTTGGTGTCGAGCATGT
>JAQLOL010000012.1:10895218-10908508 GCA_029783665.1 Naso thynnoides
GGTTGAAGATTTCTTCCAAAGAGTTTGTTGTTTGTGGCAGTTTGGTCCAGTATAAATTGATATTACTTCCAACCACGCAGTGAATAGTTTGTAAAATAGTTTGTAGAAATCTTCAACTGGGCTCCTTCCTTTTGGATTAATTTGTAGTTGGTTTTGGCTCAGATGTCTGTTACACTTTGGTAAGGCTCAGCAGGAAAATCAGGATGGACCTTCGACGTGCAAAAGACATGGTGGTTCAGCTTATTATTGAAATGAGAAGCTTTCATTTCATTCTATTTCTGCACTGCTTATTTTAAACATGAAATTGGATCATGCCTTTTTCATTTCAAATGTATCTACAAAATAATTCTGTTGTTCTCTTCCAAAAATGGTTAAACATTTTATTATAGATTGAAACAGAAGCTTTGCACAGCTAAAAAACTTAATCTTTCATTTCCTTTTTGGTGCCTTGAAAAATCCTGGAATAAATTTCCCATTTTTACAGTAATTAACAGCAAAATTGTCTTTCGTGCTTCATGACCCTGAAAGCAAGTCAGCCCATTGATGAATGACCTTGAAGAGACACAAAGTTTCTGCAGTTGGTGAAGTGCTTGTATCTGTGCACTGTGCAGTGAATGATGGTGCGTCACTTGTACAACGGCTGTAACTCTTTGCTACTATGGCTGGGCTGAATGGTTTTTGAAGGCTTTTTAAATCAGCTTGGCTTGCCCTTGGTATTAGCAGGTGATTAAATGAATTAGCGAGACCTGGAGACATAAGCACTGGCCTGGAACACGGGGTCCCGGGGACAAGGGGGCCACGATGGCTCCAGATTGGTGGGTGGGAGTCGGGGGCAGCAGGATGGTGATGGGAGGAGGCAGACTGGAGGGACAGTTTTATGTCCCCTTGCTGAGGCCACAGTTTCACAAGCAGGCATGCGTACACAATGTATACACACACACATACACACACACACACACACACACACAGTCTTTCTCATTACATAGAGGGGTTTGTAAAACTCATGTGAACACACACACATAGTTATAATACAGATACACACATACACACTCTGTCACACACACTGGGCTATTGTGTGCAACACTGCGGCCACTGTTTCTCCACGCAGAGCGTCCTGACACAGCACACGCCTCCTCACTGCTAAATGTCACACACTGTTACGGACATTATTTAGTGATGCACAGTGCAGCATGCATGCATGTGTATGTGTTTGGTTTGTGTGTCAAATCTTGTGTATGATGACAAATGTTTATTTCTCATAGTATCGAGTCAAAGAACGATAAAGCAAAGAATCAGTTCAATGGTCGATGGACAATATATCATTTTATTTTACAATTACGCTAGTTTTCCCCAAAAAAGTCTAACATGCCTGCTTGTCTGGGTTTCATATCACTGTGAACTTTTTTTTGTTTTTGCACTGATAAAATGACAAAACAAGCCACTATTCAAATTTTATATGCTGACATTTGAAGTCAATATGGTCAGTTAATTACTAAGAAAACACACAGAAAACTATAATGAAAATATCAGATGAAATCAGAGCGCAGTACAAATCCCAAGATCGCCCAACATCTTATGACATCATCAACAACTTTTTCATTGGTGTATTTATAATTGAGAGACCTCCAGCGATGGAAATGACATATTGTGCAGTTAAATTGGTTTAAAAAAGTTGCAGTCAAAATTGCAGTTACCACTTATAATCAAATATGCTTCAGTTAAGTGTCTCAGCACAATGTCTTTTCTTACTGAAGTCTGTTTTTTGTGCAACAACTGAAGATTATTTTTGCAATAATTTTTTTCTATCAAATGTCAGGAAGAAAATGTGAAAGACACTCATCTGTCTACCCAAGATAATGTCTTTAAATAGTTTGTTTTATTCAGCTGTTTTGTTAATGAACATAAAACTAAGATATAAAAACACTAACCCACAACATTTTTTGGGACATTTTTTGCCTCTTGTTGTCTGTCTTTATCTTTGTCAGAGTGCATTTTTTTGTTTTCACGTCTGTCCGTGCCCAGCAGAGACTACGATTATTACACTATTTATATACATATTATTAAGATTACAACATTAGCTTGCCTTTCTTTCTTTTCCATCTTATTTTCTCCCACTGTCACTATTTCTTCTTCCTCATTTTCTTCCATCTTTTCCTCCTCTACTCCCACCTGTTCTCTTTGCTCTCCCTCTTTCTCTTGATTGACAGGGTCACAGCCTCAGTAGGTGGAGTCTCCTTTATTTGCTCTGACTGTCCATCACAGCAGAGAGAGCAGCACTAAAACGCTGCACCTCTTCATCCACGTCTTTGTCACAATCAGAGGTTAAACAGGTGAAGTAATTTCTCGTCAAAATGATCTTTTTGGTACTGCAGGAAAATTACAATCATTGTTATAAGAAGCATATCTGTAATAAGTAATGGGGACATTTGTAGAGACATTAGGTATTCATAATGTTATTAAAGTGAGTGACTGGTAATCTTTAAAAAGATATGGGGATTTAAGTGTAATCTTCCGTCAGCTATTGAACAGAGAAGAAACGTAGTTTAGCATTAGAACAAAACATTAAACTTTTGACTGTAAATCTTTTTTTCCAGCCTTGGATTGAGCTCTAACATTGACACTGTGTTTGTAGTCAGACAGCATCCATTCCAGCTGAATTAAAACCTTTTCTTATTTCTGTCTGAAAATAAATGAGAGAAAAGGATGTGATGATTAGTAATACTTAGCTTTCTCCTTCAAAATGGTTTGAAGAGGTGATAAGAGGGAACATTTTAAAGCCTTTTGCTGGTCGACCACCGTGCTGCGTTTTGAGTTTCGCCTACATTAATTTTAATGTATTCTCTCTCTAAAAGAACCTGCAGTAAAACAGTGATTCTGTTGGTACTTTGACAAAAACATTCAACGCAAGTGTCAGACCTCTGCTTGAGAATTCAAATAGATTCAAATGCATTTTTAAATGGTAAGAAATGAAAAGAAAACAGATAAGACTGCTTAACTTGCATTTCCTTCTTCTGTGGGGGAATTACCTTTCTGTTGACTTGTTCAACTCTTCATGAACTGTTCTCACTAAACGTGCAGTGACTGCACCGGGTGTGTCTGAATTGTAGTGAGGTATTTTTAAACTGAGACAAAGCAAAGCCTTTTAATTACAGATGAAAATGCACTTGGCTCCAGCCTGGGATGTCTGCTGTGTGGAAATTACTGCCACCTTTTTTCTTAATATTACTTTGAAGTTTTTTACTATTTGATGTGCTGATTACACAAGAGGTGACTAAGTAGCCCTGTCTGAAAGATTTAAGGCTGGGTGGATTTGGTTAACCTGGTTGTAAGAGCATGTGCAGTTTCGTACCACAACAAACACTTCTTGAGCAGCAACATTTTTAGAAATACTACAGAAAAGCAATGGGTTGTTGGTAAAAAATTATTTAACTGCGATCTGATGTAATTCTGTGCCAATGTGAGCAGTTTTTCACACAGTAGCAGTGCACAGTGAAAGGAGTTGGTTACCTTGATGAGCAGATGGATGTGTGCAGCCTGTCACCTGCAGCTCCTCATCTGAAACCATCATCAAAGCACCAGTGCTGAGGAAAGCCAGATAGTTTCACTTTAAACACACCACAAAGACTACAGCTGATGGCGAACTAGCACGTACATTCTGCTGCTGTGTGAGAGGCAATTAGTCTCCGTGCCAGCAGGTGGCAGTAGTCTGTTTTCATCATTCAAAAAGCGAAATCAGATAACACGCTGTGGATATACAACTATTGTTAATAAGGCCTGACTGATATATTGGTTTGCCGATATTATCTGCTGACATCTGCCTGTAGTAGATATATCAGTACGGGCATATGTTCTCCCATATGTGCCAGTATTCAAACTATTTTTTAAAGACCAGAAAAAATTCTTGGACCAGTGATTTAAAATGGTGAAATTACATGATTTGTTCAACAGAGGGCGGTCTGTTATGTAAGATATCCTGCCTCCCTTACATATCTTTGTCACAAGTATTTCATTAGCATATTCAGCCGATATTAATTGTATTTAATATTGGCCAATGTATCTGACATTGTAAATTTCTTGCCTCCTAATATCGGTAATGGCATCGGCCCCAGAAATCCCATATCAGTCTGGCCCTAATTGTTATAATAAAACCGCCTTTGCCTACTGTCTGCTCATCCTCTGTTTCTCTTCCGCTTTGGGTGCACGGCCAATCAAAGGAATTTCTGTTACTTCTGAGCTCTGCTACCGTGTTAACATGCTCAGTCAACCGTGAAGCCGTTGACCAGGTCCAACTAGTGCCAGTGATACAGGAGACTCAAAAACTGGAGCCACAGACGCTTACAGCCAGCTGTGGCTTGGTATATCAGGGACCTAACTGCTACCGTGTCTTGTTTCATCACTTCCTTCCTAAAATTGAAAGTGGTTTGCTGATTATAAAATGCAAAAAACAAAATGAAAACGACTATTTTTGTTTTGTTTTTTACTATGTCAAACTTTAAGCATTTGCTTTCAGCGCAGCCTAAGTCTAAACTGAATGCATAAGAATCACTTCACTATTTCACTGGTAGAAGGTGGTGCCAGTGTTGCTTATTCTCATGATAGTCATTAAGGCTTCAACAGCAGAATCCGTAATCTAATCCATCAGTGATGCAGCCTGTGTCAGCAGGTGCCAAATATCCCACCAGGACACAGCTGTCAGCCGCTGAATGTCATTAAAATTCATCTCCATGACATCTGTACCAACTATTTCCTGATAAAGATGCTTCAAGCTCCTGAAAAGCTTTTGTTTTTGTTGAGTGGACTGTGTGTGTTTCTTTGCTAATGACAAACGTGTCATATTGGTGGATGCAGGTGGAAAATAAGCTAAATAGATGCAGGAGAAAAAGCGGAATTCATGAACACACTCAGCTTTGGTGATTGTCATTGGTGAAAAGAACACGGTGGACCTAAACGCTCAGTCGTTTTTTTCCTGAACAGTCAGGCGGCCATGACAGGTGAAATGGCCAAACTGCCCTGTTCTTTCAGTAGAATGAGTGAAATGGACAATATTCTATCAGGACCATTAATGTTAATAAGAGGTGTAGATGAAATCCTGCCTGTGGTGTATTACAAAGTGTGCTGTACTTGCTGCTATTTCTGTACTGTACGGTTACAGTATGTTACCCTCTGTGCCAAAGCACCTTCATAATGATGATGAAAGGTCCAGAATGACCTCAATCCAGCTGGTTTGTGGAGATATTAGTGAATTAAAGCTGATGTCAGCACTGCTAAATACACACACACACACACACACACACACACACACACACACACAGACAGTAATTTTAGGCTTTCATTTGAAGCATTAATTTCCTGACTTTAGCATTTTAACACCATTTCATACATAACTAAAATGTACAGTAGCTCCAACTCCAATCTAACAACCCCTGTAGTAAATTGAAGACTGTTAATTGAAGTTAAAAGTTTACTTTTCTGTCCTTCAGAGGACATTTGGCTCCTCTAAGTGTGGAAATTCATGAACATACCCAGGCATTTGAGTTGTCAGTGATGAAAAGGAATGACACTGTGGACCTGAATGCTCAAACAACCTCTTTACTGAACCGTCAGGTGGCCATGACCGACAAAATGCCCAAACTACCTTGTTTTCTCCAGCTTCTCCATGCAGTTACCTATATAGTAAATGATTCTCTCTGAGCAAATTTAAGTTAAACTTCCTCTTATCCTTTAGGGTTGCTGAGTCTAAGGCACGTTTTTATTGTTTTTTTGGCCATGTTTGTCATTTTGTTTGTCTAGTTTAACAGTCTGCCTCATTGCTGACCAATCGACACCTTCAGTGAGTTATAGAGGCCAGAACAGCCGGCAGAGACGACCTGGGCAAACAGCATTTAGAGCCAAAGATCTACTTAAGTTCACTTCATAATCCCAAAAGTTTAAAAAACTGTGATCCTGTGTTCAGCTCCGGACCGGAGCAGAGTCTGGTGTGACTCGAGTGTCTGCTCCTGCAGGAGTTCCAGCTCTGCCTCAGACAGCAGCTCTGTCTTGAGTCTTTTCCAACAACACTCACAAAACTCCAAAACAAATTCAAAATCTAACAAACACAGATAATATTTGATGGGAATTTCTCTTTACTGAGATTCATGGAAAACTCTGCCTTGGACAATAGCCTGTTGTATTTTTTAAAGTTAATTCTCTACCTTTCATAATAAACAATATTAAGGTATTTATATACAGTTTATAAAGATGCTGCTTCTGTTGCCTTTTGAGGCAAAGACCCACTTTTATTTTTTTCAGGAATGTGCTTTGAGTGGCACTTTCTGACTTGTTAACAAAACAAAGCAGATGTTTAGTGGTACAGAAGCAGCATGCATTTTATGAAAACAACAACCTGAATACAAACAGACAGAACTGGAAGAAGAATTGATAGTAATTGTTACTCAGAGTGGGTGGTTTACTTTGAGCATAAATATTGTTTGCTGTGCAGCAGCTGCTCCCCGTGCGTTGTCTGACCTGCTTTTTCGAATAATCGCTGTAAAATTCAGGCTGTGATTGTTTCCAGAAAAATGTGAAAAACAAAGTCTGAGCACAGAGCAAAATTTTTATCTGCAGCGCAGTGCTGATTGAGGTCAATCTGTGATTTGCTGCCTTGGCCTCGGGGACCGGCTGTGATATCACCAGAGGGCTTACAGTCGCCCACAGCTCCCCTCGCTTGCTTTACATATCTGCAAACGGTTTGTCTTTGCCTCATGCTAGGACTTCATATCTAACACGCAGCTTTGTTTGTTTTTCATGCACTGCTGAAATTTCAAGACAATCTCCTCTCATGGCCCACAAGTGATTTAGTCTCTTCTGTCTTCAGCTGTTTCAGAGATGATAAAGGCTGAGCTGATGTCATGTTCTTGTTCACCTGCTGTCAACAACAACGAGACGACCGTACCAGCATGATTTGTGTCAAACGCAGGGAGCCACCAGTCGATTTTTGGGAATACTCCCGTGTCACTGCACACTGAATAAAGCCTGGTTAAAGCTTAAGCTGGCTGCATGTGATGAGCAGTAGTCTGCTGCGTGCTTGTTCAGGTCCTGGTTTCCTTTCAAGACAGCTTGTCGTCCATTTAATTCATTTGTTTTTAGGGTGTCCACGTGCTCATGGGAGTTTAGGAATATAGTTGTAAGTCTGAAAACATGGTATTGTTGGAAAACAAAGAGTGAAATTTGGCAGATTTCTCTTCCGTCTGCATTTTTAATTTTTCTCTGAGTGGGTAATTGTAAAGATGTTTATTTTTATGGGTTTTTTTTTTGACATTTTTGCCTTCAGTTGACAGTGACAGACAAAGAGGGAGACAGGAAAGACGATGAGAAAAAGAGCAGTATGGCACACAACAAATGACCATGTGGCCATATGGCGGGAGCCGCAACCGTTCGGCTTCCAAGACCCTCCAGCAGTGATCAAGGAAATCAGTCAGAAAGTTGAAAAACGACAAATGGCAAAGAAAGCTCAGCGACTAAAAGAGATCTGGACTCGTTCTGCTGTAGACACGTGACTGTATTGTGTTGGGTGAAGATTCGATTTCAGAAGTTGAGAAAAACATTTCATTCGATTTCAGAAGTTCCGAAAAAAAAGTCTCATGACAAGCTTGGTTATCAAAAATCATGTTTATTAGCAGTGACTTAGTGGTTAGCGCTGTCGCCTCACAGCAAGAGGGTCCTGGCTTTGATACCCGGTGGGTGTAGGACCTTTCTGTGTGAAGTTTGCATGTTCTCTCCGTTTCTGTTAGGGTTCTCACCAGGTACTCCGGCTTCCTCCCACAGTCCAAAGACATGCAGGTTAATTGGTGACTCTAAATTGCCCGTTTGTGTGAAAAGTCACACCACTACAAAAGAAGAAAATTGAATGTTTTTCTTAACTGCCCTTCACCAAAAATAACTCAGTATCAGAGAAATTTCTCTCTCTCTTGCTCTCGTTTTCTCTTTGTTTGTGTCATGCCTGCAAGTTTACAGGACACACCTGGTCATAGCCTGCTCGTCACCTCCTTAGATAGTGTTCATTGGCTATTCATGGGTGGCAATGCAGGCTAATTGCTGACTAGTCGGAGTGCACGGTCAGTTTATGGCTGAGTGGCATTCATGAACATACACATACATATGATCAAATCCGAGTTTTACTCACCGTTCATTGATCCAATGTAGGTTTTTAGTACCAAAGTTTTTAATGTGCAAAAGATTACTTCATAAATGAGATCCAGTGAGTTAACTACACATTAAGACCAAAAAGCTGCACATTTCAGAACCTCCACTGTGTCAGTCTGCTTGATTATTGACATGGACAACAATTGAAGGTAATAGGAATTACCATCTTTCTTAAATAAATTAATCAGCTGTTCATTTCCACTTTATTTACATACCATTTTTTTTAAACTGTTCAAACTCAGCAATATTTGGTTTAAAGGTAATTTCATTAACTCAGGTGTTGTTTAGTAATCAAGATTACAACAGCCAAACAATCACACAGGACACTGGTGGGAGATTTCAGTGAGTGAATCAGACTGTGATGGATGAAAGTAGGATTTAGAAAAGTGAGATTGGTCTTCACTATTCCCTGTGGAAATTAAAACTTGGCCTGTTATCTGTGTGTGTGCTGTATGTGCAAACTTTGGCGTGGGTGCAGCTGTGCAGATGAGGGAAAGTTTATTTGTAAAGCACCTTTCAACAACAAGGCAGCTTAAAGTGTCTTTCATTAGACAAAAAGTTTAATTCAGTGATTATTGTCATCAGTTGTTGATTGATGCAGAAGTTGTTAGCTTGTGTGTTTTGTAATTTTTTTTTTTGCCTCTGGCCATCTTTCCTGTGTGTGTGTGTGTGTGTGTGTGTGTGTAATATCATTACCACAGCTCTGACTCCCCTGATCTGATCAACAGTGGCTCCTGGGTTTCATATTCACGGCTCTAATACCATTGAGCATCAAAGACAGCAAAAGAAAACACTGGACGCTCCTTGTTTGTTACACATCCTGTCTGAAGTTAATTCACTTTTCCTGCTGCAGCCACAGAACAGAGAGAGAGGGGTTAAATGTGTTTTCAATCATTTACGTTGCGTCAGAGAGAAATTTTTATCTCTGAAAATGTTGTAAAATATAACATTTTATGCCAAATGTTTTGTTAAGGGCAATGCATTCAGGTCATAGCTACTTGTTGGTTTGTGATTGTGCTTAAACTTATATCATCCTTGTGGAAATATTTGGAGATTTTCTGTTGAGCTGCTGGATAAATATTCTCCAACTTGCCTCTTATTTACTGATACTTGATCCTCAGTGTTCTGTGCAGCATGATCACGTAGGTGAAAACACACCTGTTTCTTCCTACAAATAATAAGGGACGGCATAGAGACTGCTTTCACTACACTGTGCACAGGACACCTCAGAGTGCATCACATATACTGCATAACAATGTTGCTCATAAAAATAAAGGATTCAAGGTTATTTATTTGTTCCTATGCCACACAATGTTGCTCAACAAAATGAGTTCTTAGCCCTTTGTGCTACACACATAGAACAAACACAGAACAGAAAATAAATAAATAAATAAAAGCACATGCATGCAATAATTTACATCTATACATACTTGAACAAGTATACACGTACTCTAGGTAATAATTCTGTTGCAGAAATTTTGAATTTGCATCTCGGTAAATGAAGCCACAGCAGCAAGATAGTGGTGATAAAATGTTCGACATCCCTTACATTAAAAATTTGACAAATGTAGATCAGTGGTTAAAGTGTTGATCAGCTCTTTGCTTGAGAAGTGTGATTCAAAACTGTATAATTCAAGCTAATCAAAAAATCTTCTTCTTACACTATGATAATATTTTGTAACTCAGCAACTGCGTTTCAGTTGTGTGGGACCACAACTATGTGTGTGTGTGTGTGTGATTTTGCAGAGTGTTTATTGTTTCTTCACTGAAGTCTGTCTAGTTGCAGTTTCGCTGAGCCAAACCTAATTTCACTGATGCAAAACATTCGAACTTTTAGGAACAATTAAGAACAATTTACTTTGAATAATTTTGCTTTCTTGTGAAGTGTGTTCTGAGGTTGCGCTTTTTTTTTTTTTTAATTAAAAAGAGGAAAGGCATCATGGATGAAAATGTGCAGCGGAGCTGTTCTTATGCTCATCACCTTTATCTTTACTTAGCACATCCTCTGTGCAGTCTCCATGTTACTCAGCATGATGTGTTTTGTGTGAGCATCAAGACGAGCTGAAGGGCCTGCATCATGTCTTTAAATGAATGGATGTGTCTCCATTTGTAGGAACAGTGTGTCAGAAACAGGTGACAATGACAGAACAAACAATATCACAGTAATTATAACCTCTCTTCATTCTATGCTGAGTATAGCAGCCAGCTATATTTCTGAAATTTATTTACGTGCAAGGATTGTTTTTATTACCTTCATATGACTACCATACAGTAAATACATGTATTGTTGCATTCATTAATCATATAAATTTCATAGAGAGCATAACTGTTGTTCCCTTTTATAGCATTTTTCTGTAAATATAAGCATTACAGAAACATGTTTGTCTAAATTTTATTTCATTATCATCTCTTTCTGCCATTGTCCTCTTTCTTACACATTTAAAAATAAATATATCACAAGACTTTTATGGTAGATCGGTGATTCACATTAACAAGTAGATTCCAAATAACTTCACCAATAGGACAATCAGATGTCACTCTGGATGAACATAATCATGACAAAAACACACAAAAAGCTGACAAACGATAAACTACATACATAAAAATCAGACAATTAAAAATAGCCATATGTGTTGTGTATGCTGATCTTTAATGTTCAACTATGATTATTAACCTTAGTAAAATAGACAAATTGATGAATATTGATATAATGACTAGAATTTTAAAAGTGAAAAACATCAGTATTGCACTGCACTTCACGGGCTTATATCTACTTTTTATAAACCAGCAACTTGTTACCTTCTACTTGCACACTCTTTCTTTCATAGAAAATCTTTAATATTTACAAAGTATCATGCAAACCAACAAATTAAAACATGCCCAGAGGCTGTTGAGTGCTTGTTACTTCTGCATCGGCTGTCTTTCTCCCTTAAAAGGGGGAAAGAAACTGCTGACAGCTTTCCTTTGAAATTCCTCCAGAATAATTTGAGACCCCGCTGCTAATCCTCTTGTGATCGACCTTTGGATCCTGACCCAGCCTTTACGAATCATTTGCTGTAAACCAATTTGCTGTGTTAAAGACATTTCCAGCTCGTGCCTCTTTAACACGAGCTCTCATAGTCTTGGTCCCTGCTTGTCATTTGGTAATCAGGTTTGTTTATGGAGGATAGTCAAGGATGCGCTTGCGTCTCTAAGCTAAAAGCTTTTATACATCTGAATGTGTTAGAGTCAACTGTGTGCCAAGGTTTAACTCTGAGATCCATTCGTGTGTCCAGATGCCTTCTTAAGTTATTCACTTAGCTGCCGATTGCAAAGGACAACTTCTCTTCACTTAACCACACACACACACACACACACATACACATGTTGAGTTGGTAAACTGAGGACCGAAAGCAAAGCTGTAGGAAGTGATTGTACTGCTTGTTTCCTGTCCATGTTTTTAGCAGTAGGGTTGACGCTGTAGTGTTGCAGAGGAAACGAACTGTAATGATGGAGGCAGACTGACTACATGTTGTAGCTTAATGCACTGTGGACGTTTCATCAGGTGATGCTGCTTTACTGCAGGTTTTTATTTGTGCAGGGCTGCAGATGGGATTAAATATTTACAAGTATTTAGTAAATAGCAAGTAAGATTATGTTTCATTCATAAAACATGCATATTTTGCTCACAAGCTATGGAAAGTTGTGGTTGTTTGGATGCTAAGTGGCTGGGAAGGCCTGAACTGTGATTAGCAGAGAGTTTTCAGCCTGTAGCAATAAATTGTCCCAACTTCATACAAAGTACTCTTCGAAGGAAGTGGTCTGAATAAGCTTGATCAGTGTGGATAGATTTTCTACTTGCTGTTTCATTGTATTTGGGCTGAACTTCCTGTATGAGAAACTAATATCAAATATGCATTTTTGCGAAGTTATTCTTTTCCTCTGAATGATTTGTGTTGACATTTTCCGTAGAATCACTGAACACACGGTCCGCTGCTTTCTTTGCAGATCTCTAAAAGACGATAAGAAGCTACCGTTGTTTTTTGTTCTTTTACTGACATTGTTGCTTTTGTTTGTCAAAGGAAATAAGAAAGAGACTTTTGTACATGTTTACAGCCAGCTGGGCAACATCAAGGTAATGATGACATAAAAAAGAAATCCCCGCTTCAGCTCACTGCCCTGGTGCTTTTTTTTTTCCCCTTTTCTCTTTATCAGTTTCTCATCACCCTGGCGTCTACTTGTAGCACTCAGGAAGCGGTTAACCTTGATGGAGGATGGTAGCGAGCTTTATAACGGCTCACAAAGCAAATGGAAAATTGAGACTGCAACCCATGCTCAGTCATTTAGATGAAAATAGAGAAATTAGCCTTCAGTCTCACAGAGGATGCATTTGTCTGTTATGTTTCTGAACCCTTAAAAGCATCTTCTCGATGAAATGAAAAACAGAGCAATTTCAAGAATAATATAGTACTTTCATTTTCGGTTCACATTGATGTTAATCAGAGAATGTTTGTTTGAACAGAAACTTGATTTTATTTACATCTTTTCACACCAAATAGATAACAGAGGCTAAAGACAGAGAACGCAAACAGGTGAAAAGAAAACAGATATTCAGTGCTTGGTCACATAGTCGTTTAAACTCAGGTTTCTCTAACTAGGGCACCTAAATGTGTCTCTTTGCACTTTGCTGAGTTGCGTCAGATCAATGCTAACTTTGAATTTCAATGTTTCCCCAGTTCAAGATTCACTAGAAGTCATTCACTGCATCAAAGTGCTTCCCTGTTTTATTTACAGATGTTTTTATCAAACTTCCAGGTAATTTTATGAACACTGGCTCAGCTTGTCTCTCTGTCTCCTCGTTTAGGACGTTCACCGCTGCTGAAAACGACGATGATGAAAATGGGAGGAGGCCATAGCCGTAGGTGCAGCCCACGCTAGAATCATACTCTCTCCCCAAACTTCACCTCTCCGCCATCATCCACTTCCGTTGTCCCTCTCCCTCCCGGCGCCATGGCCAACCACCTGGAGCTGATCCAGGAGCTGCAGCAGCTGGACAAGGTGCCCAGCCTGGAGAGGCTGCGGGCGGCTCAAAAGCGGCGTACACAGCAGCTGAAGAGATGGGCTGTGTAC
>JAQLOL010000012.1:10908608-10919224 GCA_029783665.1 Naso thynnoides
ATCTTACGAGAAGGAGATGCAAAACAAGAAGCGGAAGGCAGACAAGAAGGGGCGCAACGCCGGTAACCTACAGCAGGAGTGCAAGAGGCACGTGTCTTTTGCCGCCAGCGTGGCGCTTCTGGAGGCGTCGGCCAGGAATGATCCAGATGAAGGTAGGGGCTGTAAAGAATATTTATGATGTGTTCAAATTAGAGAATAGAATTCAGAATTTATGGGTTGTGAAAATGATGGTACAAACTACACAAGCGCTCCTAACACATGTAACGAGTGGATGCATAAAATATAACTCCTGTAATTTATTCTCCCAGTTACAAGGCAACGCACTGAAAACATGTGCTGGGGTCTCTTTCATGAGCTCCAAGTCAAACCCCGCACAAAGCTCAGTGATGCCACATTTGAATAATTACTCTAATTTCAGCCTCACCTCACTACTTTAGCTGGATATCAAAATGCCAAGGTCAGGAAAACCATTAGCTGGCCCTGTCCATTTAAACTGCCTGTGGAACTCGCTGCGTTTGAGCTGAATTTGTTCTGCTTTGAGACTGTTTTATCATTGAGAAATAATGGAGTTGTCACACTGAGATGAAACTCTGCCAGTCTTTTAATTAAAATTTTTACGGCGGGTGCCCCCCTATTTGGAGATAATAATTGTTTTCCACCCATACAAACAGTCTCACAATGCTGTGGCAGTGCTAACAGTGTGTCAGAGATGCAGGAATGATAACAGGCTCCTTATCATAAGAGATGACATCTAATTTAACTTCACTGTAACTTGAAATGAGATTGAACACTTTATCCCAACAAACGCAGCCTGTGGCTGTTCTACTGTACAACACATTCTTTGCTGTGCAAGCTGTCTTTACAGATATGGGAACAACCACAAGACTGTATTTTCACATTAACTCTAACAGAACAGAAATGATTCTGCACTGCGCACACACAAGCACACATATGCACATGCACATGGACTGTGAACTGGCATGTCTAAGCTCCTGCTGGACAGAGTCAGCAGAAGTCTTGGGATTTGTGCCCTCTTGTCAGCCTGTAGCATTTTCCCATCATGTACTGTAGAACCTAGATAGAGAGATAAAGCCAACAGGCCATAAGTGGAAATCACCTTATTGAATTAAAAGAAAAAGCTTTTTTCAGAAAGAAAACAAAACTTTTCACAGTTATGTTGCTGTTTTTGCTGATTCTGCTGCTGCAGCTTCATTACACACAGATAGAGGTGCTGCTGTGTGAGAGATTTTGAAAAATGGTTTGAACAGCATTAAAAGCATTTGGTTGTGCTCTGCTGTGCGATGTGTTATTCCAAGAAAATCTGCTGAGCCACGTAGACTTTGAACCAGTATGTTGTGGCTGTAAGTGATTCGAGTATTCCTTTAGGTTGGTTTGAGAAAGCACATGAGGTGGCCAGAAACGTGCAATTCAACAATATTGTGTGCTCTCAGTGAATGATGGTTCAATTTAAAAAAACAAATTCATCAGCAGGCTGCAGCAGAGGTGTGTCGTGGTGTCACAATGTAGGGATTCTGTGATACTTGATACATTTCAAGTATGACAATATACATACATCACAATGTCTGTGCAGCTACAGAAAAAAAAAAAAAAACGAAAATCATGTATTCATTCACTGAATTGTGGAGTCAGTTTCTCAGAATTTAGCACAGATGCAAAAAATTGATCTGAGATAAAACAATGTTTTAAGAAGCTCAGTGACTCTTAAACACACAGACTGCAGCTTGTCCATGTGTGTCATCATTCTAATGAAAAATAATCCTAATCTTGCAAACCGCCAAACTAAAAAAGCAGAAAAGTTGGATCTGTTAAGAGCAGCTGCATCTTATGATAAAAGTAACAGTATTTGTTGCCATAGAATCAATAACGTAATCAGAATCTTAATCTGCGTATTACAGTTTCAACACTAAATTTGTTTTAATGTCAAAAGCACCTTTTGTTGTAATTTTGGGAGAAAAGACAGAACACAAGAAGTAACACGCTGAATTCTGTTTTGATTTGTTTTATTTAAAGACTTCTCCAGCCAAACAGCTTTTGAAGGCCATCTGTCTGACTTGTTCAATGAAAACTGTTTTGATGATTTAAGCGGGTACCATCAGCCTTTTAGCCTTGACAGAACAACAAAATTATATTTTAGTTTTGGAGCGGTAACACAGCAGGCTGAATAAATGTGGAGATTAAGCCAAACCGTTGTTGTACATGTGCATTAGTTACATTTTTCAGTAAACTTGTCTCACAGCTGCAGCTCCAGCACAGGCAGCAGGACTGAGGCAGTGCATCCGTGAGAGACATCAAAACTCAATGAAGGCTGTCAGCATAGTTCAGTATTACATGACTATTATATTGTTCAGTTCCTGTCACCTATCCACAAGAAAAGCGTAAATTAAAAGATTGATCCAAGGATTTTATGAGTTAAAATCGGACTGTTAAAATTAAGATTGATTTGAAATGGAAAGCAGTTATCTTGAAAAAAAAAGGGAAAAAAATAAAGCCATAATTTACATGAAGTGAAATGCTGATGTTAGCTTGTAGCTCCAAGTTAATTTGTGTCCATTCTTGTTTGGCATTTTCAGCTTATTTGTTTTAGATGCCCAGTTATGCTAATAATACTCACATATTCACTTCATACTTTTTCCAGATTTTTCACACATTTGAATAAATACATCAGCCGGGGTCTCTCTGTATGCAGCATTAAACACATTAAGAGCAGATTTCTTTGCTTTGTTTTGAGCTTTACTGACATGCAGAAGCTCTGTCAGTTCTCCTTGCTGCCTGGGCAGAGAAACGTTTGCTGTTTAATGAGGGTGACCATGAAAGAGGCAGAGAGATAAAAAGAAAGGGAGACAGGGTGTAGCGGTGCCCACTCAGCTCCAGTGGCAGCTGGCTCGCTCAGGAGCCTGATAATCTCCTCTCTCATCCCCTCTGGTCCCCAATTGCTCGACCAAGCATCATGGCTCCAAACGCTATGCTGCTCAATGCACACTGCTTACAGTGCCTTGACATCTTTTGTAAAAATATTATGTGACAGTGTCATGCATTTTCTCCTTAAAATCCTTTCAAAAAGGTTAAAAATAGCAAAGAAGCGGAATGTTTGTCATGCAGGAAATGAGCATCTAAGAGAGAAAAAAGTAACTTCAACGCTGACTTTCACATTAAGATCAATGTTGCTGAATCAAAATGAAAATTTAGAACCCAATCTTCAAATAAGCAAAAGAAAATAAAAAGAGGCCTCTTTGTGCTTAAGAGAAAGGAAGTGAGGAGTGAAAAACAACAACAGGCACAGATTGACTTTGACCTCCGGCTGACTCGACCAGCAGCCTCGAGGCCGTAATAAGATGAGAGGTTAGATTGGCGGCACTCAGTCCTGTTTAACCCCTGACTGGTTGGATCAAGCAAAATTTTTTCTGTGTCCTCTCTGTGGTTGCAGTCAGAGCATCATTTGGGAAATGTGCGTGTGTGTGTGTGTCTGTGTGCATTGGTATGCATGTGTTGTGGATGGAATAGTCGTGCTTTTTGTGTCAGAAGCTTTACTGTGCCTCGAACAGTAGATTATGGGATTAGGATCTGTAAACATTGCAGGTATGCATGTGCTTGTCTTTAAGTGTGTAGATTTGTGTGCGTGTGCGCGCGTGCGTGTGTGTGTATGTATTCTCTTTCCTCTCTAAGCTACAATGTCCCTGTCATTAGGACTTCCTCACTGGAAGCTGTGGGAGCAGCTTCACCAGCCCGTGAGGAGATGCAGATATAGGAAAGCCGCAGAGGACACAATGTGTACTCGAGCTGAAGTTTTCTGTGTGTATGTGTGTTTTGAGAGAGAGGGCGACTTCATGCAAATGCGATGCAGGAAGGAAGAAGTAAAAATGTGAGAGTATTTGAAGTTGCATGAAAGTAAAAAAAAAAAAACCTTCCTGTTATGTCTCCATGTGCTTGTGTGCTGGCCAGAGGGACACTGAATATGGAATGTAGCAGTTTGGGGATGATGGGATAAAAAAGGATACATTTAGAGTCTGAGCCCATTTCTTTGCTGCCCGACCGTCATCGTCCAAACCCTCCACCCCCTCGCTGTGATGAGGGTTGATGGATGTGAAATTACTGTGAAGCATGTCAGTGTCTCTCAGTGCAGCTTTCTGACTATTGAAACTGATAGGTTCCTCCTCTCCGGAGAGGCACTATCCTGCAGAGGAGCAGCCATCAGGGTCAGAAAGGACAGTCAACACACACACACACACACACACACACACACACACACACACACACACACACACACACACACACACGGAGAATAGACTGACCTGACATTTCATCTTAACACCAAGGACTCAAACAACTCTGATATGACTGAACGAGTCAGAATGTCTGTGGAAAAGGAAGGAAATCTGAACAACTGAAGTGTGCTAGTAACACTCGTGCTTGGAATGTTTATTTTTTCGTTAATAGAAATAATTGGCCAACCTTTACATCTGTCTTGTAAGCATCAATAAATGTGTGTAGTTTTCTTAAAAATGCAGATAATATTCATGTTTCCATCCATGGCAATCCAAAAACTTATTTTATCCAGAATTACTTGACACTCAGTTCTCACAATTAAGGCAACATGATCGGGTTACGTCAAGGTGATCAACTTATCCCACTGGTCAGCTGATTATATGTGTGGGAAAGTATCGTGGATAAAAAAGGGTTTTCAGCGATTGTGACTGTTTTTCAAAGCTTTCTTGATCAACAATCCCCACTCCTGATGGGCAGGTCACCACCAGCAGCTTTGCCATCACTTCTCTGTACATCTGTGTTTTTGTAAGGGTGGGGTTTTACCAAAAGAATTAGTTCATGTGACACGTTTCACTACTGAAGGTAAAATCCTTTTTGAAGGGGGCCAAAGGGTTTCATGGTTCACAAAATTGACTGGCCCAATCCTATTGTCCACCTTCATATTTCGAGCCCTATAGGGCCACGTTCCGTAAGTCCTTTCCAGACTTCGCTTAAGGAAATTACCCAAAGTTCATTGTGTTGGCATGCAAAAACAGGGTTGCCAGAAGGCAAGCCAGAGAGCAATGTTGAAAGAAAAAAAGTAAACAATGAAGAGAGTCAAACAACCCCACAAGATAAAAGAAGTTTATGCTACTTGTAAGTAAAAACTCATAGCTCAGTGGTGATTCATGATCAGAGGTGTGTGTAGTAGTTGCTGAATTGACTGAACAGCACAGTGAGTGAAAGGCAAACACTGATATTCAGCAGAGAACAGAATATGAGGGACATTTTACTGGACACAGAAATGCCTCAATTCAAGGTTTAGATTGAGTAATTAACAGGTTTGGAAGGGTTACTTTCTGATACAGTCACTAATTACATATGAAAAATGTCAAGTATTGTAATAAGTGTTCCACCATAATGACGTAATGCAGGACTTTCTTAATTTCTTGCTGTTAATTTTAGATTCCAAGCATATGTAACAGAGCAGCTCAAAGAGAAAATCAATCTCAGTACAACTATTGAGCTGCTATGAATGATTTCAAACACAACAGCTAGAGCTGACACAGATCCGGCTTGTCTGGTCATCAATATTTTAAGTGTAATGATGCTTTTTTGACCAGAAAGAGTCAACAGATTTTCATCCACTCTGTGAGGTGAAAGCATTGGGTTTCTTAGCATCCTTGGCTGTGAAAACTATAGGAAACGTAAAAGAAAGAGTCCAAAACCCACATTGCACAAAACGTGTTTCGGCGTCATCAAGGTAACGTGAAATGTTGCAAGGTGTCGTCCGATTCCTGTTTATACCACTTTAAGTCCTTGCAGCCTCTCTCACTCAAACACTTGGGAAAGATGTCAGCAATGTGAGGGCTGTGGGCTTGAGGCTTTGTGGGGACATTGAGATTGTGCCAGTGAGTGAATGGAAAGAAGGAGCGAGAGACGTTCCAACCTTGACTTTTGTCTCTCCCACGCACTGCTGGCCAGTTGTGCTGTGATGTGAGTGTGAAAGTCAGAATATTTGTTTTGGAAAGCGGCAGAAATGGTCAAAAGCAGTCAAGCCCTCCTAAGACAGATGCTGGCCATGTGGAGCAGTTCGATCATCTGACGCACAGACACAAGTGCCTTAAACAGCTTCACTGCTCTTAAATTAAAACTACATACATAATTACAGGTCAGTCTGTTTACCAAGTGAAAGAATGATGACAGATTGTTTTCATTTGTGCTTTACTTTACTACTTTTATTTGTAAAACATATCAAAACGTATCCTCCACACACTGTCACAACTTTATTTTATGGAGTTTCTATGTATTTATAATCTTTCAGGTGTTTAATTCAACAAGTTAAAATAAGCACATTGTATAGTATAATTCAAAGAGATACCAAACAGTCCAAGAAATGCAGCTATCAAGTGTCCAGAGAGGGAAGATAATGAGGGTGTCTGCTGGATTTGACACAGCAGTTATTTTTGGCTGCAGCTATTTGCAGACATTTTATAAACATCAGCATAACAGTTGCTTTTATGATTAAAAATTAATCAGAAAATATGTAAAATATAATTATTTAAACTCTGAAATTGTGTTTGGAATTTCATGTTATCCTCGCTGGTCTGTGACTCTAGTCTCCCCTAATAAGCTAAATAGTTTGTGGAAGAAATTGTGTGTCCGACTGTTATAAAATATGTGATCATGCCTGTGCTGGCACTGACAAAGCCATTTTTATTTTGGCTCTCCCTGAACACAGTCTGTGATGTTATGATGTTTTGATCTTTGCCTGTTTTTCTTGCTCTTTATCTTGAAGCACATTGAGAACATGCACCGTATGAAAATGTGCCCTGTAAACAAACTCAGCTCGTGTTTTACAGCTCTGAGTGTTACCCTCCTTTGGACTTTATGTATTCACCCGCCTCACGGGGCAACACCCAGCACACTAATTGCCACTTAAAATCATAACTTGTAACTTGCTGTTAGAGAAGCCACACTTTAAATCCACATTCCCTTTTTAGCCATGTGGCTTTTGCTTTTGGTTCACCACCTTCTCTTGTGCCATATCATCACCCTACAGCTGCAGAGGAGGAATAAATCTAGATTTCAGGATAGTATAAATACTCCAGCAGCCAGTAACGCCTCGTGGAAGGAGAATTCGCATGTGGTTTTGTCTCCTTTTTTCTCTCTAGTTATTTGTGTGCAAATTAGGTCTCAGTGGAGCTTTTGTCTTCTTCTGCTGTCTTCTTATTAGAGAGGTAAGGGCCTCTCCTCCGAGGCACCAGATAGGCTTAGCTGCTCCCAGGCATATGGCGGCATCTCAGTGGCATTAAAAAGTTGCACAAGAGCAAAGTGAAAATGAGATGAGTACAAAACAAACAGATGCACATATTATAAAATTGTTGTAATTGCTATATGATGGATTATTTTTATATTATATGAAATGTCAAAGCTAAGAAGCTGTTGATCTTTGAGGAGGATGTCCGGCTCTGTCTTAATTTCTTTCGTTCTGACTCCAGCTTTCTGACTTTTATCTAAAACATATTATTGAACTATCTGGTTGTTTGTTAATCTTTGCTGTTTTTGTCAAATACCAATAAGGAGAGTCGACTGACTCCTCTCCTGGAATTTGATGGGAAGATGCATTAAAACGCATGGACAGTTGTTCCTATTTGCACAATCTTTGCAGTCAGGGACCTTCTCTGTTTGAGATGAGTCTTTTATAAAGATTGAAGGAGGTTGGAGGATTTCAGATGCAAAATGCAAGACTAACATCTGTTATACAGTGTACGACTGTTTAGTGTTTTGTTTGTGTGTCTGATGTTTATGTTAAACAAACTCAGCTGCAGCATTTGTAAAAACATGAGGAGATATTACAACTCCTGTATCCAACCCTGTGGGGGATTTTACATTAAAGATGCTGTTAAATTGCTGCAGACGCTAGTACTTGAAAAAAGCCATTGATTGAACACGATTTCCAGCTGACCACTTGATTACCTGTTGGACACGTTAACCCACAAGTTTGGTTCAGACTGAAATATCTCGACTGCTGTTGAATGGATTGCCATGAAAGTTGGTATACTGACATTCATGTTCTCCAGAGGATTAATCCTACTGATACTGATTTTCTTTCCTTTTTACCATCAACATCAGGTTGACATTTCTATTCGATTAATGAAATTTTTATGAATGAATATTCATGATTGTTACACACATCTAAATGTTAGCATGCTAACCTGCTAAAACAAGATGGTCAACATGGCAGAAAGTTGTCATGGCATTGTGAGTGTGTTAGCATGCTTATCTTTGCATTCAGTTTAAAGGCAAGGCAAATTTTTTATTTAGCTACATTCAGGCACTAGGCAATTGAAAGTGCTTTATAGAGACATAAAAGCTCTTTGGAAATAAGACATTAACAAAACATTAAAACTGTATTTAGGGACTATAAAGGGTGCACATACCACAGTTTAAAAAGAAGTTATGGAATTAATTATTGAAAGAGTTTGACTAAACAGCAGTGTTTTAAATGAGCTGACAGTTTTAACAGGGCCCAGGTATTCACAGCAACATGGTGCCCGAGTGCAGCCTCAGCTGCCTGAGTGCAGACAGCTGTTAGACTGTTAGCTTTGTTTTTCAGTGCTACAAACAGCCTGTTTCCGTGACATAAAATAAGCTTTTAGTAGAAAAGGCTAGAACTAGATTTAGGCAAAAATCATAATCCAGATTATTTTAGTCAGTATTGAGATCATGATTATTTAACTTGATAACTCCATCAGTGACTTTCGAAACATCCTTTGTTTCATTGAACAGCACTTATTCCTTCTAAACTGGTGATTTTGGTAAACCTTAAATAAAAAAGAAATGTCTTAATGGTAAGTGATACGCAATAATAAAATACAATGAATATGGGACATATGTAAGAAGATAATGTCTTTATTGTTCGGTTTATAAAAGGTGATGACGGTGATGTAAAATATCCCATGATGTCTTATTTCCTTATTAAAAAGGATTTTCCTCTTTGTTGGCAGGGATGCACTTTGGTTACATTGCTCTTATTGTAACTTTCTTTTGCCAGATCATTGTAAAATGATATTTACAGACTGAGCACCTGGAACAAACTAGCTTCTCTGCTGTCATGCTCAACAAAAGCTGTCAAGTTTTTAAACCGTGATAAGCTGAGCACATGAAAGGGGATAACTGATCACAGGTCAAAACATTTAAAATTAAACAGTGCTCTGATGATTGAGGTCCCTCTGCAATAAGATCATTGTTCCGTGTCTGTGTTGAAACGATAATGTTGGTTCAAGACAAGAGAGAATTGATAAACTTCAAACAGTTTGCACTGACAGACATAAAAAGATGGACTTTTGAACCAGATTTACCAGCTAATAAAAGCCTCCTAAAGCTTGTTCTCCACCTCTTCTTTCTGCCTTCAAATGCTGTAAAACCTCTGATCTGACAGAGACGTCAGTGATATGAGAAGAGAGTCAAGGGTTCATCTGCCGCATACAAAAGTAAATGTGAACTCAGTCATTTTGTCGTTTTTCTTTTCCCCTTTTTTCTTATAAAATTTGATTATGAGGCCTTACATCTTTTAAAAATATTTTGCTTGATTAGCCTGTGAGTGACTCTTAACCTATTTTTCATACCTATAAATCAAGACACCTCTGTCACACCCGAAGCCTAAAAAAAAACCACAAGTCTGTAAAGGATTTCTGGAGGTTGTTTACTCACATGTTGAGCTGAGCTCCAACCTCTGACCTTTGACAACTGTGGTGTAAGCTGGCCAGTGCCTGTTGTGCACCATGTGCAGTAACACAAATCACAACATGGGTGCGCAGTCTGTTAGAACAGAGATGTGCGTATTTTTTAAAAAAGAAGCTCTGTCTGTCTGTTACTGTGGCTTAGAAAGCTCAAAACACTACATAGACACATATGCAGTATTTAGAAAATAAAAATGCCATTAAGTAAAAAACAAGACAAGATGTAAAATTCTGTGAAATATGGACCTGCTCCCCAGTAGATATTAATGCCTCGTTCTAAGGTGATGAAAAAACAACAATGGTTATTTTCAGGTGCTTATACACACAAAAAACATCTTTATCAATATTATATTTCATTTCTGCCATATTTTACTAACAGATCCCTCTAAATCCCACATACTCAACCTTTAACTCCACAAATAAGGCCATTTTTTGTATTTCTTTCATACTGTGCACTTGAAATTTAGGTGGATGATTAATCGGTGGATAGAAAATTGGGATTATTATTAACAATTTTTTTTTTACAACTTTTGTTTTGTTAAGCAAAAGGCCAACTTGTCAACCAGCTTCTCATGTCAACATTATCTGGTTTACTCGGTCTTAAATGGCAGTAAACTGAAAACTGTCATGCTGTGGGTAAGCAAAACAATTGCAACTGCCATTTTCTTTTTTTTTTCTCATTTGTTATGGGTGAGTCAAAAAAAGAATCACAGTTTATACCATCCATGTGAAACTAAAATATGACAACTGACTAAAGGATTTCAATAATAAATCTGATAGATAATACTCACTGTATTACTAATCATTGTATTTAGCCATTTAGCTGTGTGTGTGTGTGTGTGTGTGTGTGTGTGTGTGTGTGTGTGTGTATTTGTGTGTGTCATGAGC
>JAQLOL010000012.1:10919377-10940137 GCA_029783665.1 Naso thynnoides
ATATATACATATATATAATTTTTTTTTTTTTTTTGGGGGGGGGGGGGTGTTTGGAGTGTGCCAAGCGTGCTGTGCTTTAGTACGGAACAGAGCGCTCACACTAGTCAAACAAACTGGATTTTAGGGGTCAAATGTGCTCAGGCATGGTGTGGATTGCCTAGTGTGAGTTCGCCCTAAGTAACTGTCCAAAGATAACATCTAAGTGACAAATTCTTTTTGTTAAAGCATTTATTATGACAGGAGAAGAGAAGGAAGTCTGCTGAGGTTTTTTTGAAAAAATTCTGCATAGTGTTTGCTGGCCTGCTGATGGCATTTAAGTGGCCATGTGTGTTGGGCTTGATCCAATCCCCTGAGTGCCTGTTCAGCATCCTGCTGCCCCCCACTCTGGTCTTTCTAAACCACCTTGTATTATCTTCCAGTGTCTCTCCAGCTCACTGCTCGTAGTGTACAAACAGCTCTCCACCATAATGCACAGGCAGCCCTCCACCATACAGTAAATCCTGCAATAGGATTCCGGATTATCTAACGAGGATTAGACCTCAAACAAGCAGGGGCAGCATGTTTCATTAACAACACTTAAATTGATCATGTTAAACCCGAGGAGCACTGTGACTGACCTCTTAATTGTATGTGCTGAAACTCCAGAAAACACTTGTGGACTGGGAATTTAATACAGGGTGACAGAAAAGAAATATTTTTTCAAACTAGAAAATTGCTTTGAAGCAAATGTGCTAAAATGTGCAGCTTTCAGATCTTGTACTAAACCATTTGCTTTGTTTACTTGACTGATATAATGATGTGTGTGTGTTCATTTTTAACTATATGAGACTTTGAAGTGAAAATTTTCCTTTCTTTCTTATCTTATACATATAGAAAACCAATTACAAGTAGATTGAATTAATTAGGTTTAAAAAAGTCAGGGTCGGAAAGCTGATCAGATATTAGATTAAAATTTAAGCAAACACTACTAAAACCCCAAACCTACTCAAAACCGTTTTTCTGTTAAAACTGGAGTCATTAAATCCAAATAGGGGCAGTGGAGTGGAGCTGAGCAGGGATGAACACTGCAGCTGGTCATAGCCAGAGGAGCTGTCAATCAGACAAACGAGGCCAAAAATATACCCATCTTCAAGCCTTGCATACTCTTAAAGCAACACTATGTAACTTTTGGAGAAAGATAGCTGATTTTTGTTTTGGTAGGTGACACAGACAAACTGTTTTTCTCCAGAAGATACAAATCTTTGCTTTAATAGAACAATAGTTTCAAAAATGCAACCAAGACACCACAGACGGAGTAAAACTAGCTCTTGAGATGTGATTGGTCGTGTTTTTCAGGAGAAAAATTGGTAATTCCTCCATTGATTTAAGAATAGTACGTTTTTCAGAGCCAGCATTTAGTGGCCACTATAGGAACTGCATCTTGTTGAAGTAAGAAGCAAGGATATAAACATTTTCATTCCATGCAATTTTTTTTCACCTCTAAAAACTTGGTCCTTGTGTTGCCCACAATGCGAGATGACTGCTCACAGCTCGGCTACTGGAGCAGAGAGGAGGAGTGGCTATAGTTGCAGTAAACTCACTTCCTTCTTCAGCCCTAGTCGATGCTGACTCTAGTGACATCACTTGAGGCAGTTTGTAATATTTCACGCAGTCTAAATCTGGAGCTTCAAAAAGGAGCTTTAAGCAACTGCAGTGATGCAAAAGACTTGTAAATAGAGTTTGATTTGCTAAGTAGGTGGAGTTCCTCATTAACACTGAGCAGGGTTGGGTGCTGCTTGGCTCAGACATGTAGAGCTACATGTGACTTGGGGTTGGTTTGAGCTCCATGTTTAATTTGTCATTAAAAATGACCTCCCTCTGTGTCGTAGTTGCTCCCTGGCAGTCTTACTTTGTATCTCTCCCTCTCTCTCTCTTTCAGTTTAATCACTGGAAGCCAGCGATCGTAATGCCTTTTAGCAAGCATACTGGAGCTAATTGGATGGGACACTGCCGCATAATCCAGAGTATTACTGAGACAAACAATGCTGATCTTTGTCCCTATGACTTTACGTTGCAGTCTTTTTCTGTTTTGGGGATGGAAATCACAAGCAGGGTCAGACTTGAACACTTGCCTTTGGATTGTTTGTAGGTCAACTAATTAAATATTTATAGGGCTGTGTATATAATAAATAGTAAACCTGCAAAAGATGCTTGGAATTACACAAACATAAGATCTAATGTAGCATTTTAGGTGATGTTGGTTTCAGGTAAGGAAGATTGCTTGAGAGGGAAGAATATCTTTGAAACCCTTGGTAAAATCTCTTTAAATGGTTCTGGCTCTCCCATCTGTATCTCTACCTGACGTGATGTGACTCTGCACTGATCTGACTGATTATGAAGCCTGGGTTAGTTCCTGGTCTCACTGCCTCATATAACATCTGCTACAACAAACAGTCAGTTAAAGTCGTTTCAGCCACTCTGGCTTTAGAGAAAATAATATTGGTCTGCAGCCCCAAACTTTGGTCCCTGTTTTAAAAATCTATAGAGCATGGTCCAAAGTGTGTGACACAGGTGTGTTTAGGGTGTGTCCAACTCCACTTTGCTAGTTAGGTAATCATAGTTATGATTTGGGCATAATATGAATCTAACCAAACGGAGTGTTGTTTTCTCTTCCCTCGAAAAGCCTTGTGTGGCTGCACCTGCAAGGGAAGTTGGAAAAATAATGAGTTTTAAGCTGAAGAAACGGATCTGTTACAGATGTAAAATAAACTCAAAATAAAGAATCTAACCAGGTGTGGATGAAAAAATAACAACAGTTCTGATGTTTCTGTGATATCACAGATACATTCAGTGAAACCTGAAAGAAGGTACTGTAAGATTCGGAAATGAATCCAACACATTTCAAACCTGCCGCTGTTAACGGGTGTTTCAGTAGATTATTTCATAGACATGATATTATGAAAGAAGCAAACTATAAAAGTTGGGTTTGATGTTGAATCTGTGTGCACAATGCACATCTCTGCTAACTAAAGTCATCCAAACAAAGACTTTTATGCTCTTTACTCATCTTATAATAGCTACAACCACAGCCTGTGCAAAGAGTCTTGTTATGCGCTGCACCATATTCTTTCTCTCTTAAGTTCTGCTCTGTTACATTAAAATACCAGTTCTGAGGACCAGAAATATGCAGGGCTACGCTCAAAACATCAGCAACAGCAGCCTGCAGTTTGTACAGGACAGGCCCTGTAGGTCTTGCTTTGGCACTGCGCTCACAGCAGATCTGTTTACGGTTGCTGCTGACATGAAGTCAGATGAGATGCAAATTAGTTCTTTGTAGTATATGTACAGGATTGATGTCTAGATTAAACTGTGCTGTGAAAGTCCAAGGATGTATGGCATTGTAATGGGTGCTTACTGAAAGACATGATACAGTTCCTGTTATTATCAATCATAATCTACTCACCCTTGTGCTGATGACATTTTTTAAGTTCACAAAACACCAAACACTGAACTGGAGTTTCAAAGAAAAGATTTGCTTCAATAAACTCCCAAATGATTTAGGTGAATGTTGACCAGTTTTCAAATGTAAAAAAATATGTAATAAGGCCATAAAATAACTCCATCCTGCTCATTCAAAGTAAGCCATGTGTCCTGAAGCCTCAACATACCAAACTGAAAAATGTCACTGAGGCCATGTTTGTAGCCTCACTGCTCACTGTGGCCATTAGCTCTTGAGATGGGAGCCGCGTTCACAAGCACTCACCTGCACATCTTCTGAAGCTTGCCCGCAATGCCTATTTCCTGTCAAACTCCAGCAATGCTTTTGGACTAAAAAACTTCACCTGACCTTGCATTCGCATGAGTAAATAATGGCTGAATTTTCATTTCTGGGTGAACTATCCCTTTAGGACTGGTTTTGAATTGGATTTAATAAAATTTTTTAGCCCATAACAAAATCATGAGTGTTCTGAGGAATTGTTCTGCAGTTGTTGCTACAGTGTAACATACAGCTCCTTTGACACTGTTTTAGAGTGAGCTCAAATTATCTTTCCAATTCGAAACATGGACTCATTGGACTGTGTTATATTTATTCTGTTTAAGTGTTTATTTGCTCACAGTGACCCAGAGAACACCTGACGCATCCTAATCTACAGTTTGTTGTGTCAATCTCCTTTCCTGCTGTGCCATCAGACTACATCTGTTAAAGCACCCGAACATACAATTATAGTCCCTTAATAGCTCATCATGTGGATGATAATTATAACACACAGTGGAATGCTAATTATATCACTGATCTCTCCTAACGTCCTACTAAAACCAATGTCATTTAGCTGCTACTTATGGACGTGCCAAGTGGCCTACTTTCTGCACAGCCGACAGGAAGGCAGAGGTGGCTACCTCACACAAAGAGCACTGAGAGCACGTTCTGTGTTTTTCTGAAAAATGCTTCATTGTTACCATACTTAGGGCCATTTGATTGTAAGATTAAAGTATCTCGTTTGTGGCAACTGATGCGCACTAGTGAGTGTGAGTGCTACATCAGCCTTTTCCCATTTGCAGCAAATTGATATAAAAAAACGAATGAAATGGGGTTGTGGCAAAACCTAATGATGACAGAAATGAACACTAGCAATATATCGGTCAATTACCTCAGCTCTGCAAGCCGAATAAGAAGTATTCAGACGATAGACTCGCATTAACTGTGCCTTCAACATGCTAAACACGAGCCCAATTTGAACTGTGTTATCATTTTAAGATGATAAGCTAAAATTCGGTAAGATGAACAATTTGATTTATTAAACTGATCAAAGTACTGTTAACATGTTTGGTTGATTGCAAATCACAACCCTGTTAATTTGACTTTTGTGTCGTGTTCAAAATGTGTAAATAAATGTTAGCATCTTAGCACATCTCTCTGCATGAATTTTATATGTATACATATATTTCTCCTTGCCTTGAAAAGATGCAAAACAGCAAATTATTGCGTGATTGTTATTACATGGTTTACTTTGATGATACAAAAAGCTATGCCCTACATACCCCTCTAGGCTAGCTAACTTTCAATGAATTGAAATCACGATGGGTTTTCTCAAATGTGGAGAGAGTTCATACCTGACATCACTACTGAGTTACATGCTTTATGAGTCTTCTCATTTCTAATCCTTTCTACCATCGTGCTCCTGATAAATTATTTCCCCTTCTTGCGGATGGCAAAGTAATATAAAATCAAATGGGTGTTTCTTTGTTTTTTGAAGGGATATATGTTTTGGTGCCTGGCAACCCAACCCAGAACATGTGCAGTCAAACCTGCCTGATGTCACTCTACACTGCAATGGCTCAAGATTTCTGCTCCGCAGTTCACAGCTGAAAATGAATGAAAACAGTCCCACGTAGAAGAAAAATGCTTTCAAATTTTCGCTGTAGGTATTTGGTGGGGGGAAAATATCACCCAGCTCTAATTTCTAGTGCTTCTTGGACTGTAACTATCAGTGTTGCCTGCAGTGCATTAGAATCTGCGCTCTTGCCAGCATTTCACTGTTTCAAAGGGATTATACGTAAACCACAGTGAGATTTTAGTTTCGTTACATAAGCCATTCTCTCACAGGTATCAGTTAGTCTGTGAGATTTAGGGGATTCTGTGGCAGATATTATTTCTGCACAACAAATATTGGCCTCTTTAATAAAGCAAAGAGAGGTGCTCTTGAAAGAAAATCAATCCTCCACTTTGGCTCTCCTGCATCCTAACTTTTCACAGCGTCTCTCACATTCACAATCTCTACTAGATCCTCACTTCAGTGGCCATTCTCCATTATCAGTGAACGCTGGCTGTGAGATATTAGCTTGCAGAGGCATCTGAGTGAGTCAGCATCGTGAGCAGAACCCCGACAGAAAGAACCTCCATGCTATTAACTCTACTTTACACTGAATGCGTAACCCCATGTTCCTTTTCCATGACGACACACATGCAGGTTTTATTCACCGTTTTTCTAATGTTGGCTGGAGGTTTTTGCAACATTCAACTGATCTCGTAGATCAGAGTATCCTTGCTGTCAATATGCTGTGGGGGATGCAAGGCTCTCTCATCAATCATCTGCCAGATATTTTCTGAACAGGAATTGGTAGATGTATGAAAATGAATGCAAAAATAAACTCTGAAGATCCAATCTGTGTAAATGCAAAGATGTAAGGTTATATTGCTTGTTATAAGGGACTCAATTTCACCGTGTTATCCGATATGATTTGTGAGAAATCCTCACAGACGGTGTGATAGATGACAGATAAATCAGAAGAGACAATTATTTCTCACAGTGAATCATGTTTTTCTGATCACTGTTCAGACTTTCCAGGATCATTTAAGTCGGCTACTTTGAGATGATCTGAACAAAATGATCCCTCACTGTCATTAAACATATGGTGCAAAATATGGATACAAATATGTTGTGACAAATAACTTTGACTTACACTGATCTGTAAAGGAGTAGTCCGCATTTTTGGAACCTGAGCCCTATTTCTTTATTAGCAATGACATTTTTAATTGGCAGAGTCCTTTCAAATCACAACACATGCTGTTCCTCATACTAGCTTCAAATACTTAGCCACAAAAGAAATAAGAAGTCAATGCAGTCACACTCTTATCTGTACAAGCTGACTGAGGCTTGCTGAAATTTACCTTGTGTGCAATGTGGAGTAAATTTCAGTGAGCCTCAGTCAACTCAAACAGACAGGAGTATGATCCCGCTGACTTTGACTTCGAAACAGGGCTCAGGTTTTCAAAATGTGGAATATCCCTTTAACCACAGATGATGTGACAGGCAGCTCTCATATTGATTTGTATGCTTCATATGCATAAGAATCACATAAACTTTCAGATGAAAGGATCTTGATTACAAGGCAATAAGAAGAGATTGATCAAAGAATAAAACTTGTTTAAATGTGATAGACTCACTCTCATCACTGACTTTATAAGAGAGGAGACAAACCACTTAAAGCACTTTGAGTAGAAAAGTCTGTAAAGCCAGAGAGGGAAGTTGTTGGACACATATCCTGACACTTAACCCAAAAAAGCTAATCCTGTTAATGGATGCTATGTAGCATCTTGTTTAGGGTGACTGACAAATATCCGTTTGCTGATATTATTGGCAGATATCAGCCTGTCACAGACATATTGGTATCGGCTTATATGTATATCTATAATAACAATTATCAGTATTGGCATCCGCCCCAAAAGTCTCATATCGGCCATAAAAACAAAAGAAAATATATTTTTTAATAGAAGACAATAGTTGCATAATATGTAACTTTTTTTGGGTGATATAAATTTGTTTGAAAGCTGAGTTCAAAATAAGACAGACATGACCCATCCCTGGTATTAATGATATTCATGACCCTGGTTCCACTTTAAAGCACACGATATTGTTTTGAATAACCTCTTATCAATACTCAGAGCTCAGGAAACTTCCAACAAGTCTATTCACATGGGAACTGTCTTCATCTCCAACACACACACACACACACACACACGCACACACACACACACACACACACATGTACACACACACACTATTGCGGGGGTGCAGTAAGATAACAGGAAGGAAGGGTGGATTTCTCTTCCTGTGCTGTTGTTTGTTTATGTAACTTTTATCTTTTGGGAAGCATCTCGTCCAGCTCCGTCTCCTCCCTTGATGGGAATTTATGGGACCTGCCCAGGAAGGCATGCAGGATTTTTGTGCAGCGCCGTGTTACTAGAATTTGTAGTGGAGGATAAACACCACGGTGACCCTTCGATGTAATGGCTTGCTTTCTAAAGATTTCTGAGCCTCTGTGTGTGTTTCTTTGGTCCCACAGGGTGGTGGTGCAGACAGATAGGAATCACATTCATGGTTTGTGTCTCCAGTTCTGTCTCTTTTTTTTTTTACCTTCTTTTCCTCTGCATTTCTTAGTGACACAGTATCTGTCTGTGTGATGTACAACAATGTTTTATACCCCTGCACACCCCTCTCTGGATTTGTTTAATATATTCTTTAAAATTCCTATCATAAGACTCTATGTGCCATACCAAGTATGCCATGGGTGGGATAAAAAAAAGAAGCTGCACATAAGTTTGGGTAGATATATGGCTAATGAAGAGATGCAGGAAGCAAAGTACCATAATCTCTTCATAAAAATGGACTTTGGATTAATTTATTCAGCACTGAAAATACTACTGCATAGACAGGTGTTTTGGACCATTTTACGCAAGTTTTAAAATTAATTTGTCAATTAACAGAGAGTAATCAACGCACTTTACATCTAATTAATTGTTGACGTCATTATTCAAATAAAAATGCCAAAAATGATCTTGTTCAAATGTCACTGTTTGTTGCTGTTTAGGATGTTGATCCGTCCAGATTGAAATATCAAAGCAACTACTTAATAGATTGCTGTAATAATTTGTAAAAACGGTTAAGGAGGATTAATCAACAACTTTGGTGATCTTCTGACTTTTCCTCTTGTGCAACAAGCAGTGAACATTTTCTTTTAAATATCTTTGTGACTATTTATGGCCATGAATTTCTTGTTTTGTTTTCAGATGGACTTTTTTGGGGGTTTTTTTGTTGATCCTCTTTTTTTTTTCTCAGTGTTTGTTTCCAATTTAAATGTGTTGTACTTGATAATATGAAGGTATAGGCTAATTTATGTTTGTTTTTTTCTCTACCCTGTATGAGAGTATTGTTCAGAAAGTTTTCTGGTAATTATAGTCACTTGGCTCGACAGCCAATCAGCTCATAGTGCCGTCACCTGTTGCTATGGAGCGCAGTGTAGAGCAGCCAATAGGAAAACATGCTCTCTGAAATAACTGTGATTGGCCAAAAATATCCTGTTATGGTCTGAATACAGAGCCTTTGAGAAGTGAGGAAGTGTATGTTCTTTCGGACCACCTGATTTACAATATGTTGACTTCTTACTATTAAATTTTCACACAATAATGCCAATAATAAACTGCCTACGCCAACTTGGATGCTTGCTCACATGAGGGAGAAATATTGATGCATTCGTTTGTGTTACTGAGTGCACTATGTTCTCTATTTGACAAGTTTTTACATGATAAAGCAAGGCCATCATCATTGCACACCTTATACCTATATTGACATTCGCAGACAAATATTATATTGTACCTGTAGAATGTTGTTCTTTAAAAGTGGAGAGCATTTGTATTTCATGAGCACTTTATTGAAGGCTGTTTGCACAAATTGGTTCAGGCGGACCACAGATTGAAAACGAAAAACAAATATTCCCCCCAGACACGACAAAATAAAACACAATATTAAATATGCACGAAGTGAGAGCAGAAACAAAACAAAATAACTGAAACAATATTATAAATATTAAGCAAGACCTCAGCTATGTGACAGTGTGTTTCTAAGATTGAGCCACCTCGTTTGTCTCTTTCTGTCTCGCTCCCCTTCACACTATCAGTGTCAGATAGCCGACATTGCACATCACAACTCAAACCTATTTCATACTAACCAATGCATCAGCACTCAGTCTCTTACCGAGAAAGCAATTCAGCACCAGTGCATTTATTCTGGTGCGTGCCGCCGTAAAAACAGATTAGACATCGTGCTGTAAGGCGGTGTGAGCGTGTCTATGCTGCCTGCGTGTGCATTTGTTAATCTCACTCTTGTTTTCAGCACATATTTTAAAATATGGAATTTCCAGCCTGAAGAGCAGGCAGAACCATCCGACTTCTGAGACCATCAGACTACAGTCACCTTTTGATTACTTTTCCAAACTCAAACTCTGTGAAAGCATCGCTGATTCATGGCCAACATGCAGTTGAGGAAAATCTATTCACACAAATGCAAACACATCAGGGGCCCCATTGTGAAAAACATAACATGAAAAAAAAAAGACATTTGAATCGCAGGCCTCCACTTGGGTATAATTTTGTCTTGATGTTCACACAGTGTTGCAACGGTGGAAGAGAACAGCGTGTTTATTTAGTGTTAACACAGACTCTGTCACTCTTCCTAAATTTTTTATTTTCACACCACTGTTTTATTTACCATGAAACTGCCTAACCCAAGATTGTTTTCAGTCATGGTGAAATATAACTTTTATCCAAGTTGGAGGCAACAGATATTAGATTAGTTATATGATCAGAGCTGCTGCAAAAAGTATTTATTTACAAAAATGTTAACAGAGCAGAAGTTGACAGTATTTTCATATTTTTAATAGTTTTGCAAAATGGATTGGACTTTGAGTAACTTCATCCTGCTGGCACTTTAAACAGCAATACTGTAATATTACTGCGACCACTGTTGAATTTTTCTGTTTCTGAAAGTTGTTGTGTCCTCTGTCCTTTAGTGTCAAAGTCCTTTCTGGGGGCTGCTAGTTGAGGTAGCAAGCTAGTTAGCTGGGCATGCTAACAGTTTTTACTTACTAATGCTAAAAAAGGCACCACCCTCTAGTGTCTTCAAATGGCTTGAAGTTGTATCTGTAATATTACAGCCCACTTACAGTTTCTGCATGTTAGAAAATCAAACAGACATAAATTGATGTTTTGGACATAAAATCATTGTCTCTGAGGATGACCTAAGAGCTAAAAATAAAGATTTTGCAATAGAAATACAAAGTCTCAAAAGTTGTCTTTATAAATCACAGACCAAGAGAAAAAATCTAACTGCACAAGCACATATTTTACCAGCCAAAATGTTTGTATATTGCAGAATAAAAACATGTTTACAGACTGGTATAAAAAATAGCATCAAACAAAATAAACAAACAAAGAAAGTTTTGGTCTCTACAGCTAATTTAATCAGGATAATCAGGTGTTCAACCACAAGACTTTGTTTAAGCTCCTGTTAGAGCAACTGTTTGTTTAATGGAAGTTAACATGGCAGAAAACTCTATAATCTGTTTGTATGGGGACAAGAAAGAGATGAAGGTGTCCTCTGAAAAATCAATAACAACAATCGTTTGATGATCTCCTGAAATCCTCCCATTACAACTTGTGACTCACTGATGTAATCACTCATTTGCTGCAGACACATTAAAAGACAGACAAGTTTAACTAGTTAAGAAAATTTCTGTTTTTTGTGCAGCAGTGGATTGTATACATGTACACAATCCACTGTTGCACAAAAATAATATTTCACTAATGATTAGTGAGATGTTGTAAGTGTTGGTCTCAGGAAGTGACAAGATCTTATTTTATCTAGTATGATTTATTTCTGGATCAATGCAAGTTTAATAATAATACAGCCATCGGGCTTCTGCATTGAGTGTTAGGTAGCATCCTGATGTTCTTTGAACCACTTTATCTCCATCCAGAATAATAAAAAAATTGCTATGGCATTGCTTTAATTGTTTTCCTTAGCAATTTTTTTTCTTATGTGTGATGCTCTGATAAATGGATTTCTATATAATTTATTATGTTTAATAAAGGAGATGTATCTTAAACAAATTCCTTTATTATAGCTGGTGTACTTTACCCAGTATGCAGTTACTTGTGCAGTAACTTATACAGTAAGTTTAATGCAGTAACTTATGTATGCCACCTCAGGCTTTTTGTGTCCTTATTACACTGAGAGACATTAAGTGTCTGGGGCATGCACCTTCCTCTTTGGGGTTAAAGAAAATAAGAGTAATTTAATCATTTAGTTTCAGGACATCTTGTGCTTGATGCATCCTAAATAGTTTTATATAAATGCCGTTTTCCAGCCATTTTAAATTTAATAATAATCTCCTTAGGCTTCTAAACATGACATTAAAAGGGCCCCAGAAGATTTTGAAAAATAGGAAAAATGCCTCCATGTCTAATTACACCCCCCCCCCCCCCAAACTGTGTAGCTTATGTTAGCACTGTAGTTCCTCTGAGATGTGTTGTTTACAATCCAGGTTCATGAGCGACACAGCTCTTCCAATCCACAGTGGAAAGCAGCAGTTGTTTGGTATGTATTGGATCCTGTCAAACCGAGCTTGCATTTTATAAACATGAGATTCATTCTCTTGGCACTAAGGTTTCATTTTTTTCTTGACTTTCCTCTCGCAAGAGTAGATGAGCAGTGAACCATTGGTTTAGTTCGGTTTTTGTAGCCTTGGATTTGAATAGCAGCTGATGCTGAACATGCAAACGCTGTTGAGCTCCTGTGATGAATATTGCGATAATGCTGAAAATGTTCTGGTAAAGTCAAATATCACTGTTGGATGTTGACAGTGATGCTTATCAGAAGATGAATAGAAGTCTAATATATGCAGGATTCAGGAAGTGGGATAATAGAGTTAGGCTGGTGATGGATGCACTTCCATTATTCTGCTCTTTTTGTAGATAAAACACTCCCGCAGCCACATTTTGAAGATTGCACAATATGTTTCTTGAATGAAGAGCTGCCATTAACATCAGAAAGTACCAACATCCATCTCAGTTAAAGGAAAATACAACACAGAAGCTGTGCATGAATACTAACCTTTCCTCTACTGGTCAACTTTCATTCATGTTCTTGTCATGTCGTGACCTGCTTTTCCAGCAAACATCCCTTCTTTGTCTATTACCTGTCACATAAAAATGCAGTTCATAGGTCCTTCTAGTGGTTCATAGGCCCTTTTAATGGAGCTCAAAATATTCGTAAACAGGATAGTTTGGATTATTTTAAGTGGGATTTTATAAGTGACTTCTCCATAGTCAGTGTATTACCTATGGTAGATAGTAGTCAGCATGCTGCCAGTTTGGAGAAGCAGCGAGATTACCGGTGCAGGAAGCTAAGCAAAGATCTGCTTGTGGATGGGGACACAAGCAAAAAAACACATATTAGCCCCCCAAAAATCCCACCCAAAACAAATTGATATCCTTTTAGACTGTAAGCTATAATTACAATATATTCACTGTTTACCTATCCATCACACAGCCATTCCCAAAGGGAAACTGAAGTCATTTTACTCATCTGTTCTCTTCTCAAAGACACCAGACCCCTTTGACAAAAACAGTAATTTTACCTCCCAGAACACAGGAGCTGCTGGTGTAACGCTGCCTTGATCTGATTCATTTGTTTGTGTTATTGTGTGACATCTGCATTTAAAGGGTTAGTTTGGTTTCACCGCAGTCACACAATAACACAAACAAACTAACAGATCGAATAGCAATAGACCAGTAACTCCTTTGTTCTGCAAGGTATAATTGATGTTTTGTTGAAGGAGTCTGGTGGCTTTGGAGAGAGTGATGGAAAGATTTCACTGTTCTGTCAGAAAAGGCTGTGTGATGGCAGAGTCAAGCTGTGAAAAATATTTTAATTATAACAACCATAACTTTAAAAAAATATATTTTTTTGACGTGGTGTTTATTTTAGCTGGTTTAATGCATTTTTGCCGTTTCCCCAATCCACTGCAGTTAAGACTTAGCTTCCCACAGCGTTGCTCCTGCTGCTTCTCCAAACTTGTTGAATGCTGACTGCATACATTAACTGTGTGGTGACTACTGTAGTTACACATTGAGTGTCGATAAGTCCTTCATAGAGTTCCAGTTTGAACTATCTCTAGAAAGTGTGTGTGTGCAAAAGGTGCAAGAGAAAACAGGCTGGGGAAAATAAAGAGTAGGTGTAATGGTGTAATACTTTGTATGAGTGTTCACTGCACATTTATGTGTTTTATATGAGAGCCTCAATTTTGTCACTTTTTGCAGTTTAATTCACTTTCTACAGTGTCTCTAAACATGTCCTCTTATAGCCCGGTTTGCAACAGAAGCCACTTTGTTTCATCTTCCATCTTACGCACATCTGTAGGAACAAAAAAGTTTCTATTTTGACAGTCTTGTGTAAAGCACCCAAAGAGTAAAAGTCTTAAAATAGCTAGTATCTACTGTTCTTTATTATCAGAAGCACAGTAAATATAAATGTACTCAAATATTGAAAGTAAAAGTAAAGTAAAAGTACATGTTAAAAAGCAATAAAGTTTGACTTTTTAAAAACTGTTTACTTTTCTTTTATGTAGCCTCTGGTCTACATAAAGACAGAATATTTCAGTCATAAATCTAAACACAGGAAAGTGCCAACAAAAATGCTTTCAGAAAGCTGCTAAATTTGCTTAACTCCTATCAGCCTGATCTGCACACAACAGGCCAAGTTTTAGCTAAACCTGAATCTGCAACTGGGCGACTGCTACTATGTCATAACAACAAAATGATTTAAAATCAAACATAAAACATGATTATAGCAGCACCCAAAGTTAAAACACGGTCATTGCTTTGACCACAGCTTAAGAGCACCTGTTTGCACTTGTGCCTAACACGATTAACCAGTGATCCAACCTCTTGCAGTCTGTGATCCAGCATTATTGGCCTGTGAAACAAACAAACAAAAAATCAGACCTGCCTACAAAATTTCTTCCGGTTTTATTTAGTAACAGGTATTGAAGATGTGTATGGGAAATGTGTCCATTTTCTTTGAAAAATGTAGTAAAATAAAAGTGAAAGTCGACAGAAATAGAAATAGTAAAGTGCAGATATCCGAAAAACTTCTTAAGTACGGTTACAAAGTACTTCTGCTTCATTCCTGTACAACACAGTATTTGATGAATCCAGCTGTCTACACAGGCTGCGTAATGGCTCATGTTTTACCTGTTCTGTTCCCATGACAGAGGTGTTCTGTTTGCATTACTTCCATATTGCGTGCTCAGCTCATAGTGCTTCTTGTTGTTTTAGCACACGTATAGTAAATATGGTGAATCTAGTTCATATGTACATGCCCATTTTTGTGCCATCTGTTGGACAGATGTCATAATTATCATCCCAGTTCTCTCTCATCTCTCTTTGGGCATTTAGCATTATAACCTGATTTATCCACTTGCTTTTTTTTTTCCTTTGTAAAATAAAGTCAGCTGGCAGTACTGACAAAAACGAGGGATAAAAATGACGTGGAGAGCCTATGTACAAACCACCGCTTCCTGCTCAGGTTTAGCAGTGTTAGCAGTTGGGCAGCTGTCCACTGTGCAGCCTGTGATAGCTGATATTTTGAGAATTAGGCACCAGAGGCAAAGGGTTTATCTGTTTAGACCATGAGGCAGATGAATAGTGAATCCCAAGCATCATTACATCATCATCCATCGTCCTCACCCATCATTCATCCATATTTCCAAGGTCAGTTGGGTAACATCCTGGCAGGCTGATAATTTAAAAGATTGAAGTTCCTGCAGGGATGCATCACAATGATGCGGTAAGATTAAATGCATTGCAGATTGATTGGGTGATGATGTCACTGGGTATCAGAAGGTTAGGGTGCACCTGCAGGCTGAGCGAGCAATCAAGAGCAATTGAGTTGTAAGAAATCTAATTACGCCTTTATCCTGTAGCTGCCAGAACATCTTATTCGTTTTCAAATATTGATGTTAACCAAACAGCTGTATCTCCATGCAACAGTTGTGCCACTGAATTTGTGAGCATAAAATGAGGCCTCTGAATTTGCTATATTGTTGAAAAAGAAATCCAACTTGTTTTTAAGCCAACTGAAGAAAGTGCAGCAGTTAGAAAAATAGGAAAAAGTATTCAGTCACATTTTCACTTTACTTTTGTTTTTCCATCTTTTTTTCTATCAGTTCGCTACCTGCTGAAGAATAATGTGAGTCCAGACCTCTGCAATGAAGACGGTCTCACTGCACTGCATCAGGTAAGACTGTATGATTTTCCTCCATCTTTCCTTTTTGTCTCTGCTTGATTTTTAAAGGATTTGCCTCTCTTGGACATAAAGTTTTGCTAAAACTTGGAATTTGATAAGTTAGAAGTGTCTTGTCACACACTGAAAGTGATAAATAAGTTAAAGTATGTTGATTGCATAGTTATAAGCTCAAAAGTCATCATCATCATCATCCACTAGTTGCACGGTTGGCGGTTCGGTCATTGTCTTCTTCTGCCCTGCTATTTATGCAAAAGATAAAATCATAATTAAGTAAAAAAACCAGTGAGCTGCACGGGAGATTTTTTTGATGGTTTAAAGAGAGTCAAAACTATAACACAATCTAGATAAAAATGTCATATTCTGCTGTCCGCTTTTCATTTAATTGATATTAACTTAAAGGCTTAATTAGGCATGTTGTAATATGGTTAAAGTTTACAAGACACACCGAGGGTACTGAATATTTTTAATAGTCAGATCTGAACAGACGCATGTCAAATATTTGTGAAACCTACAATACGTTTGTGGACCGTAAACTGAACAGAAAAACACGTCTTGGGATGCACTCCAACATTTTCAGTTTTTAATACTGATCCAGGTTTTTCATATACTGTATGTCTAATGTAGAAACAAATTCACCTACCATAGTCACTTAGTGAGAGTTGCACAGTGACTAAAGTGTGCTTTCTTCATTTGAGCAAAAGAAAAGAAAAAGATACGCATTCAGTTATTTTTGGGAGTTCTTGTGCATGATGCGGTCCTCTTAAATGATCTTTCATTTATGTGTGAGGAAACGTGGCCTTGAAAGTTGTAATCCTAAATGTGAAATACTGTAATACTATTATATAATCGTAATACTGTACATTGTGAGAGGAAGAAAGACAAAAAAGGAAGGCAGAAAGAAAACAAGAGAGAGAGAAAGAATGGGAGGAAGGAGGAAGTAAATTGTTAAATTGTATTTGTGCATCATCTGTTTTTAATCTACTGAACAGAATATTGTTCAGAGGACAGTAGGAAACACAGTGAAGCTCATTTCCTGTATCATTATGATGGAAATCGAAAAGATATGTTTTTTCCTCAAGACTGAAAACAATTTCAGTAGTAGATTCCTTATAAAATACTAAAGACCGCTATGACTGCTTGAAGCTGTGTGATGTATTCTGTAGTTCACTTTGTTGTTCTCAGATATGAAACATCTCCTCGTCTTGCCTCTGTGCAGCAGTAAAACAGAGTAACTTTCTTCTTAAAAACTTTTCAGTTAAGTCTAACTTTACCATTAGCTTCTATGTCTTTATGGAAATATAATTAAATCATTTCCTCTTCTGATGCTTTTGCACAGTGGGAATTAAAGGCCTTGAGCAGAATAATGTGATTTTCCGAGGGAGAAAAACTCATTTTTAAAAGTGAGGAAATAAGTTCAGTATTGAGGATATTAGTCCATTTTGATGGAAGAAATTGATAGAGAAAATGAGATTTATTTTCACTAATTACAGACATTACTGGTGTGATAATCAGGAAGCAGGGGAGAGAGAGAGGGGGAATGAAAGGAGGCAAAGGGCCACAGGTGGAATCGAACCCTGCTGCGGCGAGGACAAAGCCTCTGTATATGGGGTGCCTGCTCTTTCCAATGAACCACTGGGCACCCCAACCCTCCTGCGCTTTTTTTTTTTTCTTAAAACTGCTCAGTTATGTGTGATGGATCATTACACGTCTTGTTTGTTCCAAAATCAGTCAGCCTTTAATTAAAACAGATTTTTTTCTCCATGATTTAACAGCCATTTCCTGTCACTGCAGTGCAAGAGACTGGCCCAGTGTCCAATCATTTGTTTAGAACACTTGCCAGGTATCAAGTCAAATTATATGTCGATGGGTGAGCTCAAACTAATAGTCAGGCCTCAGATGGACGTCTTAATTTATCTGTTGCATAAAGCTTTCTAGTTCTTGACAATCTTGTGGCGTGTGTCCACAGAGCTTTTGATAAGAGAAGAAAATGGTTGATTGCACCGTTAAGAACAAGCTTACGACATGTATTGTGATAAAAGCATGGGGCTCAACGGCAGCATTCAGTGTTCAGTCAGTCAGCTCAATCAAATGTTTTTTTGTGTCGTCTAAAATAGCTTCTGTCTGACATGTCATAAGGTTTAGAATTAGGGTTAGAGAATTCAGTCTATTTAATGACATCATACGAAACTCTGCATGACATTAATGATATTTGGATTATTTTGAATGGCCAGAATCAAATATATTTTATACTTTATATCAAAATTGTAGTCTAATTTTAGAACATTTTACATTCCACTAGAGAGCAAACTTGAACACCAACTACAGCAGGCCTATATGTCAAAGCAACCATCGTATTGGCATTTGTGTATTAAGAAACAGCATTTGTAGTGAGATATGAAACTTTTCTGCTGTCTTACTCATTGCACACAGAGCAGCACCTGTAGTAAATTTTGAGGCAGTCTAACAGCAATCTAACTGCACAATGAATCATATTTATTGCAGAAAAGTCAATTTAATAATAACAAAAAAAGATGAATCACTTGAACATGTTGGAGAGCTTCTGCCTCCACTTGCAGCCTCCAAGTAAAGAAACAGGTGATAAAATAAACATAGCATGCATCGCTTAATGTATACGACTCAACCAATTGGGCTTGCATGTTAAATATTTACAGAATTGAATATGAATAATCTAGAGAGATTGTTGTATGGAATAATATTTTCATTGCCATTGCAACCTTACAAAAAACCTTAGCACCAAGAAAAAAGACGATGGGTGCAGAGATCTTTGTGTCACATATGCTCTCTCCTCAAGAACTGTAAAAAACCCCAAACAAACAAACTTTACCGTCACAGGCCCCTAAAGGGAAGTTTACCCAAAAATTAAAATTCAGTCATTATCTACTCATCCTTATGCTGATTTAGGTTGGGTACATTTTTTTAGTTCACTGTACAGTTGAAGTAAATTTTGACCAGGTTTTAAACATTAAAAAACAAAACATAATAAAACTAGAAAATGCCTCCATGCTGTTAGTCCAAGCCAATCTAAGTACCCTGAAGCCTCAACATACATAAGTAACATAAGTTGTTTTGATAAACATCCCTGATACCGTGTTTCTAGCTTGTAGCTCCTAAGATGAGAGTCACATTCATGTGCACACACTGTTTGCTAATTATATTTTTTGGGTAAACCATCCCTTTAAATTGGAGTAATGTGCAATGAGTTTTTGGTTAAAAAAAAAAAAAAAAAGGACAAGAAAAACATGGCTGAATGAGCAACTGCAACAGCCTGCTGAGCTCTGTTCACTCCAGCAGAAAATGTTTGCCCGCGGGAAGAACGGAACAGCCAAAAGGACATTTGACCGGAAAAATTCAGCAAAGAGAGTGACAACCCAAAAACTTTCTGAAGTAAAAGTCTCAGTGCTGTGCAGGCCTGTGGCAGAGCTCAGACACTATGTCTTCTTAATGTGGCAGGAGTGGCAGAACCTCAAGAGGTCCTCACTGCTGTATATCTCCAACAGGTTACTGCTCTCTCCAAAACCTCTCTCCTTTTTTTTATGAATCGCCCCACAAAATTGCTCGCAGGCCACATTTTATGAGCCAAGTCCTGCTGTTTTTTTGTCATCCAGTGCCACTGGTCAGCAGGTATCATTGATTTTTTACCACAGAGGCAGAACGGGTCTAAAATATATTTGTGAAACTGGCCCCTGCACTTACCTGATCCTTGACAAGAAAGCACTTTCTCCTGGACATAGAACGGGTTAATCACTCACACTGAAAGCTGTTTACCTGCTACAGGTTGGAGACATTGAGGAAAACATCCTAAACCTTCCTATTTGACCCTTGTATGCTTACACATGAATCTGTGATGAAGCATAAAGAGTGAAATAAAAATCTTATTTTCATCCCTAGACAGACATCAAAGTTCAGGCAGCGTCTTATGTTTACAGAGTGAAAACACCAAGTGGCTCCTCATATTACGAAACAGAGGCGATGCTCATCTGTTACCTCAATTTCTTTTCTCCTTCACCTCTCATTTGTATTGAACTATACCTCTCACAGTTTATGTCCACTCTCCTTCTTTGCCTCTTTAGCTCCGCCTCAGCTAACACAGCGTCTCTTTTTCTCCCTCGGCTGCTCAGAGCATAAAATTCAGGCTCCTGCTGGGAGGCAGAGAACTGAACAGGGGTAAAGAAAATTGAAGTCCATCAGTCACCACCAGTGGCTTTTTTTTTTCTTTCTTTCTTTCTTAAGCTGTGGGGCTTCAGCTGCCGAGAGATCAGACTGACCTTTTGGCTTTGAATGTGTGTGTGTGTACCCAATAATCTGCTGTTTGGATGGGTCAGCCTGCACACTGTCCTCAAGATGAGACCTTTCCTCTTCTGCTACATTTTGACAAATGCCTCCATACACACACAGGCGCATTGGGTTCACAAGACAGACAGAAACACACATGGAGACTCATATATGTACACACACACACCCACACACACATATTTGATGGCAGAGGTTGAGATAAATAAAAGGAAAGTGGAGCTGATGTCTCTCTAAATGAGATGTCAAACCTATCTGGGGTGGTCTCACCTCACGGATATAAGGCATTAATCAATGGATGGCTTGCAGGGTCACTGCATGTACCAGAACACATATGCACACAAACACTGGCATGCACCCGCAGGCATCCACCTATACTTACTTCAATATTTACCCTGTCTGCTCCTGAGAAGCATCCAGATCCCTCAGGTCATCTGGGAGAAGGTTACTCGGTGTTCCCAGGATCAAACCAAGACAGGTGAAGCAGCTTTTAGCTTTAATGCTCCCCACCTGTGGCACAAGCTTCTTGAGTAAACTGTCAGCTTATTGAAATCAGGGCTTAAAACATTTACCTACTGTTAACTGTGGCTTACTAAGTTAGATACCCAAATTTCTTTTAATCTGTAGCTATTGAGGCTTTTTTACTTGACTTTTTTAAATTGTCTTTTACATACAAATTCTTTGCGTCTTTCTTGTTCATTTGTCTGTGGTTGCTTTCATTTTTTCATTGATTTAGCATATTCATCAAAGTTCAAGTAGCTCTAAGTCAGTAACCTCCTGCACAGTCTACCCAGGTGCCATCCATTGCCCGTACCCAATAAAACAG
>JAQLOL010000012.1:10980978-11003366 GCA_029783665.1 Naso thynnoides
TCTCTCTCTCTCTCTCTCTCTCTCTCTCTCTCTCTCTCTCTCTCTCTCTCTATCTCTCTCTCTCTCTCTCTCTCTCTGCAATTTTTGGCCAAATAAACACAGATGTTCTCTTAAGAAGGGTGAATTACCTTTACCTAGCAACTTTCATGTGTCCTGTAGTGTTTCTATACCCTGTTTCAACATGACTGGCAGTGAACAGGGTTAGATAATGTAGCTGAGATCCACTAAAGTAAACACAGGGTTGAATTTTAACTACATTTGTAAATGACAGGGGCGATCTCTGCTAATGGTGAAAAGCCAGAAATAGACTGGCATGCTTCTTAAATGGTTAACTTCAGACTTTCTCTCTTTCATATTTCTGTTTGACTTGCTGCTGGAGGATTGTCGTCCACACCATCAGTGCCCTGTGTTGGCCTGCTGTCCGCTGTGGTGGTCTCTCTGTTGTCGACAGTGTTGTAGTTCACTAATCTGTTTTGCTGCCAGCACACACAGAAGTGACCTGCCTGCTCTCTGCTACATGCCAGACAGCTGTATTGTGCTTGGTGCTTGTTCATCTTGGAGAGTGGTGGGTCTGGAGGTCACACACACACAGAGTGATGTGTGTGTTTGTGCACTTACTGTATGAGAGGCTCTTTGTGTGTGTATGTGTGAGTGTGTGAAAGGCTGGGCGGAGAAAGTGAACCTAAGCATGCAGCAGCAGTCAGTGTTTAATCAGCTGACTCAGTTACATGATGAATAGAGGAAGCTTGTAAAAATCAAGGCTTTGTTTGACCACGACTTTGAACTAGATGATGCATGATCACAACACAGTGTGTAGTTTCCACATAATGATGATTCATTCATTTCTATGTCTGACCTAAAAATAAAGAAGGCTATTTTTGTTGTAACTCAGTGTGAATTCCATCATACACGTCTTGTTTTGTGATTTGTGACAGAGCATCAGGGAGAGAAAACTCTGGACTTACTTGAAGATAAAAACATTTCTGTAATTGGGGTTTTTAAATTGTGGAGTCCGATGTTGTTCTAGCACTCACAGTGAGTCAGCACTACCTTCCATAGGCAAACAACAGTACCCCTGACAATTTAAAGGTCATGGCTGGAGTTTTTACATACTTGGCGACCCCTGTAATTGTTGTTAAATCATGGCACAGTGGCTCAGTGGGCGGCAGGATGGCTCATCCAGTGGATAGCACTGTTGCCTCATAGGCCTGTCCAGGATTTAATTCCATCTGAGGCAGGGCCTCTCTGGGTGGAATCTGCATTTTCTCCCTGTGTTTGTGTGGGTTTCCCTGTGTCCGTGTGCTCCAGTTTCCCCCACCATCAAAATAGGATGTTAGGTCTATTTCCAGTCTGTAACCTTGACCAAGGTACTGCCTCAGAATCTGAGGTTGGTTCCCGGGTGCTGCCCTGTGGCTGCCCACTGCTTTTCATGAATGGCTTAAAGGCAGAGACCAAATTTACTATATACTGTACGCTGTATATATGACCAATAAAGAACCCCCTTTTTTTCAGATAAGAGGAACAAACTGATATAATGCTTTGGTGTCATCCCTCATTGTTTTTTGTAGTGTACAAACACCGAGCATACACTCATGTCAAGTTGACATAAGTGGTAATAGTTTGGTGGCTGTTCAAGCTTTTCTGCCAATTGTTTACATCCAAACAAATGATCAAAAACTGTAACCTCAGTTGGGCCTGACATTAACCTTCTATTGTGAAGCTTTTTTATGTGTTTGTTTGGGTTTTTGGGGGGGTAGTTCTAGCAGGGCCTGTATAATATAACTGTGAAAAATATCCTGATTATGTTTGCAGACTGTAAGCTATCACCACACTTTTCATCCAGTCTCTCTTTGCCATTCATATCTCTATTTTTGTGTAGATATGCAGTCTGTCTTCTTGTGTACAGATTCTCCAGGGATATATTCTCATTTCATCCTCTCATTTCTTATTGTCTTGCTCACTTCCATCTATTTTATTGTCTTTTTTGTCCAGGAGGAGAAGAATGTAAGGGAGGCCTCCACTGCTCCCTCATCTACTGCGATGGCGTCGGGAGAGCCAGAGCCAGAGGAAGGAAAACCCAACAAGACGCAGCAGCTAAAGAAAGTCTTCAAGGAATATGGAGCTGTGGGGGTTTCCTTTCACATCTGCATCTCACTCATGTCCTTAGGAATGTTCTACCTTCTTGTATCCAGGTAAAAAACAACAACAACAAAAGATCAAATTATGGCTTTTCTTAAGTTGGAGCAACAGTGGCCAAAAACAGTTCACATTGTTTAAAAACAATCATAATTGACATAACACTGATGTGCAAAATTAATAAAACCCACCCTAAAATGTGCAAACAAATCAAAGTGGCTGAAAAATGAAGCCAAAATGAAAATTTCTTAAACAGCAGTTGCTTGAATGGCCACTGGAGGCTGGCTCCAAAAATGTTTCATTCCCTATAGTGCCACATTTTAAAAAGCCCTCAAACCAAACCTGCCTGGTACAAAAAATATTTTTGCAATTTTTTCTATTTATGACAAGTGTACTTGAGTGAATTTTTATATAACTGTCTTGTTTAAATACTATTATTGCCCAAAGGTCGTTGTAATTGATGTCATGGCAGCTTTGAGTGACAACAGCCACCAGCTTTCTGCTGCGTTTCACAGTCATTTGTGGCGAAGTGTGTCCTCTGCAGCTCCACCCTCTCGTCCAAATATGTCACAGCTAACTCCAAAAAAAGACGTGCACAGAAAACCACTGACCTGTCGGCTGTGTTTACATTCAGGAATGCAAAATGTCTGGTGCAAATTGGCGGCAAATGGGACCCGTTATGGAAGAGAAAGCAAAGTGCGGACTCTAGAAAATGCCCAGTGAGTCACCCCCGTCATCCCAGCCTGCTGTTGTTGATAAACTACTGCTAAGCTGAACCAGACAGACACTAAAATCATGTTGAGAGCTTGAATAAAACATAGGTCCCTTTTTTAAAAAAAAAAAAAAATCTCACCTGCATTGTTTAGACTTTACAACAGCACATGCAGAATTTAAAATCTTTGACACTACAGTTAACTTTCCTGTGCACTTTGTGGTCTTCTGTCGGTGGTGACTGTGAAAAGCTAAGGCACAAATTCAATGGTGGCGAGAGTTCAGTCCAGATCATTTTCAGGTCATTGTCTCTCTGTCTGGCCATATGCCAGGTGCTTGAGCACCGGAGAAACTTGGCAGAGATTGTCTGACAGTTTAGTGATTTCCTTGTATAGCCCTTGAAGGCTGCAGCCATTGAGCATTATCACTGTGCAGCCACAGAGTCAAGGTATGTGTCCCGCTAATACAGAGCTGTGTGTCAGATAAGCAGTCGTCAGGGTGCAGATGGATTTTAATAATTAGCAGATTAAAGGTTGAGTGCAACAGAGCTGTTAATGTGAGAAAGAGAGACGCGGTTGGTTAAAGCAGCTTTAAGCCTCGTGTTAGCACATTCTTTACATTATTTCCCAGAATAGCTCAGATGAAAATGCCACGGCTCGACAAAATTGTCACAAAGGCCGAGATACACACGGCTTGTTAAACCTGCTTTGAGTTGTGTAATTCCAGGCTCACAGTGCCTCTTATGCTAATCAGTTTTTAAATGGATCAAAAGGCTGTGAAAGAAACTATTATACAAGATTCCTTATTGAATACAGCTCTCTCCGGTGGAGATAAAGGTGACTTACACTTCTAGGTTTATATTTATTAATCTTATGAAGTCCATAGGGATGCAAAGAGTAGTAGTGGAAGAGTGATTCCTGCAGGAGGATTTTAGAATTTATTATTTCAGGCTCTGAAGCACCTGAAAGATTAAACTCTGGAATTTTTTTTTGTTAAATCTTTGTTTTGAGTTTGTGGACTAAATTAAGTCAGGCAGTAACTGATAGAAAGTTGCCTAGTAATTGTTACTGTATGTTGTATGAGGGACTGAGGTCTGTAATTATTATCAATATTATTGTAGTTGTTGGCATATTTTCACATTCATAAAAGATCTGGTATAATAGATCATTTTTATTTAAACTTTGTTTTTAATTAATTTCTCGGTTTTCTTTGATACACTTTGTTCCTTGTATTTTACCATTTTGTTTAATTTATTTTTTGTTCAGTAAAAATGTCAGTATCTCCTTTTAAGGAATTCTATGTAATTCTAATCTGTCATCTGTCTCCACAGTGGGATCGACATGGCAGCCGTGTTGTGCAAACTGGGCTTCAGTGAGGCCGTCGTGCGGTCTAAGATGGCAGCAGGGACGAGCACGTTCGTCTTGGCCTATGCCATCCACAAGCTCTTCGCTCCTGTTCGCATCAGCATCACTTTAGTGTCGGTGCCGCTCATTGTGCGCTACTTCAGAAAGACTGGTCTCTTTAAACCACCCACACCTGCACCCTGATGACCCCTCCCCCACTCTCCTGCTGCCTCATTAAGCAACAAACACCCTGACTGTTAATGGCCGTAGTTATAGATCCTAACTTATTTGCCTTCATCTTGCAATGCCTTGTCTTTTCTCAGCTGTCATTGTGAATTCAGTTAAATGTTTCCTACAGTAGTTCTAGCTGTTACAAAATCAAAGTTGAATTGTGTTGCTGTACAATTTAAAAAGTTTGAACTTTTAAGTGTAACCGAAGTCATGCCTTAATATTTGTGCATTCCAAAAATCAGAGACAAAGGCTGAAAAAGCTCAAGTATTTATTTACAATCAGACAAATTATCAGGGATTTTAAGTTTTAGTGGTGAACTCTTTCAGTTGGCGTGTTGTCTCTTAATACTGTGAATGTTCCAATGAAAAAAGCTGATCTCTCCTCCACAGCCCACTGTTGGCTGACTGGCCATGTTCTGATGTTCAGCGATGATCAGCAGGATTTTTAGGATCTCTCTTCTCTCTCTGCCCCTCGCTTAGCTCAGACACTCTCTTCTACATTTCTGCATCATCTACTATTTTGCTTCCCTCCATTTTTCCTCTCAGCATCTCTCTCCCTCTGCTCTTTCTCTCCACTCCATTTCATTTATCATCTCTCCCTCTTCTTCTTTGTAAAAGCAGCCTGCCAAGCAGTAATTTGCAGTACATCAGTCTTTAAGTGACACTGTTTGGAGTTTGTTGCAAGCTTTGTATAAAGACTGTTGATTTGTAAAAGTTTTTATTCTGATTGAATGGACTGTATTTAACTATTAAAAGGGATCTTCTCATATTTGCTTTGTTTTGTTGTGACATAACATCACAAAAAATGAATTAATTGGTATTTGATCAGGATATGTGGTACACGTTTGTAAAGATACTGTCAATATCAATATATTTACAAGATATTAATCTAAATGTGGTCAATGACTCTGGCAAATAATCCAGTCTTGTCTCTGCAGTTCGCAGTCTTATGCTTTCAGCTCATTGTTTGGGTTTAATATTCTTCAGCTTAACTGATTTAGGTCATGCAACAGTCCTTTTTTTGACATCTTAATTTCAGATTAATCTGCCGATAATTTTTACAAATAATTGATTAATCATTTATTCCATGAAACGTCAAAAAAGTACCTAAAATACACATCTTCATTTCTCAGAGCCCAGTGTGAGGTCTTCAAATTGCTTCTTTTGTCCAAACAACAGCCCAAAACTCAAAGACTCCTCATTCATGTACATAAATGACAGAGAAGCAGCAAATCTTCACATTTAAGAGGCTAAACCAGGAATTCTTTTTACTTTATTTAAAAAATGACTCAAACGATTAATCGATTATCAGAATAGTGGGTGATTAATTTTTTATCGATCGGTTAATCCATAATTCAATTAATGTTTGCAGCTTTAGCAGCAGTCAGCTGTTCTGCATGAAAAGCTTGATCTACCATATTGTGTACTAACTGTCTGCTACTGGGTAATTCAGTTGGTTTAACCCACTGACCTTTTATCTGCTTAATTTGTTAACATTTGGAATAATGAGGGAACTGGCCATACCTGACCATGAAACTGCTTGTCAGTCAATTCTACAATTATTTAAATCTCTGAAAAAAGGAGGAAATATGTAATAAAATGGCTGTGATCCCTGAAAGTCAATGCTATATTTTTGTTAAACCCGTTCAAAGTTCAAACCTTGACTGCTTCATTTTAAACTGATTGGTGTATAGAAGTAAAACATTAGAAAAGGGTCATTTTCAAATACCTGTGGACCTGACTGTACATTATGTAAAGTAAGAGTAAAAATCCCGTTAGTGACAACCAACCGTTTTAGAAAAGGTGATTATGTTTCTCAGCTTCTTTGGGGTGAAGGAAACAAGCAATAAACACATCTGACATCAGTTATTGCAGCTTTTAAAACTGGTTTGCATTGAAAGTTGTCTTTTTTGGCGTGGTATAATTGTTCAATACAGAGGAAGTTTATGCCAAAGATTTGACATATTTAACCAATTTTATGCAATTGGAAGCATTTAGACTATTCAAGCTCCTTGGATAGTTTCATCTTTTCCAATTTTGTGCTGAAATTCCCAGCAGATACAGGGGGGCGGAAAGAGAAGAGAATTAGCTTTTTTAGGTTTTTTAACGGCAATATTATAAAAATGCACTCCTTTTTTATTCTAATATATGAAGGGATGTATGTCTAATGAAATGAAATGCCAACTTTGGATGTATTTCTTCTTTTTCACCACACTGGGGAGCTCCTGAACTACAAATACATTGCTGTTCTTTCTTCACTCTTCAGACACAAGCATCACAGAGCTCACATCTCTCATAAGATTGAGTGTCTTTGTACTCTCAGTGTCTTCAAGATAGATACAAGCATCATAACACAAGAAGGAGCATCGCTCTTCCTGTGTATCAAACTTCTCCAATGTTGTTCAATGTGACAAATTAGCATCTACAAAACATCAATAAGGACAGCAAACAGTTTGTTAAATGACTCAAAACGTCGACTTTTTTTTGTTACAGACTCTTGATAACTGGATAATACTTCACCTTGAACACAAGCCTGAAAAAACTGGATGATTAAGGTTTGAAAAAGCACTGTCATCATGGTGCACCATATGTTTCCCGGAGGGTTAGGTCATCACGCTGACCAGTTTTAGTCCTCATAAGAATATATTATCACTGACTGTGTATTATCACAGCAGGTATGGTGCCATGTCTCTTCGCTCAGCCCTCTCTTTGCTTGAAGGTTTGATGGGTCAGTCAGCACAGCAAGTCAAGCTCAGCTGGTGTGGTGTCCCTAAAGATCTGCTGTGTATTGAATTGTAGCTGACTTGAAAAAGACCTTATCTCCTTTTGTGTGTGTGTGTGTGTGTGTGTGTGTGAGAGAGAGAGAGAGAGAGAGAGAGAGAGAGAGAGAGAGAAAGCATCTTGGCCCTGTAAATAATTCAGTAAGGAGAGTTGTATAAGGAGAACTAAGAGTGCATGTTGGTCTGTGCCAGATATCAAGCCTGGTTTTTTGGGAATAGGAGCTTTGGCAGCACTGTGACACGAACTGATACAAACCGATGGATGTTGCATGCACACACACACACACACATAGATGAGAAAGAAGGAGAAGCCTGGGCCTCATTAGCTGTGATGAGGACATGGAGCTGCCATCGCCTCTCCATCCCCTGCATGTCCCCCATGGCTAAGAACAAATTGGTGACAGCGCTCCCAGCCACTGTGTTGGGCTACCTGCGATGCACTGGGCTCTGTCAGACTCCTCTCCTTCCACAGTGCTGTGCGTTTGCGTATCATTGTGTGTGAGTGTGAGTGGAGAGAATGCAAGTGCACACACACAAGAAAAAGAAGAGAGGGTAGATCAGCTCCTCAGTCGCTCTCCCCGTCACCTCTGCCCGCCCAGAACTATGAGAGCAACACTTCATCTGGTCGGTCTTCAGTTCGTTGAGAGAGCCTTCCCTCAGCACGAGGGGTTCAAGGGGGTTCAAATCTCTGCCTCAGCTCCCAACTTGCACCTTTCTATTAAAGTCAGATACACCATTGGCATCATCACTGTCCCAGCTGCATGAGGAGTGAATCTATTATGGCTGTTTATTCAGACCCAGGCTGCATTTATAACACAGAAATAGAAGGCATGTGTGCAGGAGTTGCAAAGTGCTGATGCATGCAGTGATATATAAACATATGGCAACAGCACATACCTTCTTCCTCACACAAACACCTTATATGCTCTCTCAAACTCACTTCCTGACAGGCTGCCTTTCTCCCCTTGCACCTTCTTTAATTTAATTTCTTCATTATTATTTTTCTTGCTATTTCCTCTCCATCATTTTCTGCTCCTGCTTATTATCTTCCCTTATTGCCTTTCCCCCACCGTCTCCCCATCTCCTGACCTGTTCAGTAAACTTGTTAGCCCTTCAGAGTGTCAGTGTCTAGACGGAGAAGCTGCTATTCCGTCAACCTCGCACGTTCAAAGACATCCGCTGAATTCTTTACAGGAAGGGCTGGCATGAAGTTTCAAGGTGCAGCAAATCATACACACTGCATACACAAACACGCACACTATCCTCTACACTCCTCTTTTTTGCTTTCACCCTCTTTTCCCCATATTTTTCTGGCCACTCCTTTACTTCTCCCCCACTCACTCACTCGCCCGAGCATCTTTCTCTTTGGCTTTTTTTCCCTCCCTCTCTCTCTCTCTCTCTCTCTCTCTCTCTCTCTCTCTCTGTCTCTCCTCTCCTGTTTCTGAGTTAAGTTTAGCAGATGCACCTGATGGCAGCATCATCCTGGAGCACCTGTCAGCTGTCTGCCTTCATCACAGCTCCTCTGCTGCCACAGGGGCAACGGAGAAGTAAACCTGGAGACAGTCGCTACTATCAACAGCTGCATCTTATTATTTTAAACACCCGTGCCAGTCAATTTCCACCAGAGATGCTTGCCTTAATTCATTTTTTCTTGTGCATGTTGCCTCCTCCCCATTCTCATTGCTTCTCAGGATTCAGACTCTCAGCTGTTCAATGTGAGCAATTATAATGGAGCAGAGAGGGAGGCGAGGTTCGAGACAGAAAGGCAGAGAGTTTATCCAGCCAGTGACAGAGAAGAAGGTGGTGACGAAGAGACAGCAGCCATAACTTGTCAAAATGTTTTTGGCAGTTGTGGATTATGTTTTTGACTGTCTGTTACTGTAACTCAGCTGAATGCCTGTCACCTGTCTCACAGGCAGCTGGCTCGTTCATTTTGCGCTTTGTTAATGCAATACTTCAGAATACGAGATGCAGGATACTGCGACACACATACTGAGACTTTGTCTTAAGAAGATTCACAAGATTTTGTGCTTCAAAAACTTTTTTTTTTTTTAAGTACACAGTCATACTGGAAAATATGGACTTGGCTGAAGGGATAATGGGATTTGTTTCCACTGACCATTTCCTAGTAAAAATTTACTTGCCATAAACATAAAACATGATAAGCACTGGATGCAAGACTGACAGCAAGATGAAATGCAACCGGCTCCCCTACATTTGATGATTTCACAGGTTTGTTTTCATTCAGAACAGGCAAAATGCAGTTGTGATATTTTAAATACCCTCATGGTATATCTGGTACTTGCAATCCAAAATTTGTTTTGTTTCCTGATTCCAATTCCTGACCAGAACTTTTTGTATCAACAATACCAGGTATCATAACACTCAACACAAAATACACATATTATTGTTATTGTTTTTAAAATGCTGCACTAACCAGGGCTGCATAATACTGAAAAAATGTCTAATTGTGATTATTTGGACTGATATTGCAATTGCCATATGATTTATGATATTAGAGGGAATGATCATTTCGAGATCATTATTCTTATTTTCTTAAAAAATATATATTATAATGATTATGGTGTGATTTTTACTGGGATCTGTGCCAAACAAAGATGTTTTCTTAAGTCCGTGGAATAGATGTGAAGGCCAGGTTAACTCTGGAGCTCCACAATATTTGAATTAAAACAGCATTTTGACACACACATCTGTCTTTTACTTATGATTTCAAAAGGTTTTAGGCAGTGTTGGAGGTCAGTAGTATAGACTCTATACCAATAGATGTCAGAATAATCCTAATCCATACCTCTTATTCATGTAGAGCGTTCATAGACGTTCTGCTTTGTGTCTCATTTTGGTTGAGTTTATTCTGTCCCACATTCTTCTCACATACAGTATCATGTACATATATGTTGCATACATACAGTAAATGTAGTGCATACATGTAATGCATGACACTGGCATTTGGCAAATGTGGAGGCTGAGCCAGGAAGTTATTTTCCCCAATCAGTTCCATTAAAATAACATAACAATGAATTTAATAAGCTTGAATTGTTTTGCACTGCTGGTGGAATGTGTTTCTGTCTCATTTCCTCTTAAGTCATCTCTCTAGAAAATATGCGTGCAAAAACACTAAAGCATCAACTCCTGTTTAAGAGGATTCAGATGTTTCTTTGTTGTTAGCACTTGTTTAAAGGACGTAGCTTTTGGGGATGATTTCAATTCTCAGATTGACTCTAATTCACTAAATTAGCTAAACTTCTTATTAAGACATCAAAACAAAGTATCTGTTTTTGATTTGCTTACATGTGTACTGAAAAATAAAAATGTGTCTACAGCACCTGCTACTGTGCTATGGCAATATGTTGAGTCAACTTACAATTATAATTGAACTTTTCACCATAAATCTATTCGTAAGTAACATAATGAGGAAATGAAATTATTTTGAACTTTGGTTAAATTCATTTTCTGTGATAAAACATCTAAAAGCATCTAAATCTAAAATCTATATGGATGTAGGTTAATGAGAAATTTATATTGTCATGCATTAATTCAGATAATGAAATCAAAGCTGATAAATAGGCTGATAAAGAAGCCAAATTGCTTTCATGACCTCATGCACTTAAAGAAGCATAACTATCCCTCAACCCTTTTCTATTTCTTTATTGAGCATAAGTCTGCTCAGTGCCTTTGTCATGGTGTTGTAGCTTCAGACAGATGCTTTTGCATCTATAGCCTTTATTTTTGTATTTTATTTTGAATAGTTACTTATGTAATACATTGACATGCCTAAATTGGTGGATTATGTCAAATTTAATTAATGCAAAATGCTCTATAAAAGCCAGAGTATGTTTGTTATGTTATTAATGTAGTTTATTAGAAAAAAAAAACATCAATAAACTTTTCTTTTCTTTGATTGAACAGTGATGTTAGATTTGGCTCAGCTGAGCAACTGAATCTTAAATAATCTAACTTTACATCTTAACCTTTCTCACTTTTGGGTGTGCATAAACTACAGGTTATTAAAATTCTTTTAAAATATAAAAATGTGGAATTATCTCGTTATTACCCATTGACTGAAAAAATCCATATCATGCATCCCTGAAATTCTAGCTTCTGTTATTGTATTTATTAATTTATTATCTTTCTTTTTGACAAAGGGACAAGAAGGATGAAGCCAAGGGTCATTTGAACAAACTGCTGATGCGGTTAAGTTTATAAGGTCTTGCTCAAAAGAAAGATTGAAACTGAAGATGTGACCTTCAGATTTCGAGATGAAACAGTTCACAACTGCCTCGAAATGCTCAGACACTCTACTAATGTTAAGCAATGTACCAATGACCTGATGACTTGCAGTAAAACAGGCTACAATCTCAAATCAACTTTCATGAAAGTTCTGAAACAGTATTTTAACACTGCAGAGACGAGATGATCACTCATAATCAGAATGTTGGCACTCTAGGAGAGAGGAGTGAACCAAAACTACAGCAAGTGTAGAAACAGCGCCGTAAACCACCACTGAGATGCCATTACCGATCGAAGCCTGTTTGCCTGTAGACACTTCATAATGAATGCATCTCATAAATCCTCCCCAAACGATTCCTCCTTAAATGATTCCCACAGCTCAGACTGTCTGCTCAGTGGAGGGCGCTCATGGATCAAACCATTAACAGGAAACCAGGCTGTGGGTGACGTGTTGGAGGGCAACAAGCTCAGGCCCCAGATCATCACCCCGCCCCAATCCACCTCCCTGCACAAACCCAATGAAAAGCAAACAGACAGACAATTTCTTTCAATTAGCCCAAACTGGCCGACCCAATAAATTTTAGTTTGTTCCTGACGACGTAAGCGCCCTGTTGCATGTCCTGCTCAAAATGAAGACTAATGGGGTATTGTGGAGCTGCTGGGTGCTTGATTTTGTGCCTCTACACCACTCACCATGCCCCCCCCAAGGCTTTTCCCTCCTTTGAGCTAACTGGAATCAGAGCTGACCAGACACAGCAAGAAATTTTTAATACATTTATTCACAACTTGTATTAATTTTCTGTTTTAAGCATTATTCCTTAGTAGCTAGGTGAAGCAATTCATCACAGCTTGACAACAGTCGTGAACGTAACCATTGTTCACTCCCAGTGTCAGCTGAAGGGATGGCCTGCAGAGTCAGACTCCGCCACGCAGCTGCAGACTGAATTACAATATTAGAACTATATTTCTCTCAGAAAGTAGCATGAAATTTGAGAACTCAGCTTACTTAAGTACAGTCCGCATAGAAATAGCATGGGTGCATTCTTTTTCTCCGTTGCTTTCCACCACTTGACTTAAATGATGATTCTAGTTAGATGTAGATGAGATAACATTAAAAAAATACTAGTGGACTCCACTTTTCCTCTTTGAAAAAAAACCCTGACATAACAGCAATGCCAATAACAATGATAAAGATGAATAATTTGAGGTATATGTGCTAACAAATGCTGACATATGGGAGATCCTCAGGCCACCGCTCGATGACGAAGAAACATAGTTGCTTTGTCACTGAAAGAAATATTAACTACAAGTGAACAGGGGGCAAGGAGACATTGATTTTACAATGCAGGACTCAATCAAAGAGAATTATAGATGGCAATACTACAGTGATTTGCCTATGCTGCTCATTAAGCTTAACATCCATAGAGTATGTCTCCCTCCTGGCAATGTAAGAATAAGATTTACAGGAGCAGGTTAAATACAGTTCAATACTTGAGAGAGCTGAAGTCACATGACGGCTAATAAAGGTGGTTGAGCTGAAAGAGGTAGATGGTAGACCGGGGGTGGGGGGAGGAAGAGGAAGTGGGAAAAGGAGGGGAGGATGCTTAAAAGTATGGAGATGGAGAGGGAGAGAGAAAGACAGAGAAATGCCATTATTATAGCCGGAACAGATAAACTATGCATCAAAGTGTAGCGTATATTGAAAAAACATTTTTATGTGCGCTTTGAGGGCATGAAAATGAGAGCCCAGTGTTCAAACACATCAATACAATGCTGCAGCAGCCAATGCAGTTTTTTTCCTTTTTTCTTCCTCTTTTCCCAAAGATTCCCAATCAGATCTTGTGGCTCCCTGCAGGCTTTTACGCCAGCCACAAATGGTGCGACTGCCAGACTGACAAACACACAATCACTCAGAGTGGAGAGAGGGAAAAAAAAAGCCTCTCTAACTCAGCGTCCTATCACAAAGGCCCTTTTAATAAGCTCATGAAAAGAGCAAGTAATCCTTTGTAATGATTTCATTAAATGCCCTCATCACACCTGGAGATAATTCCATTATGATTGTGGCAATAAAATGAGGTTTTCATCAAGACCTGCGGACGGGAGGAGGAGAAGCTATTATTCCTCTCGTATTCAGATATGACGTTGACTCCAGTATTATGATATTAGGCTATTTGACAGAATTTATGACAATCAAGTTGATCCATAAAGCTTGTGGAGAGTTTCCCCACTGACACTACAAGATGCTTTTACGTGGAGGGATGATATTTTGTGGTTTTGGAAATCACATGAAAGAAAGGAAATTAAGTGTTTGTTGATGCCTTATATTAGAAGAAAATGAAGGTTTTCAATTTGGGATGCTGGGAAAGGTGGCAGAAAAAAGTCTGGTCAGTTTATTGAGTTTCCTCTCCATCAACTCCATGTTTTACTTGAGTTTTTGCCTTAATATTAGGGCTCAACGGAGATACCAGTTTGCTGATATTTTCAGCCAATAATGGCCTATTGCAGATATATCAATGTTGTTGTGTGTGTTCTAATTTGAGCCTAAACTGTTTTTAAAGGCCAGAAAAATGCTTTGACTAATGATTTAAAATGGTGTGATAACATAATTTGTCCAGCAGAGGGTGGTCTGTTATTTAATAACTAATAACTGAAGTATCTACTGTTAAGTGCACTGATGTTTGTTGATGATTGATGTAAAGTTTGTTAACATGTCTTTCCTCCATTAGAAATCTTTGTTACTTTGTTAATATTGGCTGATATATCGGATAACAGAATTCTCTTGCTTCCTATATTCAGCATTAGCCCGAAAAATCCCATGTCAGTCAGGCTCTAAAAACACCTTAAGTAGTAAATAAACACATACTGTTGAAGCAAAAGTAGAACCTGTAAAACTAAGAAGTGTAAAAATCCTCACTCCGAAACTGATTTCACTTTCTTTCTACACAATTAAGGATAATGGCTAAATGATAGATGAGGTGTTCTTACTCCGAGAAAGCACAAACAGGGAGTTGCACACCAACAGGAGCTTGGATGCGTGTCAATCAAAGACAGAAAATATGTTGTTTTTGAAAGGAAACAGCTGTTAATTAGAGCTCACACACAACCTGTTTGAAATATTAAAGAGGTGCTGAAGATGTGGACGGCAGACAAAGGTCTGGAACCAGAACGTTGTTTTACAGGTAATCCACAGTAGTTTTATTGATGCTTTTCTGATGGAAAAAAAAAGCTGTGACAGCAGAGTTTCAGGGCCAAAAACAAATAAAAACAAAGCAAAACAAAAATAGTATTGCAAATGCACAAATAAATAAATAAATGTACAGTTGGGCAATAATTCTCTCTGGGTTTGTCACCACATGCAACACTGTTCACATTTGACCCATTGTTAATATTGAGATGTTGATTACATTGATTTTTGCAGCTTTAAAAAAATCCACCCAGCTTCAAAGTTGTAAACTGGATATTTCTGATGAGACAACATCTAGGTATTTCAGCTGTATTTTTTGCCTCAGTCTGGATAAACACAAACCTACAGAAAATCAGGTCAAACCTACAAAACATTATAGAGAAAGACACAAAGAGAAGAAGAGAGAGAGGGGGAAGAAAGAGAGTTTCATTACAAAGTGTACCGAAACAGAACTTCAGCGCTGCCACAATTCTGTCAGCTGGCAGTCTGGAGGTACTGTATTGGGCTTGCTACAGAACTTATATTATTGGTACAAAAATTCCGATACGGCAAAGAAAATGTGACAAAGGAGGAATGGTGAGGATACTGTGTGCTGTCTGGAGGAATTGGAAGCTGTGTGTTTTTGGCATTCATGTCACAGCCCTTTTGAAAAATGCATCAAAGCAATTGCAGAACTCATGGGACTGGGTTTGGGCACACAAAGTCGTGACCATCATCCAAACCTCAGTGGTGAGGATGGAAGGGAGCTGCTGCTTGTAGTGGAGGGTTTGAAATGCGCTACTGTGCCACTTAATAATAAAAACAAGCACACAGCCAGACCATGGTAACACAGATTCCTGTAATTTCTGTGGATGTGTCTGTTTGGATGTAAAAGAAGTGTGCATGTGTGCGGCTGCGTACAGAAACAATTTGTCAGTAGCGGTGACTGGTATTTTTTATTCCTCTCGAAATACTTGGAAACAGATTGTGTTGTTTTTCATGCTTACATTCACACATGGCTATTAGCTAAATGCCTTCTGCTTTAAGAACAACTCTCTCTTCCACCTTCTGCTTGGAGAAATCGCAAATAACGAAGGCCACAGTCTAACTATGACTTCCTTACATGTGCACTGTTGATTAGAAATTGAAATAAGATCACTCGCAGATGGATAATTCCCCACAGATGTCGGACTCTCTGCTCATCTCCTGCTTTGTAAATCTTGGCCAAGACTTCTCTTAAAAGAAAAAATAAGTTCATTTTGATGTGTGGGTAATGTAACAAAGCTCATACTCTTACAATTACAGCTCCTTCAGGCTACTTCTGCTCTATTTTGGGAAAGTAGGCCTACACATATAAATTCTGTAAAGGAGGTCATTATAACTAAATCCTGACTGATACTGTATTTTTAGGGTAGAAACCAATAGTAGTTATTTCTTTCCCAATTCTTAGTTTTTGAGCCTTTCAACAGTCACCAAGTGCAAACAATAAAAAGCAAACAAGGATATTTCCAAATTTTCATCCCCTCATTGTTCAATCCTCTTCTGTGTCTTGGTCACTGTTGAGCAGGTCAATATATTCTTTTAAAAAAAGGGTCCCAGGTTTAATCTGAAAAAAGGGGAGACTAACAAAAGTAAGCTCTCACATCATTCTAAGCTGAATTAACTGCAGTTTTGGTACTCATGGTACCTGACATTATCAGTGACAATAAACCAAGATCTTACGGTGGAAAAATCAGATCATGTTCCTTTAGTCAGAAAACAAAGGGGGAAATCCTCCTTAATCCTCCCATGTAGAAAGTGACATTGTGCTGCACTAAATATACTGAAGGTATTTACCCTTTTCATGAAGTTAGTATAGGGTTAGTCTCGTACTGATTAAAAAAGGAGTTATTTTATTAATTTTCCATTATTCTTTATCAATAAATAAATCAAAGGAGTTGTAAATAATGCTTGAGAAAAAGATTTGGCTGCTTAAAATCTGAATGCTGCTCTTGTATTTTATATATTCAGTGTAAATTACACATGCTGGAAAAGGGGCTTGTTCCACTTTGTTACTGAGTCTAGAATTTAATAATACTACCTCTGGTTCTGTGTCCAATACCCAAAGTGGCAATAGAAGTAGAAAATAAACACAGTCACAGTCAATCTCTACACGGTCACGAGCCAGCATGGCAAATAAAGAAATCAGTAACACAGTTATCTATTACTCGAAAGCTATCCCAGTGGAGTCACATGTTGGGGTCACCAACCATGTCGCTGTATTCCCTGGATGTTTCAAAGTCGTGTCACTGAGGGAACTCGCAACTACTCACCACTCAAGAATGAAAGAAGAACTTGTTAAGAATTTATAGGAGCCAGATTGTCTGTGTGTATGCGTGTGTGTGTGTGTGTGTGTGTGTGTGTGTGTGTGTGTGTGTGTGTGTGTGTGTGTGCGTGCGTGATGTGGTGGATTACTGGGATACAGCAGGTTGTATGACCTCACTGTAGTGAGGTGTGTATTTATACAAGTGTGTATATTTGTGAATGTCTGTGTGATGTAGAGAACAAACATGCCAAAAAAAACAAGACTAGGTGAAAACCTAGAATATAGCTGGACCACATCTGAAGTTGGTAGATGTGGTTAATGGTATCAGATTAAATCACATTCTTTTGCCATTTATTAAAAAAAAAAAAAAAAAGTATAAGGTCATTAAAGAAACCACCGGACAGAACAAGAAATACCATTGTAAAAGATATACTCAGCTTTGATGGTAGAAAGTAAAAGACATTTAATAAGGAAGAGAAATATCCATTGTTTCAACCCACAAATCCACATTACATGACCAATAAAACAGTAATGTGGTTGTGTGTGGTACCAATAAAACAGTAATGTGGTTGTGTGTGGTGTCTTTGATATGAGTTTAAAAAAAAAGTCAAATTTATATGTATTTATATGTGAAAAGTAGCGCCACCTGTCTGTCCACTGACTCTTTGTGGCAGCTCCTGTTGTGCTCACAGCATCTGTCCTGGGCAGAGGATGTAGAAAGCACTGCTGTGGATTCGCTAGCCCACATCCACTTATGGTGGTAATGTGATGTGATTTCAAGTGTTAAACATCTACACAATGCATGGAGGGTCAGAATTCACTTACAACTTAATATAACAACATTTATAGATGGTTTTGGACCAAACAATTCAAGAACATTTTTGAGAGGAACTGTCCACTGGGGAGTTCCTGTGGAACTACACACCTTTAAAGTAACACCATGTAACTTTGACCACGACCTGCTGCTTCAAAAAACAAAACTTCACAATGCATGTTAATACATCGCACAAAACAGCAATTTTAGAAAAAAAGGGTTATATTTTTTGGAGAAAATGTCTTCTGGTTTTCCCTCTGATGTCGTACGACTGCTTTGTCTGTCTGTGGCCTTTTATTTAGCAGAGCTTTCCTTGACAACTATCCACTGCTGCAGCTGCAGCTTTGGTCTGCAGGTAGTCTACATGCTGCTTTGAGGAACCTCTGTGAATCACAGAATTGAGACAGAGCAATCGTAGGACATGAGAGCAGGGGTGAAATTAGGCTGGTAAAGTCCGCAACTGTGTACCACCAAAAGATTCAGTGGTGGTATGCACCAGTACCGGGAGGAGGGTAAAAGGAGCTGCCTTTCAAAACCCACATTCATAACTAGTCATGGTCACACTTTTGTCAAGAAAACACATCTACTGATGTTATGACATCTTAAACAACATGTGATCTCCTTTTTAATTGCTTTTAAGTTGTTCTAAATTGCTTCTGAATGATCCATGCGATCCATTTTGATCCATGTGGGACAGAGCCCTTTTATTTGTTAATATTAGCGCTAGCTTCTGCTAGCATGCTGCAGCTGACTGGTATCTACTGCTATTGGGTTTGGCAGGCAGGCATTTGTTGCAAAATCTTCCAAGTAAAATGTGTAGGAAAATAGGCTGTGCTATTTTATGGTATTCCGTTTTATTCCAACAACACAGACAGCAGCTCAGACAAGCTGTGTATTCAGTGACAATCAGGTACTCCTCTGTAACTCACTGGTATGCTGCTACATACCGTTACTTTCTAAGCACAGTGCCTGTGAAAGGGGGTGTTTGATTTATTGTTCCATCCTTGTGGTTGGCTGACACACTGTCAACATGTTTTAAATATTAGCTGGCATAGACAAATTTAGTTGCAATTTTTAAATCAAAACAAGTTAAGACATTTTAGTCATTAGCATTTTTACTCTCATTAATTTAGGTGACACTTATATGTCTGAAACTCCAAAGATAGACTTACTAACTATTATGGTGTTAAATTGGATTTAGCTGTCATGATGTCAAGTGTTAGTAATTCCTCTCTACTGCATCCATATTAAAATACTGAAACATTTTACTTCAAGGATGCATCAAGCCAAGGAGAGCTGAACAATATGAAGCAACGAAGGTTGTGGTAGTAGTGCTGGCAAGAATTTAAAACCAATTTCATTCCTGCATCCAAGGGAAAACCGGCTAAAGGACATTTTCTCTGTGAAATATGACCCGGTTTAACTAAAATTGCTGTTTTGTGCAACATATTAATGTGCATCGTTAAGTTTCATTTTTTGAAGTCATATGGGTTGCACTCAAAGTTACATATATATACTAACATCACTTCCACTTGACTAACAACGTGACTTTTGCGTGACTTACAACAGCAACAGCAGGTGAAGGCTACTGTACTGCCACATGCTTTTGTCTAGTATGTGACAATAATGTACCACAAATCTTGAGCCCAACGTTGTATCCCAGAGAAGTTATAATGACAAGACGACAATCTTGTTATGAGGTCTGGTAACTGTTTTCTGTCGTCTTGTTATCACAGTTGTTGGGTATTAAAAACTGCATTTACCGGCACTGGCTCCTGAGTTTGACCTATCAATGTACAGTTTCATCACTATTGCTCCTCATGTGCTGCAAAGGTACCTACTCTGGAGTTGGAGCTAAAAAGTTACTTCACGGTTCCTGCAGTGCGATGAAACAAAATGGGAGGTTCTCAGAACTAAATGCCTGGAACTATGAAAGGGTTCCTGCTGTCCCAAAAGGCCTTTTATAATCATTCAGTAGCCTGTGGAGACATATTTGGCTTTTGGTTGTGCAGCAAGACTACTCCACAGTAGGTGAAACACCCCCTGGTTAATTTTGAAAGGGCAACAACCAGTTAGGACAGAGTAATGACTATCTGAACAATCCTAAAATTTGGTTGCCTCACTCCCTCACTCAGCGGCAAAGCCATCTCTAGGGCTTGGTACGCTTCTGCAGGCGGGCTCAGGACTCGAGAAGGCTTAGCCTACTGTATCCATTCCTGCAGAGAAAATTTCATTAAAGCCACTCTTCCTCTTAGCTACATCACCCGTGGAAAACAGATTTGGATATTGCACTTTGCTTCTTCTTTTAAATGCCGGGCATGCATTCTGGTAGGGGGAACAATGGAAGAGACCAATGAGGGACGGGGAGCATGTATTGACTTTTTCTCTCTCATCTTTCGTCTTAATGCATCTCATTTCCCCCCCGTCCTCTTTTGTTGAACACCTTTCCTTCCCCATCAACCATCATCAATCTCTCTATCCTTGCTGTGTGAAAAATTGCACCCATTACCTTTGTCATGTGGTTTACAGAAATAGGATTCTTTCCACCGACAGATGTAAGGTAAAACAACTTATGGTGACTCACAAGACTACAGGAGGAAGACAGCGCAGCATAAATCTCAAATACTGGACAGCTTCTATATAGTAAACAGGAGTTCAAAGTTGGGTAAAATGGGTGTACACCTTGAATAATGTAGGTTGTACGAACTGAGCCTCAAAAATTCCTTACATCTGAGAAATTTATTCCACTGACTGCTATTGGAAAATCAGTGTGTTTGGTATTTGGACAGTTGACTGAGTTTTGTGCTGAAGTTATTTTAGCATTTGTTGTTCCTTTTTGTTTCTATGATTATTTTAAAAGGCAGAATTTGTCGAAATAGTTCTAGGCTGTGTCTTAAAATGACTTTATGATGACTAAAAATTAAAATTATGGTTGATCAAGATTAAGAATTTTAGACCACGCTATAGCAGCTCTGTAAAGCCATACTTAGCATTGCCTTAAGCTAAATGCTAATGTCAGCATGCTGACATGATCAAAATGATAATGCTAACATGGTAAAAAGAAATCAGGTACAATGTTTAATAAGTAATTATGCTAATTTGCCAATTAAACACAGAACAGATAAGTATGAAGGCAATGTCAGTTTTTTAGGAATTTGATCATTAAACAAGATACTAGACAAAAATTTTGACCTAATGATGGTGCTAGATGACACCTAAGCTGTGTCCCAGTTCAGGGGCTGCATCCTCGAAATATTGCAGCCCACAAAGGTCCATGAAGGACAAGATTTCTTTGGTGGCAACAGCCGAACTGAAGCCTCATTTAAAGGAAGAGGTCAGTTCAATGGAGCATTTCCTGTGTGGGTCCAACCAACCTCATCCTCAACCTCAACCTCCTCATGTCATGATACACCGCTTCTGTCTCCTAACAACCATGACACACCAGTTAAAGCGATATTAATAGCAATAATATCTCTAATATCTTTTAAGAATATGGATTTTTTTAGTACAAACATTTTGGAATTTTTTTAATTGTTCCAGTAATGCCTTCAGTGTAAATGCGATTTCATATTCCCATTTGCTCTAACTGGAAGAAAACTTACATGTCCCACAACTACCACAATGCACCGCCTGGGCAGCGGCAGCCTCAGCAGCAGCAGCCTCTTCCAACTCCATACGTCTCAAGTCTTCCGCACTGTATTCAGGCTCAAATAGGTAGCCACGTATGTTGTCTATGTCAGATTCCACTAAAGATTCCATTACTGCAGAGTTGAAATCCTCCACCATGTAGACATGATCAGTTTCTTCTACCATGGTCTCGTTTGTATCTAAGCAACATTAGCGTTAGGGCAGTGAGAAAGGCAATGCGCAGTGGGCAAGTTGGTGGACATTTGTTGTGTTCAGAGCAGAGAAGCGCTGACCCTCTCTAGATGTGGAAGTATCAAGTTGTAGTCTTGCAAGCAGATAGGGCCAGCTGCACTTCAATGCATTAAATGTCAAATGTGTCAAAATGTAGGTGAATTTCCAAAAAACAACCCAGGAAGAGAGATGGAGAGATTTTTTATTTTTTTGTCTTATATATTTCTAGTTCATGGTAGAACTATTGAACATATAGGAGTGGGTAATTTTAAGTTTGTTATTTACTTGGTTGCCAACTTTCATGCTCCTGGCATGACACACGCTTACAATCTCACTTTCTCCTGCGGCCCAAACAATTCTCATGCCAAAACCAGATGAACTAGCCATGCCAGATTTATGTTTGGTACTCTTAAGATATGCATATTTCAGCCAGGATTTCTGTCTCACTTTGGTTTTACCTTGAATAACTGGTCTTATTGAGAAGCTTTTAGTGCATTTACAGTAACAAGTTGTCTGATGTTTTTTGCTCACTATGTCAAAGATTATTATTAGGGAATGTTTGCTGTCTTAGTTAGCTGCTTGCACTGTACCCTTGCTAATTTTACCAGCGGATGTTCTTTTTTAAACTTTAGATAGGTAGCAAGTTGCAGTGTTTCTTTGTGTGATATGAATTTGCATAAAGTTGTTGGCTCTGTAAAATGTCATATATGACTCTTATATGGGGTCAGAGTTATGTTCCCTGGCTGAATTGTTCAATATCAGATCTTTTTTTTTTCTTTTTTAAATAAATCCTTTATTT
>JAQLOL010000012.1:11084737-11094942 GCA_029783665.1 Naso thynnoides
CTTGACACCACTACGGGGGAAATTAAAATGGGGAATAATACATTTTGTATTGTGTTGAACTGACTATTTAAAAAGGTGAAAACCTGGAGTACTAAGTAGAAATAACATTCTTTGAAACTGCAGTTAAGGAAAAGTGTTATCTGCAAAATGACAGCATAAAAGTCAAATTCTTCTGTTCACAGTGGTAATATAAAATGTCAGACTATTTGAAGATTATTTCTGATGCATTAACATCTAAGAGGCATTTTTTCAGCATGTCTGAATAAATGAAAGAAAAGAAAACTTTTGGAATGAAGCAAACGTTGACAGGGGTCTTAATAATACCAAGCGAAGAGGGTTAAATAATGTAATTGAATTAAGAAAAAACAAATACATTAAGCAAGAAAAGAATAGAGCAGAACATATAGTTTACAAAATCTTATGCAGACAATAAATCTTGGACATGCTGTGTATTTTGTAATACACAGCATGTCTAGTTGATTCAGTCTGGACATGCAGACTGTCGGTGTTGTGGGGAAACATCCAGCTATAGGAGCTGACATGTTCTTTAGAAAATGTTATGTTAGAGCCACAAAGTGTTAAATTCTTTCTAACTTCTAACTAAATAGGTTGTCAGAAATTCTCACTGCGTGTACTGGCTGCTGCATTGATTATTTCAAAATAGAGTTTGGAAAATTCTACAATATAACATACATTATGTTTTTTCTCTACAGTGACCTCTGCTGTTGTTGCACCACCTGGATCTTTTCCTGTGATGCTGAAAATAAATCTTCTATCTGGCTTTGACCATTTTTGAAATCCAATCCTGATTGGTCAAACCTCCTTCTAAACTGTTTAGTCAAGCTAATTTTATTCAGACAAATGCTTTGCATTTTACAGCAGCACTGAAAAAAGCAGAGAAATACAACAAGTAGTGTCATCTGCCAAGCTTAAAATTTCTTTCTTTAATATTGCATAATCTAGTGACTATATTGTGTTCATCCCAAATATTTTGTGAACATCATTACAATATTTGCCTAAACAACATGCCATGAGAAGAAGAGCCATGATCTTATTTCACTTCAGAGGGGAAAAACAACAGAACTACCTGAGAAAACAAAGCAGGTGACTGAATGTAAATTAATGTCAAACATTCAGTCACTGCAATGTTAGTAAAACCTCATTTTACACAAACTCATAAAACAGAATATTTCCTCTCAGGACTCCTTTAACTAAAAAATAACTGGTAAGCTTGTTATGAAGAAAAAAAATCCATTGATTAAAAATACATAATAGAGTTGCACTAATGTATGTTTACAGTAACTGTACTGCATATTTGCAAAGCCCAAGCATAAAAGAAGATTGTCAATAATCATAAACAACAACATTTGGTAATTTAAAAAATCTTCCAAAATTAAACACATCTAGATCAAAACTACCCGACCATAAATTGAGTTTTCAGTCTGAGAATCTTAATGAAAAAGTTCAATACATCTCTTAGCAGTCTTCAACATTAAAGTGTTGTTAAATTTGACATTTTTAAGGACTTAAATGTTTCCACATTCATATGGATCACATCCATTTCACCAACTTAATGACGAACTTGTGTTGCATTTTTTGCAAACTGCAGTGCATTAATCGTTTTGTCATTCAATTAGCTGCCTGCCAAATTATTCATACAAAATATAAATCTCAGGCAACAGATTAGCACAGATCCACTACTGCATACATGTAGAAAAACATGACATTAAGGTTTGGTATCTCTTTATCCAATGCTGCATTCAGTCTGATCTATAAAACAAGTGTGAAATTATTTGGCAACAGATTGTAATCACCTTGTCTACAATGAAAAGGAGACACAAGGTTTGATATCTCAATGAAAAACAAGAATGAAATCATTAACTGAACCATTTGGCAACAGAATCCAATCTTTGCTACATCAGATGTGGTAAATGAAAATGGGAGGGTGCGTTGATATCTGAACAAAGAACATTTATCGTAGATGAAAATCAATTCTTACCAAAATAGAAACATTGTTGAGGCTTTGTGCATAAAGACAGCAGAGGTGCTGGTGCAGCATTTTGCATGTGGGAGGGGTGCAAAAACCACATTTAAGACCTCAGACATTTTCAGATACATAGGATGTAAAAGCACACATTAAATTTCAGAACCTTTTATAATCTGTCAAGTCCTGTAAGGATAATAACTGGAGGGAGTGTATCTGATATAAAAATGCAAAAAACGGTGGGGGAGGAATGTGAATTACAGAATTGATATGGGCAACACAGGGAGGTTTGTGGGAAGCACTGACCTCGTGGATTAAACATCAGCGAAAATTATAGAAAACATTTATCAGCTCCAGTCATTTGTAAATCTCATTTTAATCTCTATGTGGCAATCTCCAAATAATGCACATCGTGTTGAACACAAATTGCTTTGCCTGATGAATTCTGTAAGATGGAATAAACCTTGAGGCACACAATAATGTGGGAGCAAAATTTGTGGACACATCATTTTTGATATTACTCTAAGGTTAAGTCCTCACGTTGATCTCAAGAATGATGTTCAGCTGTTAAACTGCGTCATAAATTCAGTGTGTGTGTGTGTGTGTGTTGCTCCTTAAGCGACGGTTTACTGAATCAAGGTCCAGTCTACACAGAGACTTTTGATACCAGACTACTGCAAAGGTACGCATATACAGTAGCATGACCTTTTTTTTAATTTAACCTTTGGCAGTTCTATTTTACAAGGCTACAGGGAAGTCAATCTCTCACCGATATCTTTTTAATCTCTTCTTTCTGTCCTTGTGTGTGCACGTGTTTGATTTATGTGGCTCAGCAGGCCATCAGGACACGATGCTGGTTTCTCAATACTCTCCTGTCTGATGTTGCAAGACATGAGATCACACTGGTCTCCTTATCTCATCTACAAGAAAAAGAAACAGCCACACTGAGTGACAGAGAAAAAAATAAAAAGGAAATGAATACCTAGGAAACAAGAGGACTTGAGATGAAACTTAACAGCAGAGTTGGTAGTAGCAGAAGAGTAGAGGAGATCTGTATAAGGTACTAGCGGCTCTGTAAGGATGTGGCATACCTAGTGCTTTGAGCTAAGCAGCAGGTTTAATGATTAGTTTTGTATGTTAACATATTTGCTATTTACTGCTAAACTGAGGTATAGAAAAACTAATTTTGGACAAATGACAGAGCTAGATAAAACGTTAAGAGAACATGAAAATGAGCGCAATTCATCCTGAGTGGAACGTAAATGTACGAACCAAATTTCATAGCTGTCCAGCCAAGAGTTGTAGAAAAAAAATATTTAACTAATGCTTAGTTTCCACCAGTTCATTCCATTTCAGTTCATTACTAATTGGAAGGGTTATTTTAGCATTTCCATTGTCAGAATTTGTGGATAGCATCTACAGAACCACAGTAATAAGCCTTTTTTTTCATTAGCCCTCTGCTGAGGTAATCAACACACTAATCTAATACCAAAAGAGAGCAGCCAGAGTTAGCAAGAGTTAGCCCAACTCAACAACTTTGTCTACATTTAAGAGAGTTTGCGCTGGAGATGCAAAACACATTTATGTTTACATGCAGTCTGGGAAGGGTAACATATGCTTCCAAGGGTACTATATAGAAAGTGTTGGATGGAAATTCAACGTTAAAAACCCCACATATGTCAACCTCGTGGTGGGGCTAAGGTAACGAGGGGACCATCTTGGCATTTTGGATATCTGCACACTGTTCATGGCAGTCCTCTCAGTTATTGTTTAGTCTTTCAGTCTGAACCAAATTGGTAAATTGGCCGACCTGCCACCACAACAGCTTCCCTGTTGGCTTGATCCAGAGCTACATCCATATGGAAACTCAAGTTAAGGACAAATTTAAATGACCAAAGTTTTTCTTATTTGACAAATCAATGTCAAGGTGATGAAAAGTTTTTATTAGATATAACATCAGATTAGGATGACTATCCAGCTGTGGAAGCTAATAGGGATCATAAGAAAAAATAAATAATAGCAAAAGGGGGAAAAAAGTCTTTGGAGATCATCAGAAGAGGAGTTCAGTAATGTTCTTATACACAGTAGACCTCTAAGTGGGCGTTAAATGACAGCTGAGACAGCGGAGAAAAGGAGAGATGATGTTAACAAACGTGGAATGTTAAATGCAGCTTACAAGCAAAGACACATGGTGTCTTGTTAAACAATGGTATCAAAGAATAAGGACAACAGCATTTAGCATCTAGACCTAAATTTGGACATTTGCTGGTAAGCTGCTTAATGATCCTGTGAGTTTTGATTTAAAGGTTCTCTACATTATATATTTAAGTAATTATTTGGACACATTACTTATTCTCTTATGCGTGTATCTGAACACAGGCGTGCAACAGGGTGAAAAATATGCAAAAAGGAAAAAAAAATCTCAGATTGTGTTTTTATATAATGGTATGTTGTGACACGTTTGCTTTTGTCTAAATTGTGTTCTCAGTAATACTTTGATTAATTCCTTGTGTGCAAAGATTACTCTTCCTGTTCATCAGTGTTACTTTTAACAGATGACAGAGTAGTGACAGTCGCTTCTTGACTGATTTCATTTTATTTTCCCGTAATCCCAAGACGTACATTGTTTCACATAAATAACAGGTTTAAGAGTTTGACAGACTGTGGAACAAAAGAGTTTGACAGTCTGTTTTGACGAGCCTGTGGAACTTTACATCTTCTGTTTGATGGCAGAAGGTGAAATTCTTTGTGCATTCTTTGTGCAAATATGTTATAAATGAAATGATCTGTTTTTTTTTATATGCAAAAACGTCTGCCAACACAGGGTGAATAGACAGGGAACACCATCATGAAGCTAAAAAATGAAACATAAGTCGTTCAGAGCATTTCTGCATCCTGCAGCAGAAAAACCCACTTAAAGCGATTTGGACTAGTTCAGGAGACATAAAAAAAAAGAAAGAAAAAAAAAGATTAAAAAAAATGAAGAAGTTCTGTGGTGTGTACAGGATGAGTCAAATGGATCACAGAGTTTGCAAATTAACTTGATTCATTCAAGCGATTACTGTCTTTTCATCCTAAACAGGAGTTAGCTGAACTTCATGCAGTCACTCATGCAAAATATTTGACTACGACAGAAATGCACTGAGAGTTTAAGGTTATAATGTTGCAAAGTTCTCTGAACAAAAGTCACGGCAGGAGGAGGAGGAGTTTGAAGAGCATTCCCCTGTTGGTCCTTCATAGGTTACACTGTCCTGCTGTTGGCCTCCTTGTTCATTCTGCATTACATTGTTCACACTCTCCCCAGTTGTACATACTGAAACACCGCACTCTGCCATGAGTCGCCCGGCCTCCCACTGGTGGAACATATGTGTCTGTTTCTCCTTCTGTCACTCTGTCTGTCACCTCCTAGCCCTCATTCTCTGTCTGTCCCTTTCTCTGAGTGCCACATTATGTCACTGTCACTGACTGGTCATGTCACTACATGCAGATTGGGGCCTGGTCCAACTGTCAGCTGAGGGGAGGGTGACATCTGGTGAGCGACGTGAATGGAGGCTTCAGGAAACTGGACTCATTTACGGCTTTCTGACCAAGACAAAGGGAGAAAGCTATATTTTGGGATAGAGCACATGTGATCCAGCTACAGTTCCAGCTATCTTCAACAAGGCCAGATTCTGGATTTGACTCATAAACCTTAAATTTAATCCACTGCATTGGATTTAAACGTGTTGTTGTTTGATGTTAGATCAGTTCAGGAGAATAAAAGATCTTAAAAAGGAAGTTATTTTACGCCACTGTGAAACTGTGATTTTGGCCATCACAAGTTACGAATATTCTCACCTTGATGTCAAATCTTCTGAACTTAAACAGTAATACAGATGTAAAAATGGATATGATTTTAAATATAAGAAATATATCCAGAAGGCAGTTCTGACAGTATTCTCAGCTAAACCAAAACCAACAAACTCCATAGCCAAAAGTGACGATAGGGCTTTTGTAGTTTTCAAAACAACCCATTGATTTATGTCAGTGAGTGAGTCACAAAATTACTTCAATGGAGAACTTAATTCAACCACTTAGCTAAGTTTATGGAATGGTCTCTAGTTAAACTGAATAAATCTCAAGTTTTCTTTGGAAGCTGTTCTGGAGCTTTCTGTCATATTACAAAAGGTTCAGCAGATGGAGTTTGCCCAGTCATAGGAAAGAAGAGACAAAATGCAACCCACAGTTTCTACGCGTTACCATCCATCAAACCTTCCTACCTCAAAAGTTTTGAGGTGCTACAGCAACACGCCACTTGAATAGTTGTAACTTGCACAAAGGCTAAGGGCTACTTGTCAGGAAAACAACCAATGGTGTAATTTATCTTGTCAGACTCACCAGATGTAGACTGTGGGTATAAACATGCTACTGGGTGGCTATTTCAGTCAGCATTCTCCTCTTCTTCGACTGTCTGCCTGTTACAGTTTCTCAGGAAAATCATTGCTGCATCCTGGGCTTTCATGACCAAAATGATTGTGATTGGTTTAAAGAAGAATACACAAGCTAGAGCTTTTTTTCTTCCCCCATGCAGAATGATAATGATGCACTGTGGATATCAGGTTGGCCATGCAAGACTCATCATTCCTGACATTTGATTGCATCACACTATGACTAGTAAGAATGAACCCTTAAGTTGTATGAGGAATATAATCTCATATATATCTACAATTCAACATCAAGAACATCAGGAACAGCCAACTGAGTAATGTGTTCCTTTATTCAGGTTGTAAATTTTTTATTTACTCTTTAAGATAGACACAATCACAGCAAAAGAATTTTGGTCTACACCAGCTCCTGTAATCCAATTAAGCACATAACGAGTCCTGTTAGACCGTAGTGAATAACAAAGTTTGTCCCTGCAAGTCTATTCACGTATTAGCCAGCCCTTCAATCTATTATTCCCTTGTTCAGAATCTGTAAAAAACATCAAAGGCATAAAATGGTAACATGCATGTCAAGGTCCTCAAAAACATGCAGTCAACTCTGCATGAGAAAGTATTATGTGAGGGCCTCTAACAGATGAGATGTGAGATGAATTTGTGACGTTCTTATTTGCCCACACAGCCCAAAGTTCAGTTTGCTCTGCATTTCTCTCCTTCCTTAGCCCTGACCTAGACTCCCTCCCCGGCAACCTCCTTTGGGCCAATTTGGACCAAGTTAAAGGAGGGAAAGTCTACCCTCACCGCCTCCGCTCGTACCCGTCCTTCCCTCTTGCCATCAATCTCCCCATCCCCCCTGCGTCTTCGTTACTCGGGCTAATTAACTAAAAACCAAGCAGAGATTTTATATAATTTAGCAGTGAGAACTGCCATGTCTTGATCCAGAAACACCCAGAGAGAAACATGGTGACTGGAGCCAGAAAGCACCAGGAGAGGAAAAAGGAAAAAAATAAAACACAAATCTCGTCTCCATCAGCAAAAGCTATCAGAGCACAAGGACCTGCAAGCTGAAACTATGAAATTCTCCTCGCATATTTTATTTCTTTGAGGGCTACATTTTAATCAGACACACTAGTAAAATGGTTGCAGGCTGAGCATGACTGGTATAGAGGCAGGGGGAGCGGGAAGAAGAGGAAACGGAAAGAGCATGCAAGAGGAGAAATGGGGCGATAGTGGGAAAATGGAAGATAGAGGCCTGATTGTGAAGGTATTGACAGGCAGGTGGCAGGTGAGAAGGGTTGTAAGATGAAAGACAGTGAGAGAGTAAGACAGAAACAGACTGAAGTGCAAGGGATTGGTGACCAAATGGTTCTGCAGAGTGCTCACTTCTCCACTAGAAACCTCTTCGACACTCTCCATTAAGCTTTAGTCCAGCAAACATAAACAAGAGTTTTGACACGGAAAAACAGTCTATGAGAACAAATCCAGAGAAATAACAGCTTGTGCAAGCATATTGTCCTGCTTTCATCTCAATAATGTATCCCATGTAGCTCCTGAAATCCTGTAAGGAAAAACAAGAATGCAAACAAGACTCTTTTATTACATGCCATCTTCAAGAACAACATCAAATCCCAGTAATTCTTGTATGTCCAGTGAATTTCCGCAGGATCTTTTATTTATTGAGCGAGTGTGATTGCAGAGGGTTTGGTGCATACTGAGGCTCACCGAAGGGGTCACCATTCGAGCTGGGTTACCTATGTCTTTTTTTTCTCTCTCACACTGCCTCAGTTCTCCAATAAATTCAATTCATATCTGAATTAATGCATTACAAGCCATGGTGGTGATATTAAAAAATGATAAAAACTAATCCCTCCTCCACAGTCCCATCTGTGGCAGGGTCTTCAAACTGAGCTGACCCTGAGCGTTCTGTGCCGTCTGCACCATGAGTTATGATATTTGGTGTCGCTCGGATTACACTTTAATATTTCATTACATGCACAAAATCCTATTCTATATATCTCCCCCAGGTGTGTCACTATTAATCATAAGAGGTTGTGAAAACCCAAGGCTGTCTAATACCCTCTTAACTATGTGTGCTACACTCATATAGGAAAACAGTGTGCATATTAGAAAAAAAAGAACAAATCATACAAGTGCATCTACACGCACACAACGAAACACATATCCAAAACCTCCTGTTTTCTTAAGATTTGGAACAACTCAGCGCTCTGTGCTCCGCTCACATGCTCGTCTCTCGCATCAGTGAACACACGTGAATGCACCAGAATACACACTGCTTTATCAAATAGCCAAAGTATGAGACACAGTGTGTGTTTTCCCCCAGGGGGGGAGCTGAGACTAGGCAACACATTGACCGTGGGCTGCGGCGTTATGCCATAACTGGTGGCCCCCGTCGAGAGCTGCGCTACTCATCATGCATGTATGAAACAAACACTGTGCCCGTCATCGGGAGCCAAGCGTCCATTCTGATGTGATTTATTTCCAAAGCTCAACTCTGCTCCACGCAGCCAGGAAAAAGAGAGACTGAGAGAGAGACAGAGAGAGAGATTAACACACTGCTCACATCAGAAGACTTGGGACCTCTCAAAGTGGAGCAACACCAGTGGAGCAATCCAAAGTAGGCCTGACCACTTCACGACCACAGTCTTTCTTTATTAAATCACGCAAAAGAGGACAACAAGAAAACCCCATTGGAGGTTTAGGCGAGCCAACAGTTGAATATATTACTAAAACCAACAAACAAAAACACTGAGTTTCATCACAGAACAAAAACATTATTTATTTTTTTATTTAAAGTGCGACACCAAAGTTCTTAAATATTAAATGTTTTCTAACAGGACTGAAGAGTCTGCAGCTATTCTAGAAGCTCTGTGATGCTTCATGTGATTTTGTCACAAGATTCAATATATGGTGTAAAGTCTAGTTGTCAGTGTGTTCAACAAATATTAAAATTGACTTACCGAGGTTACATGCCTCTGTGACGAAGGGGAGGTGTTTGAAATTTTCCTCCCCATCCACTTGATTTGAAAAGCTACAAGTTAAAATATAATGCACTTAAAATTGAAAGTTTTAAACACACCATGATATTTATATATCAAATGACCTGCGGGTCAGATGGTCTGTTTCTGTTTGTTATTTCAGTGCTTAGTTTTTGGGTAGTTATCATAAAGAAGAAAAAAGAAAGAGATACGAATACAAAAACAAAACCAAGACCATTCCAAGAAAAAAAAATTATAATAAACACCTGGTATTGAATAGGCTCATTGAATTGCATCAATTGTTTATTTTATGGAATTTTTTAGCACAATTCAAGTGAATGGGTAGGAAAATTTCAAATACCTCCCCTGCGTCACAGACGCATGTAACCTTGGTGAGTCAATTCTAATATTTGTTGAACACATGGAAAACAAGACTTAAAACCATACATTGAATCTTGTGACAAAATCACTTCAAAGAATCCCAGCATGAACACAATGACTGCTACCGTGCTACCATATTTGCATGGGAGTTTGATGTTAAATAAGATAAAACACAAAATACAGCTGAGGACGATGGGGGTGTCTTTGTAACACTTTGCTTGGATTTGTAACATTTCAACAACCTATCAGTTGACCTTCAAAAATATAACTGTTTCACCTAACCCTAACCATAACAATCTCCCAGTAGTTAATGATTTTATTCATCTTCATTTAACAACCTGAAAACATTCAGAATAAAGTCTGACATTCTTAAAATATTGAGGTAATATTCAACAATGTATATACAAATATTTAACAAACAAT
>JAQLOL010000012.1:11099578-11110284 GCA_029783665.1 Naso thynnoides
TGCATTCAAGTGTTTTCAGTATGTCAATGTCTTAGGAAGTGAGCAAAAGCAAATAATGGATCTTTGATTATAAAATTAAGTAAACTGAACATTGTTTTCTACTTGTGCATGTGTAAGAAACTTGTTTGCCGTTTGTCCCTCAGTGGCTTGATAATTAACTTACCATTATATTGTTTTAATTGACAGTTGCAACAAATTTGTTATCAGCCTCAAAAAAAGATTGTGGTTTGTTGCTTGTTTGTCTGTTTTGTTTATTTCGAACATGAACTTAAAAGAGTCATGTCCTTTACATTATTATGATAAAGAAATCATCTCATGTTAAAATGAGTAAGGAAGAATAAATAATGAATAAAACTGAATCCGTCCTGTTGTTCTAATGATGTCATGTTTTACTGTTGATTTGTTAATGTGAGGCTCTAAAGTTTCATGTTATGTAGTAGTAGTTTCCAGTGGGGTTGTGATTAAGTAAAATCCTCTGCATTGCTTCTACATAGCTGCGACACCCAAAATGGCGCTTGGACCTAAAACGTGCTGCAGCTTTTACAAGTGTTACATCACTAGGGGCCTTTTTTTAACGGTAGGAAAATGTGATTGAATTTTGTTATGAAATATATTTCAGGAAACAGGTTTTTTATTATAATTGGCTAATATGGTTAGATAAGCGAACAATGTCACGGGGGGGGTGGGGGGGTTAAAAGGATTAAAAAGGCATTTTTCATTTCAGATGGACTTTAAGAAATATTTTACTTTAACTTATAATGATGTATTTTGACAGTGTGACATTGCTACTTTTACTTAAGGATCCAAAAATAAAGATTGAAAATAATAAGAAAAAGGTTATAAGCATTTAAAAAGCATGTACAGTGGCTGAATCTCTGACCCCAGACCACCTTTAACATCTACATATCAAACGCGAACAGGAAGAGAAGTGAAACACTCGCAGCAGGCCTGCTCAGCAATGAGAGCAGCAGCTCTGCTCATTCTCCTGAATATGTTCTGGTTTCTCCTCCTTTGTGCTACAAAATACCATTGCCTTATCAATAATTTTGGACATAATACTCCTTTTCTTGGAACTTCAGGTGTAGTCAAGCTGTCAATCAAACTGATTGTGTGTGTGTGTGTGTGTTGTTTGTAATTGAGTTTTGGTACCACAGTAATAATTTTTGTGTCTGCTTTTTGCTTCCATTATTGTGAGTGGATCTGAGGGGAACTGGATGCAGAAAAATTTCAGAATAGTCGTAGTGGAATTATGAGGCAGTTATTATCACCCAACTTTGTCTTTATTCTTGAAAAATTATGCTTTCATTAAATCTCCAAAAAATGCAATTATGTTTAAGCTTACAGTCCAACATGAGCTCCACAACCTGAACAGTGATGACAGATGCTCGGGCAAAGCAGCACCTCCATGTCAGTAATGATGTTTTATTTTACATTAGTCTAATATATATGACATCTTCACTCAGATAAATTGAATTTCCCTCTCCTTAAGGCTAATACAAAGCCTGAGGTGGAACTATTCACTACACCAAGCAAGTGATAGCTCATTTTAAAAAGTAATGGCTTGTCAAAAGTGGGGCACAAGGCTGTAAAAGGGGAGAAAACAAATTAAATAAAAATGGATCGTTGCTTAACCTTAAGCAAACTATTGCAGAATCCATTAAAAACACTGCATGAATCTGTGCCTTTTCTTTAGGTTATAGAATGCTGTGATCTCTGCGAACAATTTCAGGGGCCGTAGATAAGGCAGTAATGTGATTGCTTTTGTCATCGCAATTCAACAGATTACATATCTAATCGGTTTGTGAACATGGAATATCATTTGCAGAGATTACAGACCAGCGGAGCCTCCCGTTTGTTGAAATTGGGCCGTTTGACAGTTCACATGATCCACAGACGGACAGATGGATGTACAAAAAGACAGCGTGTGGGAGGGAAACCACCAACCACCTGGTTTAATCCGTGGTGGCGAAAACATCCGATCCTGCTGTTCTGATGGCTCAGATTTTTTTTTTCTCTCCCCACAATGGTGCGAATAAGTGCATAACATGTGGGCACGAACAAGAGGCATGCAGACACACTCAGTGGTATTTCTCATACACATTTTACCGTGAGAGAAACTGCACTGAAATGCAGAATATGAGACATGATTGCAAAGGAAGTAGGACTATATATAATGAAATTAAAGTGACTCAGTTGCTGTAATATCCCTGGGGTATATAGCTAGTTGTTTTATGGGGGGAGATAAGAGGATTTTGTCAGGTTGAGATGCCGGCTAATGCTATTGTTCCTACTGGGAGCATAAAACAGCAAAGAAGCTTTTCACACATCTTTTCTTCTTTTGTAGTGCTGTTACTGTAGATATCATTTCAAAGCACAAGGTGGAAAAAATTATAATATTGCAGCATTGGACATCATATACAGTTTATTTATTTATTTATTTTACACAAATGGGAGAACCCACCCACAAAATGTTCTTATCTGAGGATGTTAAAACAAAATTTGCTTTTTAAAAACAGACTCTATTAAGAAAGTTTGACATTTTAAATGCTGTCACAAAACACAAACGACAGATTTGTGAGGAGATTCTCATCCTTTCTTACTATGTCTTCCTGTCTTCTTCTCTTCTCTCACTTATGCACTTAAACAGGCCTCTGATGTAACTGTAACAGGCCACTGAAGGGGGGACTTTTTTCCAAAGAGACCATGAAATTAAATTTAAAAAATAGTTAATAATCACTGTTCTTCCTTCCCCTCCGCTGACCTTCTTGCCTCCTCTTTGTCTACCGAACATTTCACCTGCCTTCTCTGCCTCTTTTGCCTCCTCACCTGTTCATTCCTAGGCTCTCAAGGATGCAACTTTTCATATAATGTCAGTCAAATCACTGTCATCTGTGTTGCCTTGTTGCAAAAAACAAACATCACCCATTACTCTGGAAGAAAAAAAAAAGGATCCTGATACAATTTTATATGACACATTACTGAAAAGTGTGGCAGAGATAATCTAATACCAAGTTGATCCCAATACTTGAACCCGAGTTGCGCTCTCATGCGGCAAACGCAGAGCACTTCCACTTTTGGAGGAGAAACGATTTGCATTCAATCCTCAAAAGAAGCATGTGTGTTATTACCTGTCACAATACAACCTAACCCCAATCTGCCAGCACCAACAGAGTGTTTTTTAAAACTCACATACACACTAAACTCACCTCAGGTCTGCATGTGTTTGCGTTTGGAGAGAATGAAATGACTGTGGGCCATCAAGCAGTGACAGTTCCCAACCCGCCTGCCCTTAACTGTAGCACTTCATCTGGCACTTAAATCAGGTGATGTTCCCCTGCTAATAAGAACTGCTTTACACTTTCAAGGCAACTTTTTAAACCTTTTATAAAAATAGCAGAAAATATTGAATGGTGTCAGGATTTATCAACGACTGTATTTTGAGATTCAGTAAGTGTTTTTTTAATGAAAACCAGCAGAGGTGAATTATAAAGGATGAGGAGGAGAAAAAAGGAGGAAAGGAGCAGAAAGGAAGAGAAAATTGAAGGAGTCAGAGGTGAGGGAGAGGAAGGAGAGGAGGATCATAGTGAAAGGTCATGTTTTTATTCTCTTTCATTTCTTGCAGAGGCCAAAGACATGCTGAGTACAGATGAGATGCTGTGTCTGCTGGGACAGAGAGCCTCCCATTGTCTTCTCTTGTACTGCATTGTATTCTGTTATGTGTGGATCTCTGCATATAATAATATTATTACTGTCAGTGCGGAGCAATTAGAAAAACATTCAAATATAATGCTCAGTCAAAATATGTGTGCGCGCGCACGCATTTCACCGCACATAATCAGCGCTGCAGCAACATCAGAGCCAAACTAGGCGTACAAACTCTTTGCCACAGCGATGCCGAGATAAAAACAGAAGCCACGGGCGTGTTTAACTTCTGAAGAAAAATTAGAGGAAGTTGCTGGGAGCGCAAATAGATAAATAGATAAGGGGGCTGCTTAACTGGGAATGAGAGGGAAACGCTCAGACAGCAGAAATCTGCGCGTTTGGAGATCGGGCAAAAGTCGCACAAGCTTTTATTCAAACTAATAAAACGACTTTGAGCCATAAAAATACGCCTGCTGCGAATTGTTTTAATAGCCCACAACAGCTGTTGTGGAAACATGAAAAACTTTAAATTCAGTTCCAGTGAACATTAACTGGAGACCCCAAAATACTTCGATCGTGGTAGAGCATAATTAAATGAGACTAGGCTGTAAAATATCCAGTTCCTGCTGCTTCTGCTTCAATTAAAATCTTGATGTGATCCGATAAAAACGTTATAACACGTATTATTCTTTTCAGCTGAGTGACTTCTAGGACCCCCTGAAGGTGTAGGCAGGTGTTTTTTCCTCCAAACGCAGCACCCACACATCTGTGCGGTTGGACATAAAAATGTATTTTTCCCTAGATTTTGTTTTTTCCTCTCAGGACAGTAATAAACTCACCTTCCGTAGGATCCACTGGCAGAGGAGAACTAAGGTCCAACCGAGAACCTGCATGTCACCTTCCTTTGAGCGGACCACCCCGAAAAAACTACACGTCTCCCCGGATGAACATAAAAAAGACGCACGGCAGAGTCCAAGCAATCCAACAGGCAGGCGACAAGTAAAAAGTATTAGGAAAGCAGATACACACGCGCCAGGTTGTGCGTTTTCTCAGTCAGAGTCACAGTTTCTGTAGGGAAACTTTGCGCGGTGGCTTCAGTTTCTGTGGTCCGCCTCATGTGGCACATCCACGCTGCCTGCCGACGCTCATGCTGGACGTTTGCTGGAAGTTTGCACAGAGACGAAGTCAGTTTGGACGGAAACAAGGAAGGGATTTCAGTGAAGATCATCAGCGCTTCTTGTGTTTTGGCACACTGACTGGTTGATTTACAGAAATGGGATCTCTCTCTCTCTCTCTCTCTCTCTCTCCGACCCCCCCCTTCTCTCTCTGTCCATGCGCGCGTCACAGCGCACAGCAGCTCTTGTTTATTGGCAACCACACTGACCAATATATGTATCGGTTTTTGTTCTGTTCGTGTTAAGTTAATGAGATGACCGTACTGTAATCAGAGAGATGCTACGATTAATGTTTGGGGCTTCTTAAAGTTCGTCTAACAACAGAAAGCAAAGCTGAAAATATGAGTTTTAAACGCTAACTTTCATTCATTCATAGTTTCATACCATTATTAACTAGGCTATCAGTGGAAGCCGGCAACTAGCTCCAGTTATTTTCATTTTTAAAGCCAAGTGCCAAACGTGGTTCCAGCTTGACAAATGTAAGAATTTACTGCTTTTCTTTGTCATAAATTATAATAAAATGAATATATTTGGTTCCTCACTAATGGTCAGACAAAAAAAGCAACTGTTATGAAATGTAATAAAAATTATGACTCATAGTTTTGACCATTGACATTTCATCATGAATTCTGCTTCATCCAGTGTAATTTAAAAAATACTGGCACAATTACTACAGGAAATAAATCAGGTTGACCAGACCTGTGGCTTTATGATCTACACTATCTGCATTCACACAGGAGGAAACCCAACAAAACATACAGTTAGATAGATTGATAGATAGACAGATAGAGTTGGTGACTCTGCTTCACTTCATTTGTGGCATCTTAAACTCCACACCAGCAGCAAATGGAAAACAGTCATTATCTTACACAAACATTTAAGTGACTGTGTGTGATGGAGGCCAACAGCACAAGCTGGCCAGACTATAAACTCCCAGAAAAACAATTTTGAAATATTAATGTTGCATGGATATATTGGGGCAGCATGGCCCCACATCTCTCCCTGATGGCCAGTCCCAGCTGCTGCCTGCTTGATTGTGGACCTTTAAAATGAGCTGATCTGGGATGCAGCGTTCGCTCCCCTATCTCACCGGTTTGTCGGCGGGGAGATCAGTGTGTCTGTCTGTTGGATTGTTGGTATGTCTGCCTGCGTAGCATTGCGTAATGCTGTCAATCAGTCATAGATATCTGACTGAGCGTCTGGCGGACTTCTTATCTATATGAGCATAATGTCTGTCTCGACTTTCTGTCTGCGTGTGATGAAGTATGTCCCTTCTGGATAACTGTCTGTCTGAATGACTGACTGACCAGCTAGTCTATTTGTTTTTCCCAATGCCCCTCTATCTACCTGTCTGTCTCATTGTCTTTCTCTCTTGTTTTTACAACTGTTGCTTTTCTAAATATTTACAGCATTCACACCAAATTTAACTGCATCTCACTTTCTTTCAATAGAACACTATTTAATTAGATCTAACACAGATATTGCAGCACTTCCTTTTTTAGATGTTGAACATTGAAGCTTACCTGTGGCATGTCCTCACACTGTGAGTCTTGCATTGATCAAAAGGCAGTTTTTGGGACTGCTGGTCAATGTGCTCATCATGCTGATGGGCACATGGGTGGTAAGGTTGCGCTGGAGTATTCTGTGGGACAGACACAGATGGAGAGGAGTGTCTGTGTAAAATGAAATGCTTTGTGGTTATGCGTCACTCTATGTATGGTATATTAGCAATCTGTTAGCACTCTTTGAGATGCAGACTTTTTGCAGCCTGTCTGCAGCTCTCATCAGTATGAGAATGACACAGCACTGCCTCCCTGCGAAGCAGTGAGTCATTGCACGCAGAGGCAAACATGAGCGCTGAGGAGATCTGAATACTGGGAGCTTTCCCAGGGAAGGGAATGAAGCAGTGTTGATTGTTACAGTGTGACATACAATAAATTTGCAGTGGTGAAAAGTCTCAAGCAAATAAGAGTCAGTCAGGCAGTTATTACCAACATACCTGCAAAGCAAAATTTTAAGTATGCAACCATCTGTGTGACTGCATTGTTTAGAAAATGTAATTATTCACATAATCCTGCTAGATTAAAGAGACTAAGGTCAAGGATCAGAGATATCAACCTGAACAGAAAGCACACTTAAAAACAATAAAAGCATTGGGCTCCAGGGAAATGTCACTTTTCATGCTTTAAGAAGTAACACATGACAAGTGTTTGACAGAGAATAAACCAATCTTGAACTTTTTCAAAAAAATATTGCTGTAAACATGACTAATTTGCAGCAACTTATCTGACTTGAGAGAAAAATGCTTGATTGTAATGAGGAAACATTTTACTGAACATATCTGCCAAGTCACAAAATGTCAGCACAGTCTAACTCTATTTTCTCCAATAGTGTCAAAATTTATAGGGTTTAAAACATGGGCATGAAGGGTTTTCATTATATGCTGCACTTTGTTTATAATCGAGTACAACACATTTTTAAACTGCGCCGCAGTCACAGGTGATTAGGGCGGATTTCATTTGTATGAAGTGCAGGCCTCCTCAAAGTTGATTCTGGGGACTGACTCCCATCTATGGAATGGTTCAGGCTACAAAAGCATTTTGGTACATGTTAGGGAAAGATTATTGAGCTGACTTTCACCAAAGATTATGTGTTTGTGAAATACTTATAAAAGTTTTTAATTAAATAGAATATGTGTACACAAAGCACTATTTGGTAGTCATGTTGATTGTCCTGAAAATAATGAATCATTTGTGCTGATGCACACAAATCTTATTGATTAAATTGACAACTTGCACTAAATTTTCGCACACTGAAAGTCTCTTCAAGCATTTACTAACAACATATTACATTTTTTTACTCAGTAATATTCACTCCTACTGTCACAACTAAAGCCCACTGTAAAAAAAGGCCTGTAGGCAGCTGTGATGCCAGAAATTCACTGTAAAAAATACAGTGAGAAAATATAAGACTCAATGGTATGCTGGTTTGACAAATGTTAATTTTACAGAAGAAAACTTATTTTTTTAACAGTAAATTTCTATGAAAAAATGTATTGTAAATGTTTTTACATTAATACACAGTAAAATAAACTGTTTTAATATTAACCTATTTATGGCAACTTGCTGTATAAATGACAGTTATATATAAACCTGTTGACGGTAAAGTATTTTTAAAACAAGAGTTGCACTTTAAACCTTATTACAGTGCATGATTAAGCGCTTTCATGGTTGTCTTTAGAAACTCACACCAGTTCCTTGAAGACACTCACAATCTTGATCAAATAGCAGGAGTCTCACGCCACAGCTAGCTTGATTTCCAGATGTTGCCTACCCCAGCTTCAATGTTTTCTCAATTATATTAAATAAAATACTTCATTGTAGCTGTCAATATGTGGTAAATCAGTTGACCACAACGCCCTGTCTATCAAACCCAGCAGGTCTCAAAGAATGTGACCATTTCCCATTTCCATCACTGCCCTCCATTCACTCTACTTTCTGTGATTTGTACAACCACGACACACTCTGTACTCCTGTTTCCCCTAATTTTTTCCCCACAGTCGGCAAGAGGTTGGTGGTGTGAGTGCAATTTCTGAACCACATTGGAAGTGGCAGGTGAATTTCGCCCAGCTGCTCCCCTTCTCTGTTCCACTTAGCAGCGACGCTCCTGTTCCGAGTCACTCGGTCGCCGTATGGTTATAGGAAATGAATGAACATGCTCTGAGCAAGAGCCCAGTGCATCTGCTTTAACTAATATCACCCTCACATCATTATTCCTCTTTTACCGCCCTCAATGTCAGGAGAAACTTTTATCAGCTCAAAACACTGCACACTAAAAGGATGCCCGTGATGATCATTTACACGTTTGAAGATGAATTAGAAGAAATTTCTATCACTGAGAACAATAAATTACAGTTGAGACAAGTGCATCTAGAGTTCACACATCCAAAAAGTCTACACATATTTAACCATTAAGCAGCTTGGAAACACTTTACAAATATAGTCCCTTGATGAATTAAAAGGAAAGCAGGTGGAGGTGGTAAAAAAAAGATGAGCAACAAAGACAACAATTTGAGTATGATGGAGGACAACGAAGCAGCTTGGGAAAAAGCAAAATTAGCAAATGAGAGGGGATGGGGTGAATGTGAGGAGGTAGCAGGCAATGACAGTAATAAAGCCATAAAAACAAAAAGGAAAAGCAGTTGAGAGACAAAGGAGGGCAGAAAAGTAAAACAAGTGGAGTTGGTTTTGGGCATTTTTTAAAAAGTTTTCATCAGGGCCCGACTGATACACTGGTTGTTGACGCAGATATATCGATATTGACATAAACGTTCCCTGATATGTGCAGCTATCAAAACTGTTTTTAAGGCCGAAAAAAATGCTAGACTAGTGATTCAAAATGGTGTAATTACGTAATTTGTCTGGAAGAGGGCTGACTGTTATTTAATAGCTAGTAAGTGAGTGAGTAAGTGTTTACTGTTTAGTGTGACATTTTAATTAACGTTTGCCAACTGTAAGATATCCTGTGTCCATTACATATCTTCACAAGAATTTAATAACCACATTCATCCAAAATTATATGATATCAGCTGATGAATCAGATAGCAGAATAATGTTTTACTCCCTAAAATCGGTATCAGCATCAGCCCCAAAAATTCCATATTGATCAGGCCATAGCTGTCATTTTAAGCATCTCCTCTAAAAAATGATCAGAATCCAGATCCAGATATTTTTGTCAGTTTCTTTAATCTTTTGTTGACAAATCTTGTTACTCCAGACCAGAATGGCGGTAATGGCCCTGAAACTCCTGTGGTAACTGCAAAAACACGCCAGACAGAGAACAACTTATCCACTTTAGCAATTATATGGTAAAAATAGTGACAGTGAAGCTAGTTAGCTAATAATAACCCATAACCTAAGAAAAACAGGTGGGTAAAGTTCCTGTATGGACTGCAAGCAAGACAGAAATTTATCGTCTTCACAACACATATTGCTACGGCTCTCATACAGATACATGTAAATGCACAACTGAAATGATTAGGGATCAGATTAAGGCTATTACAGGGGACAGACCTTGTAAAGGCTATTATCAGTTTCACTTGTACAGAGAAAATTGAATTTTTCTTTAAAAGACGGATGTATTTTTATCTGTTTAACATCTGGCGGAATGCATCTCAAATCACCACCTGAATAGATTTGAGCAAATGGTTGATTTCAGTTCATCCTAAACGCTTCTTGCATTCAAGCTTTTTTTAATATATATATCTGATAGTTACTGGATCTCCCACCACAAAATGGCTGTAAGATTTCCACTTCCCACCTATATGTGGTCTTGAAAACATGTCTCTGCAAAGACTGGCAGCCTTCTTGCCAAGTTGTCCTACATATAACCATAACTTTTTTTGTTGATTTAAACTGTCAAAGAGTTGATATGTTACATGTGAGATGGACAAATTTCCGTGGCTTGCACAAATGTAAACTGTAGACATTTTTTGTGGCAACCAAGCTTGATACAGTTTAAGAAGCCGTACTTTAACATTTAGACCTGATGGAACAGGACAATAGAGGCAAAACATAAAAAGTGAAGGTTTAACGTGACAGGAGAAGTAGCAAATTAATTTGAGGAGAAGTGTAGGTGCAGGAGGCAGAGAAAGAAGAATATGTGACAAAATCAGCCTGACAAGGTCGACCTGAAACTCCACTTATTACAGTTCATCAACTGGAAATATGCACTTAATTAATGTGTTAATACACAAACACTCACACGCAGCGAGGAGCCCCACTGCAGTAATTAAGCAAAATAAGACACAATTGCAGAGCTGGAATAATGCACAAATTCCCCATCCTGTGTCTACAGGAAAAAACGAAACAAACAAAACAAACAACCCCC
>JAQLOL010000012.1:11117023-11132267 GCA_029783665.1 Naso thynnoides
AGGGAAGGGGGAGGAGGAAACTACACAAACCGTTTTGAGAGAACTCAGAAAACAGAAGGAAGACAGAGGGTAAGAGGCACAGTTTTCCAAAGATCTACAGTTTTTACTGTTCGGTCAGTTGTGTCTGGCTGCTTTTTAAAAGCAAAGACCTTGAAATGAGTATATAATGTCCTATTGAAGAAATAAAGATAGTGGTGGGATTATTTGATCATTAAAATATTTATTACTTGCATCCCCAAAGTTTTCCCTCCATGATAGGTAAAGTCGTCGTAAGGTAATATCAACAATTTGAAAACACACTTTGAGAGTAACTTTTAAGATAAAAATTAAAGAGGAAAAAAAGAGAAGAAGTGGAAGATGTATTTCACTTCTACTGTAACATGGGGTAAAGCTTTAAAACCATTCAATATTTTTTTAAATGAGTGATTTCATTTTTCAAAATAAAAGGTGAGTAACAGGAAGTGAAGTACAAACCTGGAGCCATCGGGAAAGACCAGCACCCCGCAGCCGTTGAAGAGGCCGTTCTCAAACTGTCCTGTGTAGCACGTCCCATCGCTGAAGGTCAGCTGACCCAGGCCATGACGCAGACCTGTGGCACCAAACAAACGTTATGGACTCTTAATTCACTTCTTATGACAGTTTCAGTTCAAGTTTTTGTTCCGATCTCTGGCTGTTTACAGACTTTGCATCATGAGGAGGTTGCTAATTTCACCACAGGTGTGATGTAATTATCAACACCGAAATTCTCATCATACTTTTCCCCCGACTCAAAAAAAACCCATTGGCAGTGCTAATGGGAGCTGAGGACACTGTACGGAAGAAGTTGCAAAAACTGAGTAAAAACCTTGGTGATACATGAGTCTGTTTGGCCTTCTTGGATATTCCAGTATGTTCATCAAATAACATAGCACTAAATCTCCTGTTTTTATGCTACAAACAAAGCTTCAGACCATGTTTCTCTCCTCAAGGATGCACAAAGGAATCAACAAACACTTCGATTCACAGTTCCAGACCAATTCTTCAGCTGACCTTCGTGACCAAACTTGAACCAGCGCAGAAAGTGTGGCATTGTGCTTGCACAGCAATAATTATTATTCTTTATGAGAAATAATACACACTCATAGCACTTTATACGCATTTCATGTGGTTGTCTGTCAATGGCATCAAATCCACCTCTACCCTCTCTAGATGCTTGAAGACCCACAGAAACGTGGGAAACACAGGACGACTGGTCTGAGAGTCAGTTAACGGGACTCAAGGTAATGTTAAAAACTTGAGCACATCACCTTCTTCATTGGTGTTTAAGCTTTGCGTCAGATTTTCTTTAGAAGTGGTGGTTGTTTAACGGTGACAGCTCCCATGATCCTGTGCTGCCTCATGAAATCCTCAACCTAAGTCTCTTGTTTTCATTGTTAAGATATAAAAATCTCTAGTGTCCAAAATTACATACTGTGCTTTTCCGTCTGGCAGCTTACTTCTGTACGGTCTGTAGTCAAGGTTTCATTTATACAAATAAAAAGGCTTTGCAATAATCTAAGCGTAAAGATAAAATGTGAAATGTTCTCTGTCTTTAACAGTTAAAATATTTTAAAATAATAAAACATTACCGAACATGTTTTGCCTTTACACACCGGATGTATACTTTTGGAACTGTTGACTGGGCATGAGTAATTTCACACAAAATTAAATATTACGCTGCCAAAAAGCAAACCTTTTTTTTTTTTCTTGTCGGACTGAGGTTGACTTTTCCGAACATTTGCACTGTGAAAAAACGCGTCAGCCAATCATGATGGTTGCGGGGAGTGGACGTCACGTCTGTATTCCACAACAACGACATAAACAACAATGGCTGACAAGCTCATTATCTGTGTCTCTCAGCACCAAGTGTTGTTTGACAAACGACATGCAAGTTAAAAAGACAACCATCTTAGACAACAAAGAGTACAGCTGATCAGTTTGACTTTAAAAATGGTGAGTAACGTCACCTCATAGTTTACTTTTGGGTGAAGTAACGTTAGCTAACGTATGTTACCGTGTGGGAGGCTCTGTTAACTTTTCACATATGTAATCATCTGACTCACACCCACCTGCTGTTAATGCCTGTGAAGTGATGTTGTCGTATTTTTATTCAATATTCTGTGTTTGACGGCTGATAAGTTCTGCTATGTTTTAATATTGGATTTGTAATATGTGAGTCCATTTTTTTTTTGGAGTGAGCTGTCAAAACTCTTTTGCAAATTTATATTCCCACGTTTCTGTCGCAAATTTGTGTTGCTGCCGGTGTGAAGAGTTTTGATCTGAACATTTTGCATCCTAACACTTACATTTTCATGTCGTTAATTCTTTACGTACGAGGTGTGTAAAGGCCTTAATGCTCAAAATTGAAATTACTGTTGACGAAATCCATAATTAATTGCCTTCATACATATGAAGAGTAACAGGAGAGCAAACTTGGCAGCATATTATCTTGATTGACAGGTTTCTCAGCCTATCACAGCCAGCTGTGGCGGCTTGTCTCTACACATGTAGTGCTGCCGGGGCACATCAGAATGGCTTTCTGACCCTTTTTTCTCGAGGTGAAATTTACGTGCGTTTTAGTGTTTGGAGATCCGATTTTTACGAAAGCGCGTCATCGTGAAAGAAAGGGAAAACCAAATGAGTTATGGTTGTTCAGACATTTCACTGCTGTAGTTTGCATGTACGATATGTATGTGTGACAAATAAATTCTCTTAAATCCTCTTTAAGTTGTCATATTGGCATTTAAGGTAGACTAATTCATAGCACAACTCATGCAGTGAACAGTATGCAAGAAAACTTTCCATCTTAAAGCGGCACAGTGCCTGAAATGATCTTTTTTTTAGCAAGTATCGTTAAACTTATGGCAAGAAATCAACAAAAAAGAGCAGCAAAGCATCCTTTTGTTTTAATATCATGTTTTAAAATGCTACGGGAACATTACAGCTGGTGTTTATTCTCTGCACAGATCATCTGTTCATTGGTTATTTTTCTCTGCATAAGGAGTCGGGCTGCTGCAGCGAGATGACCAGCTGGTCTCACCTGTGAGCTGTGCCTCCTTGCAAGTCCGAAAACTTTGTGACTGACATTCAAACAAGTGTTATTTCTATAAACTGACCACATATTTGGAATCTACATGGTAACACTCTGCAGAGCTTACTGAACTGATTTAATAAGAGCTCTACAACAATACTTAAAAACAGCTTTTCACCTGCATGCAGTCACCGGACTGCTGTTTGTGTGATTCCACCCTCTTGGGACCCTTTTGGGACCAGATCATTGTGCTTGGTACCCCAAAGAAAGGGTGACCAAAACAGGCACAGTACAGTATGGTTATTTGGTACCCTTTGGTAGTCTTTTGACAGTGGAAACGGAAATACTTGCATACCATACTGTACCAAACCAAAGCAGAAACAGGGCATATGATGGCCAGGAGAAGTTGATATTATCGTAACACTTAGAAAAGTGGCCAAAATTTCTTAAGTAATACTGTAACAAAGGCATGCACAGATGCATTACTACAATGCTATTTGACAAGCGTACTGAAGACTCACAGCCAAGATGTGATGTGCAGCCTATGTGTTAGTATCAACAGCAAGGTTTGCCTTAATTGTCTTTTATGTTGTAGTTACGTGAAGCAGCACATGAGGGAAAATCCTCTCCAGATTGTAAATATGCATGATCATCGGCCTCACAGTAAATATGGCGGGAAAGATCAAAGCAATACATTGGTGGCCAAGTTCTTGTCCCATGGAAGGCAAACAAGGAATAGACTTTCAACCTCTCACAAAATGGTAGAATTTAAGGGGGACAGGAATAAGTGCAGTCTTTGCCTCTCTCCCATGGCTGCTGTGGGAAGTTGAGTATTTGCACAGTGGATCAGGAGTCAAGTGGCCGGATTCGTATGCTGGAGTGGAGAGGGAGTACTCAGATTTAGAAGTGCCACAGAGAGAGGGGGAGGAGGGGGAGGAGGGGGAGTGAGTGTTAGAGGATAAAGAGAATGGCAAGCCGTAGGAGGTGAGAGGTAGATAAGCCTGGAGAGAAAAGGGACGGACAGACAGACAGACAGAAAGCAAGAGCAACACTGGTAGTAAGAAGGGGAGAGTGAGAGAGAAAGAGAGGCTTCACTTCCCAGTGCACTCAGACAGGCCTTGCACCCCAGAGACGTCTTATCTACAGGGGGCATCTTTGACTTGATAATCCTGCTCCTCGTCACTTTTACCACCCTGAACTCCACATGCACACACTCACACACACACACACACACACACACACACACACACACACACACACACACACAATCACACACACACCTCCACCTCTGCACCCCTGCACCCCTGCCCAGGGCCCAGGGGAGTGAAGAGCTACCTGTCACTGCGCCTATAGCTCCAGGCAGCTTGTGGGGTAGGGTGGTGAGGGGTGGTGGGTTGTCACTGTGCCCGACTAAGAAGTCACCTTTCGGGGATATGAATCTTAATAAGGTGGGGATGAAGCGGGGGCTAGAGGAGGTGGGAGCAGATGCATGCTGCTGCCGTTACAGTGTGTGCGTGTGTGTGTGAGTGTGTGTGTGTGTGTGACAGATGGGGAGTTGTGGAGTGCTGACAGGCCCTGTATGCTTCCTGGCTGCCAGATTATTTTTGGTAATTTATAACCATTGTTGCTTAAAGGGGCTTTTATCTTCAACGGTTACTGATACAACAACACTTCAACAACAGCACTGCAGTCGGCTCCAGTAGACTGCATCTTCAGTAATTGGTGTGTTTATGCTTTTTATGTTTTTGTTTTTTTTTTTCTTTTTTTCCCACTCCTGTGGTCATGTGTATGTATTTGTATGTGGTAGATCATCCAGGGTAGGGCTGCTCCCACTCATAGAAATGAGTCTTTGTGAGAAGGTGTGCAAATTAACAAGGGAACAGAAATCGTACTATACTGTATGTGAGCATAGAACATAAAGAACAAATAGCATACCAGCTTGTGTTTAAAAAATGTTGTTTTTGAATTTCTTAAATGGAGCATAGTCTTAGTCCAGGCACAACACTGAATTCACTTTTGACTGGGGAAGCAGCTAATTCTTGGTAGGGCCTGACCAATAAATCAGATTTGCCGATATTGGCTGACAATATCGGCCAATCACAGTTTTGTCCGTATCAGCGTATATGTTAGCCTACCACACTTCACCAAAGTTCAGAGCTCCAATGTCTTAAAGAGCTCTGGATTTGGGCTTTGTTGCAAAGTTGCACCCATGCATCTTCACCAACAGCTGGTGGGCCATCAGATGGGGCTGACTCACCCACAGTGAGATCAAAGCTGATCATAATGTGACTATTATAGGCAGTGGCTATTCTAGAGAGATGCATAAGGAGCTTATCCTCCAGGTCTTCTCATGAGTGACTGATGACTTCAGTTGTGAGTAGACAAGATTTTTATGCACACTCATGGTCAAACAGCTTGTTTGGCCATCACGCCAAAAAAATCAAAAGGAAGGGGGTGTGTTTGCAATCAGTCTTAAAAGTTGGAAGCTCACAAGGGATTAAAAATAGTATCAGTAGATAAAAGATAAGTTCAGCAAACCTCAATAGTAACTCTAATGAAATTCTCTTCTTGGAGCACTTGCTGGAAAGGTAAGCTTTGGCTCTAAACAGACAGGTTCTAGCTGCCAGCTGATTGAAGGAACTGGCGATCATGAGCAAAGTAGTGGAGGCCTAATCTGAGAGTAGCAAAACCACAAATGAGGAAGAAGAGAATCTGTTTATAAACTGAATAATACTTTGCAGTGTTTCCATAAATCAAGCAAAGACCTCAGAAAAAATTGTACAAACAAATCATAACAGATGAGACACACACTGAGGCAGGACAGGGGAAACGGTTTTTACACCATAACCTGTGCAGCATACACAAAGACCAAACAATGAGGAGCAATGCAGTTAAAAACTAAGTTTTTTTTCTGTTCCCCTCTTAAACTGATGGCTACAGTCAACTGTCGTCTTTCTCCTGGAACAATATAGTCAATGCATTGTCTACAAAGCAACGATGTCACCACAGGACTGTTATACTGATCAATACAAGATGGAAGCCCACTAAAAATGTCAAAGTGTTTGGTGCTAAAAAACAACGGTCCAGCCTTTCTACATCATGAGCAATTACACACAGATACCATCAACCTTTCAGCAACTGTCTGCCCAAACCCTGCCTTACAGCATGCACGCACACTTCATTAGCATGCATTGTCCAAAGTGAGATGCAGTGCTCAGATCCTGTCCTTCATTTCGAGGTGTGGATGGAGCATGGTAGGGCAGGAGAAGGCAGGTGAGCAGGGATAGGCTGTGGCTCCTAATGAGCTCCTCAGTGCCTTCCTATTAACTCAGGGCTGGGTTCCCCTAACATGGCTTCCTGGGAGCTTGTTAGAAGACATTCCCTTTAAAACAAAATAATTTGCCAGCAATCATCCTCCCCCTGTTTTTTTGTCTATATTTTCAAAGTAATTATGTCATGTTTTTTTCTTGTCTGCCCACATCTTATTTTGGTTTCTCCCCCCATTCTCACATGAGCCCCTTTCCTTACTCATCTTATTTACATTCATTATTGTCTACTCCCTACACCCACATCAACAGTTTTGCTCAGTATTCAAATTGGTTGGCAATAAATTCCCCAGGGAGCAGATTCAGAGAATGATATGTTAAAGAGGGATCACAATGACAAGAAGTGGAGAAGGGAAAAGAGCAGCCTGAAATGCAGCTAGAGGTTTAAATGGTATGCATTTCTCCTGCTGAGCAGTAGTCAAAGATGGAAGACAGTGACATAAAGCAGAGACTTGGGAAATAGAAGTTCATTATGAAGCAACATTGTCTAATAATGACATTCGTATATTAATAGTCTGCATAAAGTCTTTACATTCAGGAGCAAACTTTTATGCAGATTAAAAGAAAAAGTGTTTTCCTACTGACGAGCATTCCTGAGCAACTGGAATGTTATATCAAACAGGTGTCCTTGGAAATGGAGTGATGACCTTGTATTCTGTAGAAGAGTTCCTTATTTAAGTTTTAACATTTTCTTTCCTGCTTATGAAATTTGCACATTTAGCATTCAGTACCAGGTTCACAAGTTTAAGTTCACAAACTGTGAAAAAAAAAAAATTGGTGCTCACGTACAGACTTTAGACGGATTGCATTTGTGGTTGGGTTTTGTACACAGGATTTGTCACAAATTTGCGAGGGGAAAAAAAGACTTTAGGACTTTTAATGTTTGAGTAATCAGTTTTTTTGAGCATCTACAACCAATAACAATGACAAGAAGGCCACCAAAGTACATTTAATAACTCCCTTTGTGACTTTAATTACAACTGACAAGAGCAACTAATTAATTATTTTTTAAATTTTTTTTAAAATTATTTTTGCTGGTCTGGTCTCAGATTTAACAGCAGTTTTCTAAAAAGACTAAAATCCATTTTTAACTTTAGCCAAGTGGTATTAACTGTCTAACCTTAATTACATATTTGTCTAAATCATTGTCACATACAAATAAGGAAGATATATTTCACTGACAAAAATTGGCTGGAAAACATTTGCAGATGCATTCAGAGTTAATGTCCTTTTTGATACATTGAAGTAAACTGTAAACTCAAATGGTATCATAATTTCCTTGAAATGAGTTATACTAAAGTGAAACAGATACAAACAAAAAAGGTGAGCAGAGAGAAATGAGGATGTGTGAAAGGAGAAATATGCTGTAAAGTTAAATGTGAGTAATAATCAGTGATTACACAGATCCACCATACTGTATCCTGTTTGTTTTAAACTTCCTTGAACGCACCATCGGCAACACTACACTCACCACAAACAGAGGACCAGTGGTAAGGTTGCAGCTCACCTCTGTACATTGTCTGACATTATGCGAAGCTAGCTCAAGGCTGAAGCTTTGGAACACAAATTCTGGTAGTTTGAAAATTTTGCTTTTGTTTAACTTGCCACAAAATCTTTTTGTATATTTCAAGTTGTGAATTTTTTAAATTGTTTTAATTATTTTTTTATTCAGGTGTAGGCTGGTTTTTAAAGCTTTGTCTCCATGTGATGAGTGAAAATGTTTCATGCAAGCAAGGACATGACCATTAACAAATCTCAGACCCAAACATGTTAATTCAGTCCACCTTTTCTTTTCTATGTATGTTAAGAGCGACTATAAGACCAAATCTATTGCCTCCAATCCAAAGTCTGAGATGAGTTATTTATGTAAATTAATTTGCATGATTGTATGTATTAGCAGCTTAAAGGAGAACTACACCATGTTTCATGTGGATGTCCAATCACTGTTGATGGTAATTGAGAAAGGTGAGTTTTCTGAGTTTGTCCTGCCCACACAGCAGTTCTTGCAGTGCCTGCATGTACCAAGATGCACTGGGCGTGAGCTCTGTGTTGTTCAAATGTGATTCATTGTACAAAGCACAGTAGTAGCTTGAGCAAGAGTGGCACAGCTAACCTTTTTTTTCCCGCAAGATGTAAAGTATTCACATAGATGTTGTCATATTCTGACCATGCATCATGGAAAGAGATAATTTCATTTTTCACTTTAAATAATATCACATTATCATTGAGTAATGTTTGATGCAATAACATCACAGTTGGAGGGTCATGTCTACACCGCTAACACTGGGGCTCTGATCTGTTGCAGCCGGAGACAGTGACTCAAACCACGGCCGTCGCTTGCACAATGCATCTCTAGACCACAGACAGACGAGTGGAGCTAATGACATTTATTTTTCTACAAGATGTAAAACAATCATATAAATATTATTGAATTGTGTTGTGATATTAGTTATTTATGTCAGTTTTGGTGCTTGTGTCCAGTGTTTTTTAACGTGTTGTGTGTGTTGTACAGAGGTTGCTGAGAGTCCCATGTCAGCACCACACAGATTGTTAGAAGGACTCCAACCAAAGGCTCCTGTTAATCTCTATGTGCAGTACTGACAAAAAACAGGACTTGCCAGGTCTGCAAGGTTGTTATCTGTCATATCGGAACATTCCTTTTATGTAATATTACATAGACTACATAGCCTGAGACTGAGATTCAAAACAAACGTGGCACTCGCTCACCTGGAGTGCAAAGTTGTAGTTTAGAGCAGGCAGGCCCGGATTTTGGCACAGAAGATAGTGGGAAAGCTAAGCCCATGGAACATTCAAGAAAGATAAACAGCATTCATCGCAATACGCTGCCAATTTGGAATGATACAAAGCTGGTTGCTAAGGCAGCGTACATACATGCAGACAGAGCATGTATAAAGTGTCCAGTTGTTAGGTAAGCGCATATAGATAAGATATAAAATGCAGGGATCGATTATGCCATATTTTCACCTTTGAGACACATTTTACACAAGCAATAAGAAAACTGAATTCATCCAGTGGAGCGTTTCATTGGACCCATGAGGCCTTTTTTTATTGGATGTACTACGAAATATATAAATATTGGATTTATGATAATCTCATTGTTGGATCATCAAGTAAGTGTGTGTAACACTGCATAAAAGCACTAATAAATTGTTATGGCACTACAGCTTCGACTACACACGCAGCCATCAGAAGAAAAGTGAAGGAGTGATTTTTCTTTGTTTCCCATGCTTTCTCTCTATTTTTAACCTTGTGTGCTGTTGTAATTTTGGGGACAGAGAGAGCTTGAGCTGGGTTAGAGGTTGTGGATGTTCTGTGAAGACCACCAAGACACTGTGTGATGTTGGGCTGTAGAGGCTAACCCTAAACCTGGAGTGGAACTTTTGTCTCCCCCCTCTGGCATTGAAGGTAATTACACCAACACTTTCAACATGCTGTGGCCTAATAAGTGCCCTATGCGGCCTTTAGCACCTCTGCTGTTGCACAGGTTTAACCCATTTTTGCTGGCTTACATAAAACGCATTACCACTGCTTCACCAGAGTCACCATAGGAACCAAATTAGGAACTCAGGTATTCTGTGAAATGTAGAAAGATTTATCTGAACATAAACAGCTTAATTTGAGTTGTATGACCTCATTTTGCAAGGGCTTGAATGTATCAAACATTAATTTAACTACTTGACTTAAACGAAAAACCTTAGCCACTGAGGGGCTGCTGTACTGGTCCTGACCTTTTTGACAGGTTTTGTGTAGAATTGTGTGTTCAATTAATCCAACAGGCCTCAGGGTGCTAAAAGGTTATTTGTTTTTCAAGTGATGACGATGCTTTACACACACTTGTATCAATAAAACCTACAAGTAAACAGTTAACACTACACAATGCTACACACCAATAACAGCCAGACACCGCAATGAAGATGATGGTCAATAAACTGTGTGCATCTTCTAATGTCACATTGTATAAGTATGACACGTTGTAGTTAAAGATCTTCAGTATGTTTAACTAAACATAAAATTTTAGAATTTTAGTTTAGACTTGACTGAAATGTGGCTGTGGCTCTATCAGAAGACAAGAGACAGAACAAGGAGAAAGAAAGACAGAAAGAGAGAAGCAGAAAAACAGAAGGGACAGAGGGGTCTCTACCATGCACAGAGCTGATGTGTGTGTATATTGTGACATTTCCAAGTGGTCTCAAATGTAGGGATAGCACACCTGTTTAATGAGCCACTAATGGTGGCACTAATCGAGGCTGGCTAATTTCATGTCATCATGATCTCGTCATATGGAGCACCAAAGGAATTGGATCCATGGTGGAGGAAACATTCTGTGATAGCCCCCGGCTTAAACCGAAGCTCGCCTGATTCCCCATCACCTCCCAAAATCACACACGTTTTTGAGCTTGTGGGCTTGCAAAGCAGAGATTTTTCCATTACCTCAAACAATTTATTGTGGATTAAAATTCATTTCTGGCTCAAGAGGACATCGCTCAGCATTTTCAGCAACACTTGAAAGAGCAGCCACTCCTTTGATACGAGGCAGATTAAAGGAGAAGTTTGTTTTTTCGCACATTACGCCTTTTAAACAGGATATTCTTCGATCATATGCAGCACAATGTTCTATAGCATTACTATGACAAACATCCAAGTCACGAGAAATGGAGCTCCTTGCTGACACCACCACTAGCTGAAAACAATGAAGGTACAGGGACATTTTAAGCGTTTTGACAATCCATCGAAAAAAAGTTGTTTTAAACAGCGGCTAATAACCCAAAAAAGCCTGTTTGTTCTGGTTCCTGAAGCAGTTTAAAGAGCTGTTTATGGGTTATAAGCTGTTTTTAACTTTGTGTTTTAGGGTCGATACATGACAAGACACCACTAAACATTCAGTGAAATTCTTGTCTTTTGAAACAAGCATTTATTGTGTTTTTCAATGAATGGTCCAAGCACTTAAAATATCCCTTCATCTCAATTGCATTCAACTGAGATGACTCCAGCAACAAGCTCCAGCTCCCGTGACTGCATCGTTCATCATAGTAATGCTGTAGAACATTGTATATGATTGTAAATATTCTAATTACAAGGATTAATAAATAAATATGTTTTTATGATGACACTATTGTTGTTTTTTTGTTCTTTGTTTTTTTGTTTTGCAGCATTGCAGCTGTAATGAGCAGTGTTTTAAGGCTTGGGTAAAGGTTTTAGTGGAGTGCTCTAAAGGATTGTAAGGCAGTGGACAGTGGAGAGTTGTAGCTAAGGAAAAGACAATCCTCTCACACCCCTGAGGCTTTTCCATTATCCAAGTCTTTCTGGATCATATAACACAGGGCTGTGAGTAAGTGTGTGTGTATGTGTGTGTGTGCAGCAAACTTGTGTTTGGCTGTAATTTGCTTGCACGTGTTTACTGTATATGACCAGTTGCACGTCCACATTTTTCTAATCAAGTCTTCCTCATCCCTCCTCTCGTGTTCCTTTAACACTTTCTTTTATTGCTGTTAATATGTAGTTTGTTCCAGCAGTGACAGGTGAATGCTGTTTGATATTAATTTGCCAAGTGCCCCAGGTCTTAAGAATTTTGTGGTAAGAGAGGAGTAAATGAGAGGGACACAAGAGGGTTGAGGGGAAAGAAGTGAGATAAAGATAATCTTTTAATTCATTGTCTGACACTGCAGTGCTTCTCTCTTTACTCTGCATGCAGACAAGTCACTCAGTGTGACACACAGATGCACTAACATATTTAAAAAGCACACTTATAGGTTCACAATTTTTGTTAAGTCCATCTTAATGCAATAAGGGTATGTTATAGAACTCAGAACATTGGTTTCTTTTTTGCTGACCTCAGTTTATGCCTCAACCTCAAGTGAACCATGGCTAACCTTTCCAGAAACCTAGACCAGTTGTTGTGCTTAAATCCTTTACAACATCAAAAACCTTCTCTCTCAACAGTGACATCATCAGGAAAGGCTGACAAAATCCTGCAAATGACCTTTTGCAGACCTTTTTAGTACAAATTAAGCATAAAGAGTGAATTCTACATTGAAATGACAATAATAATTTTAAGATTCTATCTAGATTTTACTTTATTTAGACTTATAAAGGCTTCAGCAGAGATTGAGGACTGCAGATTTTCCCCCATCCCTTATGTTGAAATCGTTTGGGAAAGGAGTTTTTTCTCAGCCAGTATGGACAAGAGAAACCATTTCAAAATGTCCTGGAATAGATGAAAAAAAAGCGAACTTATCCTTTAATATGGTATGCTTTTCAGTATTTATGAGGAGAAACTCTTCCATGTCCTCTTGTTAATGCTGCTTCTACATAATATCACATTATCTTCACATGCATGCAGCTTGCACTGAATCCAGCAGGGCCTTGAATAGCTGCTGGACTGTCTGTGACACTACTCCACCTCTAAACCTCCCTCAGCGCGGTCAAACCCTGTGTACTCTACGTGTGTGTTGATAGACACTCCATGTCAGTGCTGGTGCCCTGGGTCAGCGTACGCCGGCTCTCTCTTACCCACCGCATAGCCACGCAACTGTCTGCAGCCTTACAAAGCAATAGAGTAATGAGTCCCATGACAGTCCGGTGGAATAGGCTCTGAATAGGTAATGATGGAAGCACTGGCTGTGTCTGATCGGGGGTTATAATGTAGTCTTGGAGCATTCTTCCCTCTGCTTGTCAGTGAGAGTTGTGCTGGCACAATACCTGCTATCTAAAATTTATTGTATAACGCAGCATACCTGTGTTGAAATTGTGCTCCCCCACACCCTGTACTTGGAATCATATTCTGATCCCCGGTCCTGGTTAATGGTCTATATACTGTCCCCGCCCATATGTATGCTATGCATGCTGCTTTGCTCATAATAGGGAGGTGTATGGCGAGACAGACAGCCACTATGATGCTTTATATTCAGAGGCGGTGGAGCCCAGACGACTAACTGACTGGCTTGACTGAGGAACATTGGGACCTCAGCTGACAGTTCCTGCATGATTCTGAAATGACTTGTGATTATGTGCTATTCTTTGCGGCTTCAGCAATGCACCTTATTGTGTTTACATGTATGTGTGGTAACACACAACTGTGTGTGGCTTTCTGTCCACCTGTCTGTATGTTTTTCTGTCTGTACTCATGTATTTATGTATTTATGTATTTATGCTTGGAGAGAGGCTGTCAGGTAGTGCCTAAGGCGTAATTAAAGCCCAGGAGTTGAAGCAGAGGAAAAGTTGTGGGAGCGCAGCAGCGCCTGGCAGACACTGACAGACAGGAGTGGACAGTCATCTTTGTACCTTCCAGGTCTGGGGGGGGGTGAGAGTGTGTGTGTGAACCTATTATGCTCTATTCCTCCATCTCATCTGCAGCACTAGACAGAAAGATAGACCTCATATTCCAATTTATGGCTCATCTCATCATCATCGTTCCTTCGTCTCGTTTTACTGCCCTTGAGATTTCACCCTTGCCATCCAACTGGTAATCAGAGTTTGGAGAGTTACGTTTATTACTGTACAATCACATGTCTGTGATTAGCTGCTCAGTGTGTCTGCTGGCTCTCTCTCTTCTGCACTTTCTGCACCTTTGGATTGCTTTGCCTCCACATGTATGAGCTTTTTCAATGCATATGGATTAAGAGAAAGAAACTGTATACTTAATGATTTTGTGAAATCCCAACAAAATGTCAACTTGGAGATACATTCAGAGAGGTGAACTGGAGGAAAAACACAAATCCTGGATACACAACTGTGCTCAGCTGAGGTTTATTTCATGTAGCTTGTTTCTGAATGAACTGAATCTGGAAATCTACATTTTTGAAAATACAGTTTAATCAAAAATATCTTGAAACTCAGATAAAATTGCAAATGATAGCACCTTTCTCCAGCATACCTAAACCAACGATTGCAAAGTTATGATTTATCTGATTTTAATCTATCTATCTTTTATGTATGTAACCATAGCCATGGGCTTTTTTTATTAAGTCACAAACCTTATGTACAGTAACAAGCTGCACCTTAATGCTCATCAGGCATACGAGGATATGCTGCAGAGGGGCACAGATAAAAACACTGTTGTTTATCAGGAAATATCACCAACCACATGCCTCCTCTTAAATCATTATGTCTTACTGTTATTTCCTCCACTATTGAATACATCATCAAAACATTTTCTAGATACACCTTTCCTCTCTGCATTAGTTTCTGTGGAGGGTCATGAGCTTTTCATGAGGGAGGTTTAATCAGGACACCAACACAGACCAGCATGGAACCTGAACACAATGAGGTTTTTTTTTAGCTTATGTCAGCATGATCAACAAAAGGTATGGTGAGTGAGGGGAAGGAGAAGGGGAGAAAGATGCTGGAGGAATGCATAAAAAACTACTAAGAGCCTGTCAGCCATTAATCTTATGACTCCTTACCCAGTCAAGTGGCTGCAGAATAGTTGCAGAGGGCTTTTACCCCGTCCTCCCCATCTGTTAACAGCCTGTCTGCTATGGTGGGTTAGCTGTGGGTGCACCAAAGTGTGTATGTGTGCGTGCAGGTCAATACACAGATGCATGTGTAGTCATTCTATCTGTCTGAGGTGGGTTGCGAGGGCCAGCTGGTAAGGGGATGAAGATTGGTCCCCTAACACACCGTGCAGGTACCCATCCAGTCACCTCATGCTATTGATCAAAGATTACAGAAACAGAGAGCAACTGGACAAATGCGGATGGTCTTTATAGGTTCATGCATACACTCTGATGCTCTTTATTCACTGCCCTTGCTCTCTCTGTGACTGTCCCTTGCTCTCTCTCTCTCTCTCTCTCTCTCTCTCTCTCTCTCTCTCTCTCTCTCTCTCAGACACACACACACACACACACAC
>JAQLOL010000012.1:11132367-11142794 GCA_029783665.1 Naso thynnoides
TCTCTCTCTCTCTCTCTCTCTCTCTCACACACACACACACACACACACACACACACACACACACACACACACACACGCTCTTTCACACTTGGTCTCTCAGCCTGAGCTTGAGAATACACACATTTTTCACTGTCAGGAATCTGCTTGAGGAAAAACACCATTGGTATGGTCTGCTGATTTCAGCAGGATAGGGATTTAAACATCATACCTTGATGGCATTGTTACTCTGCTCAATAAAGTCATCCATAAAAATGTAATTATTATTTTTTCTGGGTTCTGGCAGCTGATGTTAGGCTCTCGTGGTGAAGACATCAAAAGGGCAGCAGAGCCCAAATTCCCCACAGTGCTTTAACTGACTGGGAATAAACCACATTGACCCCGTTTCAATTGTAGATAAGACCTGGGTCAAATTCAAGCAGGAACCACCACGGCTCAATGGAGAAGTCAATGTGAACACGTGCTAAGATACTACTCCTCCGTGGCCACTTAATGCCACAGAAGTGGAGTGTGTGTGTGTGTGTGTGTGTGTGTGTGTGTGTATGTCTTTTTGCAGTACATCTTTGTGTTGATATAATTCATGCAGCCATGTTTCAAGGCTTTAAAACATGACTGCATCTGTAACTGTGACATGATGATACTATGTAATCATAAAGTTTTACTGTCCAAGAAAATTATTACATGCATATCAATTACTCGTAGCAAAATGTAATGAAAAAACAAAAAATGTTGCCGAATTCAGGTTTGATTGTTCATTTGTATCCCATGATATAGTTGGGGCTGGGTATCGGACTTCAATACTTTTACTGTACTGACCAAACTGCCTCAACATTATCGAGTATTGAAACATGTCAGGTATCAAAAATTGGTATCGAATGACCAAGAAAGATCATCTCATCAGCATCAGTGAGCCAATATGCATGAAGCATGCTTGTGTGCCAAGATCTAATAGTAGGCCTACTGCTGATTGGCTGTACACTTGTGTTTTGGAAAAAACACCAGATTACATCCAGACACAGGATTGACCATAAATATGTGGAATATAATCTTTTGTTCAAACAGGTTAGATAAAATTGATATCGAAAAAAGTATTGTTCGAAGTCGAGCATTGGTATTGGTACCGCTATCAAATTTGTATTAATGATACCCAGTCCTAGATGTAGTACTGACAAATCGCATTCAATAGTAAATTTGATTTTGCTTATTTTTGCCAATTTCTAACAACATGACAGTATTCACAATATTACATAATAGAGTGCAGTTTTCTTCTAAGCTAACAGAGATTGTGAAATGGACCTTTTCCATTCAGGTTTACTTTCCATCACACATCTCTTTGCCGCTCTAATAAATCTCATTCCGTGTACTGCACCAAAGTTGTATAAAGTTCAACCTTGTACCATACGGTCCCCTCATTCCATTAAATATGGTATCGCCTACCAAAAGGATTGTTTGTCTCACCCCATCTACTCTTACCTTAGCTACTAAGGTCCACAGCTAGACTCATTACTGATAGCAGGAGGGTAGGAAGATAATTCACAGGGCTTACAGATGCTCAGGGATAAACACCAGTTTAGAATGTTTATGTTTTAAAGTCCAATAAAATTCTCAAGGTACAGAGCATAACCTTATTTGGTCACATAGTTTAGGACTGATTACATGGGAGGATGCAAACACGGGACAGCCTCAGATTGGGTGGTGGCTTTACTCTTGATCACCTGTTCATGAAGGTGACCAGATTTCCTTCACAAATGTTATGTTTGCATGTGCAGTGTGAGGTCTATCTATTAGTTATGTTATCTTTCACATTAAACATTTGCTGAGTCAATGTTTCTTTTTTTTTAAATCTAACATTAGTCATTTTAGTGTTTACTAGCTTGCACTCTTCTTCCTGTCTTTGCTGGAGGATTGTAAAATATTTTGGTGTGTTACCAGCCTCTGTTGTTCAGCTGAAAAGTATGACAACATTGGAGGTATTGTGTATCAAATATGAGGTTATAAAACAAAGGCAGTTTTTGTGTAGTAGTGTGGAATTTCTAACAGCAAACCTAATGGCTTAATTCGCCATCGTCCACACCTCCTCTCCTTGGTTTGCAGAAATCCTTCACTCTTGTTAGTTGAACCAGGAGGTATCAGTGCTGACCATCTTGTAAGCATAAAGGGCAATGAGGGGCATTTACACCAGACACACACACACTTTTCAAATTTACAATTACAGTTTGTCAATTAAAATTTTCTTTTTTTTTTCTTTCTTTTTTTTTTTTTAAATGCAAGGTAGACTTGCACAGTTGTCGTCGTTCCTCTGTGAGTTATGCTCCCTTGAAAAGTTTTAATTCTTGAGTTTAACCTCTTCATTATGAGAAAAAAAGGAGAAAACCTTGCAGAGTTACTTCAGAGTGCCCTTTCCTGGGCCCATTGTCTGAGGAGAGTTCTGGTCCTTAACCTTTATCCAGTGATATATGAGCTTAGAGGAGTGGCTGCAGGCCTGTGCATCCATAATGTCAAAGCCGAGTCATTGTGGCACGCGGGGAGTGAGAAAGCCATAAACAGGGCTTTTATCTTCGTAATTGGCTTTGAATAATTAAAAAACAAATTTTAGATGTGCAGATTAAACTCTTCTAACTCTAACTTTTGTGATTCAAACTTCCCTAATGTAAAAATTAGCTGTTTTCTCACTTTTTTAATCATTTCACATAAAACTTCTTTAAATTTTAGATGTTGTTCAGACAAAAATAATGCAACCTGAAAAAGTCATCCTGTCTCATTTTTCGCTATTTTCTGTAGTTTTATAGACGCTGCCTTTGCTACACTATATGACTTTCAAACTTATTAGATTGCAAATGTAGTCAGTTTTCACACATGTGATTAGCAACTGGGGGTTGCACATTACAGGATCTTTCAGGGGAAGTCCCAACAAATAGGATTGTCCTGAAAACCATGTTTTGTCATGAAAACAAACTTGGGAAGTGCCACAGAAAATGATACAGCTGTTCGTGTGCTACTTTGCAGCGGCAAAACAAGGTGGAAAGAGAATCTAGTTGGGAGAATGGACTGGAAAACACAGGCAGCAAGAACTGTCTTTTCTATTTCCGCTTGTATCGAGGTTCAGCTGAGACAACAAGGTTACAAATACTGAGGGTATGTGTGTGCTGATCATTCTGATATTCTGATCAATACAAATAGATTCATAACACTGAGTTAAGAGAGTTACTGCAGATGAGAGCAGAGAAGAGTCTGTTCTCATTGGCTGTATCTCACTCCATGACCTGCTAACCCATCCCTGACATGACCCAGGGGTGGGGCCAGGGGGGCACTGTTGGGGGCTGAAATCTGAAATGCTCATGTCCCGTTAGTAGTCTTTTGGATTGTGCATGGATGTCAGACATATAAATGGCCATCTGTTTAAATTGTGGCCCTTTAATGGCCCCTGATTTTTTTTAAAAATCCTAGATTTGACACTGACCTGAGCTGATATTCAGCCTGCTTGAACTAGCTGGCAACTGTGGGGAATCACACAAAGCTTTCATCACTTACTGAGCAAGTGCAGATTCACCTTGTTTTAAAGCAATCTGTGGCTCTCATCTGCCATCTCCAAAAACTGTTGCAAGTGCAAAACAGAAACTGTTGCAAGTGGAAAACAGAACTGCAATCCTGTAGTGTGAATTTCAAACCGTATAATCAATACATCAACAGATGAATGAAATAAATATTCTGGTGTTGTTAATTGATTAAAAAGTTTAGCCAATTGACACGTCCCCTGAATTTACTAACATTGTATTAGTGTTTTCAAACAAATTGATTTTTTCAATACATATTGATACGAAATATTCTTAAGAATTCTATCATAATTTTCTGCACTAACAATAGCAGCTGTGCTTCCTCCCATCTCTCCTTCTACAGTGAGTTCATACGCATGCTAAAGTTCCCACACAGGAAAGTAAATTCTGCTGTAAAAAATAAAGTCATGCACTGTGATCACTTTGGATGTAAAAAAACGCGTTAATGCTGACAGCCCTAAAACATTAAAATTCCAGCTTTCTTTCTCATTATTAACCTAGCACTTAACCAGTTCCTGAGGATGACACTACTGATGACATGACGCAAAGTAAGACTTTTACTAATAAGTTTTTGCTTGTTTGTTTATTTTTGTTTTTTTGTTTTTTTTAAAATATACATTAATTATAAAAAGTCACTAAATAACACAGCGTAAACCCTTCCTGAGCAGTTTTTAACGTTCAGGCCTGTTTAGATAGTTTTGGTATTATAATTAACAATATGGTCACATTGGAGACTAAAGTTTGTGGGGCTGCTGAATTGATTTGTGTCTTATTGACAACATATTGTTGTCAATGAGGCTAAATATCAAATACCTCCTCTCTGTGTAACAAAATACAATTCAGCAGTCCCCAAAAATACATCCTCCAAATTGATCATACAGTTGAATCAAAATATTCATGAAAGGAGAATTTATTGCAGGACTGCTGTATTTGACTGCATTAGTTTTAGCTGGTTAATAAACTGGCAATTGTAGTTTTCAGGAAACAGAGGATGGCACAGTTCTGGACCCTCATACATAATGAGTCCCTCTGCAATAATAAAGAATATCCATGGATCCTCAGACTAACTAAATAATGTCTGTTATTACCTCATTTTCTGACTTGCAGTGTTCCATATCTATAATGTTTGTTTTGACATAACCATAAAGACGTACACACAGATACCATCTCCGAAATATGTGTTTTTTTCCCCTGAGTTATCCAACTACTCACCTACCAGGCAAGTATACAGCCACAGCTATAATAGAGGCTTATCATTTGGAGGCAATTTCACACCATTCCGCCCCTAATTGAACAGTCTGTTTGTTACACTTCCATTTTCCCCTCTCCGCCCCCTCGGCGAGCCTGTGGGACAGGCCTGAGAAATGACACTCTCTGCGTCTCATTGAGCATCCTCAAGCTCAAAGAAAGCTCACAGAGCCACACGCCAAAGCTACGCTTGGCTGCCTTGACTCATTGCTTCTACTTTGTCTGCTCGTGAAGGCACGAGGCAGACAAAAGGAGGGACAGGAAGAGGGAGGAATCAGCTGGGATTGGCTTGGGGAGAATCTTTTTAGGTTGGCTGTCAAGGCTGTTTTGCTACATGCACTTTCAGCAAAAAAAGAAAAAAGACCACATAATGCAGTTGATGGCATGTGAACCACACACCCACTCTGTCCTTCTGTGTGTCTCACTGAAGGTCAATATCTCAATTTCATAAAAAAGACGCTCCCTCATGTATCAATGCAATGACTGAATGAGATGATGAGCCTGCGGTTAGTGACCCCTTGTTCGTTAATCCTAATTAATATCCCTCTAATTGGGAGACGACTGAATGTTTGTCAGCTTGAGAGGAGAGAGACAGGAAGTCACAAAAATACTTAATTGGGCTACTGATTGGCCACTGCTAATTGTAGGCAAGCGCAGAGAGAGCAAAGAAGTGGGAAAAAGCAGAGCGCAAGGAGGCACGAGGGGAACCAGGGCTGTTGCTGATGGGTACGCTACGACACTTCTGTATGGTGTGAGATGTTGTTCCAATTAAAGCCACTGTGAATCTGCCTTTCTGTTTAGTTTTGCTTTCCCTGTGTCTCCTTCTGCTTGTTAATTACTGGTGGGAGTTTTGAACAATCTGCTCCTAAAAAAACAAAGTATCTGCTTTTTTTCAGTTTTTAAAAAATGCAAGCAAATTTATTACAGATTGGTGGCTGTTGAAAGGGCAGGGAGATGAAAATGTACAAACGTTAGAAACTTTCTCACTCAAAGTAACTGAACGGTGATGATGTTGATTATGGTGATGATGGTGAGAAGGAGGAGGATGCTGATGATAACAGCAGTTACATTGTCAGATGGCCCCGTGTCTTCATGACTGCAACAAGTTGTCTTTCTACAGATTCCTCTGCCTCATTACAGTAAGTCACGTTCATTCTTGTCAAAGTTTTTCACAGTGCATCTGTCATTTCTGAAGCTCCACTGCAAAAAGAGAGCAATTATATTCTTTAACAGCTGGACAAGAAACACTGCAACAAAGTCACTGAAATGTTTTTTAGATTCATAAAATGAGCCAGAATCAAAGTTTTCCAATGGAAGACTATGGAAGACTTCTAAATGTTTTCCATCAAAATGACTCTTCAGATATCTTCAGATATTGTTGCTGTTTGATAAACTGAAGCATTAAATGCTGCCATAGACCTGCTTTAACTAATGTTGTGGCAGTAGAAACAAACTTTTAATACAACACTGAAAAATCAACAGCAAAATTGGAAACCAAGAAAAACAGAAAACCAAAACAATGAGCTGAAAAATGCTATAAAGCACAAAAGATCTGATGGGGAACTGCAGAGTTAGGTGATAATTCTCTGTTGATTCATCTCTACAAATATACAAGTAGTTTTGTGATCCATTCGTTAGATTAAAATATTCTTTACATGACAGTTCTGCTATTTCTTAAAAACCCTTTGAATACCTATTGCTTGCCATGAGGCTTAGAGGTCCAGTGTGTGGAATTTAGGGGGATCTATTTGTAAAAACTGGGTAAAAATCTGATATTTATTTGTATGTTTTCATTAGTGTATAATCACCTGGGAAAAAATCTGTTTCCAGTACCTTAGAGTAACCCTTTTATATCTAGAGAGGGAGTGGATCCTCTTTTACAGAGTTGGTGTTTCTACGGTAGCCCTGAATGGACAAACAAAATACCGGCCATAAGAGAGCCTTTCGCATTCTTCGCTAGTTTCATGGCCATCTTAGGCCACATTTAGACAAGAGCAGCCCTACAAAAATTGGAAGTCCTTCCTTTGCATCTCTAAAGAAATCCGTGTTACATGAGGAATTGAAAGCATTGTAGTAGGCCGGTAGTCGGTGGTGTAAGTTTGTAATAACATACTATTGGAGCTACTGAAGTTGTTTACTTCCTGTTGCTAAGCCCTAAGAAGCATCAAATTACAGAAATTCAGCTGTAGTTTGACTTTTAAAATTATTCTATGAACACCTAAATTTGCCTCAATAGACTGTTGTCACATTAAACTTGCTTTTGGTGCACTATTGAGTGTTTAATCTGAGTTTGGTAGTGGCCAGGGGTGGACTGGCCAGTGGGAGTACTGGGAGAAATCAGGCTGGTCCCTCTGTTGGCCACGTGAGCAGCCCCATCAGCACAACTGATTAATTACCAGCCCACACATAGGATCGAACTGTCCACATTGTGTGTCCGCGGGCATTTGTGAACTGCAGTCATCCACTCGTGAGGACTGGGAAAGTAGTTTTATTCATATGAAGTGGCCACTGAACTGTCAGTTTTCTGTTGTTCCTTTTGTCATCCATGTTACAAGGCTAACAGAGTGTGCCTGGGCACCTGCATAGATAACGAATGTGAATCTTAATGGAAGAAACAAGCGGGAGATGACGTCTACAAATCAGTTTGGTGGTCTCAATTAATTGCTCTGTATATGTGAAATCTATTGCACGTCTGTCTGTCCTAGGGAGAGGGATCCCTCCTCTGCGGTTCTCTCAGAGGTTTCTTATTTTTCCCTGATTCTTCCATCGATTCAGGGTTTTTTAAGTTTTTCCTCAATCAGTAGGAGGGTCTAAGGACAGAGGATGTCACACCTGTGCAGTTTGTAAGGCCCTCTGAGACAAACTGTGTTTGTGATTTTGGGCTATACAAAAAAAAATTTGATTGACTGATTGATTGATTGACATTACTGCGTTACAGACAAATGCAATCTGATTATAGTAATGGGTTACTTTGTAATGCGCTATTAGTAATCTGCAACTTCACCACTAGATGCAAAAATAATACAAGATTTTAAAATGATGCTACTCTTTTTTGCTCATGAGAAGTTGACACTTAAATGACAGCCGTGTTAAAAAAGAAATCTAAAGATGTAAAAATTTAATATTCTGACAGCATATGGCTGTGGAGATGTTAAATGCTGTTTTCTCTCGAGAGTTAAAAAAAAAACCAAGACAATTTGTGAGCAGAGTGACAGTCTATTGGTACGCCTGTTAGCAGGGCACTATCATTAATCATTATTGCTATTATTTGGCAGTGTGAATATGGTGCCAATTACAGAGATGTGACTTTGTCTAATGTCACAATAAGATGATTAAAATCAAAGTTATATACGACATCAGATTATTAAAGAACAGTTTGGATTGAAACTCAGAAGTAGCAGAACTTGTTTGTGCTTCATCCCTGTTGCTCGGTTTATAATACAGGTGCCTGTGCCTCTCCATGTGTGTCTGTGTTGACTGTTAACCTAAAAAAAATGTGCCAATTTAAACTTCCAACTGCTTGGGATCTTAGAGACCTTCTTCAATCTCATGATGCCTAAAGAGGACCTCTGTAACAACCTAACATTTCTTATAATAATCCTGTCAACCCCTTTTCCTCAAGTTGTTCCATCCCTCCCTTCCTGCTTTAAGCCTACCCACCTACATTTCGACCTCACTCCTTTCCCTTTTATTTCCCTCCTTCGCTTAGTCTCTCCATTTCCTTCAGCACTCCTCCTCTTTTCTTTTCTCCTCCGTCCATTGCATCGTCCTCCCCTTGTTTTAGAGGCTGTCGGCTATATGATGAAGTGCACATATTGAGAGACTCTGGTTCCCATCTTCACTTCCCTTTATCTCCCCCGTTTGGAGTGTCAGTGTTATTAATGCAGGCCTGGGGTCCACAAAAGGGAGAGAGACACAGGGACAGAGAGAGAGAAGAAGAGAGAGAGAAGAAGAAGAAGGACTAGAGGGAGACAGAGAGATGGCACATGGACTTCCAGCAGCAGTAAATACACAAGTAGGAGTGGGAGAGAAGGAAGAGGTGTGTCATGGTGTGATTTATTACATGCGTTTCATTAGGCTGCAAACAAAAGGTCAAGGAACCTTAAGGTGGGCCTTGGCGAATGATGGAAAATGCAAACAGTCGTAAGTATTCTTAGATACAATTAACCTTTTCCATCTCTCAGTGCTCCTCTCTCCCTCTCTCTTTTCCTTCCTCTCACTCTGCTGCCGGGGTGCTGCAGGTCTCTCTGACCGCAGCTGCTGTTCCTCGACACTTATTAGGCTGTAATCTTACAGTTCATGATTTCTCTTTTTTTCCTTTTCCCTCTCTTTGCTCTCGCTCTCTCAGTGACTTGGCTTGGCACTGTGAAGTGACCTGTGCTTTGTCGTGGAATATTCTTCTTGAGCTAATTTGCAGGCAAAGAAATCAGAAGCCGTCCTTTCTTTCAACACAACAAGACCAATTTCAAAACTCCAGCAAAGTCTCTTGTATAGTGCAACTTGTACATTTGTCACACTGAGACATTGTTACAGTATGTTCCTTCGTGAGCTCAGATTTTGCACTTAAATGTCAAATGTTTCCAAAAATATATTCAATTCAGACCACTGCTGCCGCAGTGACTGGGGACCTCTGCTTGTTTTTTTCTTGTCAACCTGAAAGTGCTCTTTGGAAATCAACACCATGCAATTGTAAAGAACATTACTTTAAAACATCTCACAATATTTTTGTGTCTTTTCATTTATATTTTCACCTAAGAATAAGCATAGTACTAAATTCTTTTCTATACCTAATTATAGTTAGAAATAAAAACACAACAGCAACCAAAACCTCACAAAGGTTCAATTGTCAACAATTTATAAAAAATTAAATAAAATTCCAAGCAGTTGGTATAACTTACGTTTCTCACCTTTAGTCACTATTGTAAGACCAATGTCGGTTGGCCAGAATTAGCAGCTGATATTGGCCTATTGCAGATATATCGGTTTCAGTGTAAACGCTTTCCAATATGTGCCAATATTAAAACTGTTTTTTAAGGCAAGGAAAAAAAAAGTCCTTGGACTACTGGTTTAAAAATTGTGTTATTACATAATCTGTCTTGTGGGGGGAGATTCATTATTCATTTAATAAATAGTGTTTACTGTTTAGTGCGCAGATTTTTAGGGCCCACTCACACTTGGCCCTGTTGTCCCATACTGTGCCGAAGCACGAATGTCGCCCCTCCCCTCTCCTCTGCTGGCCTGCACTCACAGTGCTCCAGTCTAAGGCCGTAATCAGACAAATCAGGTGGTTTGTCGGGCGGTGGAAGTGTCACATAATTAACATAGACGGCCCCATTCTGTGACGTGAAGTTGTTTACCTACTAGCCACTACAGTAGTTGAACAACAACAGTTAATGTTACAAACCTGAAATGCCGACTTGAACGACAACACTACACCAGGCAACTCCATGTCTGTTGGTATCTTTGTAGTCCCTGCAGGAGGGATTGTAACAGCTCAGGATAGGTCATAACTGCCGTGATGAGTTGTTTCTCCATCTTGCTGATGCTAAAAGCTCCTGCTAAATGGTAAATAAGTCCTTTATGTCTACTTTGCATCTCTTCAGTCGCTGGCAGATGCCCCTTTTACGT
>JAQLOL010000012.1:11147162-11174731 GCA_029783665.1 Naso thynnoides
ATTTAAATAGGCGTGTCTCCAACACTTTTGCACTTGCTGTCATTCACGCAGTCACTCTTAGTAAATCACCCGCAAACCGCAGTTCCACCCCACACGCAAAATTATAGATTGCGCACGCAAATTAGTACACGCAAATTGGGATCTTAGTAGATCTGGCCCTAAGAAAGCATCGCAGGTGATCAGATCAGAAGTGAACAGCGCTGATTACAAGCTTGCAGAGGTGGGACAAAGTCATTGTTTTGCAAGTCACAAGTCAGTTTCAAGTCTATGCTCTTAAGTCTTGAATCAAGCCTGTAGTAAAGACAGGCAAGTCTCAAGTCTGGTCTGACAAGTCCTAAACTTTGAAATTCAAGTCCTAAACTGTTCATTAACACTCTTCTAATCTATTAAATTTACACAAATCATGAATGTCTTTTACAAGAGCACAACATAACCAGCTTCTTCATAGTTTGTTCTTTAAATTGATTGGATGTTGTCGGATACTTTAGACAAGGTGGATTCCTGGGAAAAAAAACTATTGACTTGCTGAGAATGAAAAGTGTTAACTTTAGTTGATTTAGGAAATGAAGGGAAATATATTGATTCATGGCACGCTTTTTTAATTAACATATGTTTAAATCTCAAATATTTGGTCAAAAGGCTCAAGTCCAAGTGGAGTTGTTAAATCTTTTAATATATTGTCAAGTCAAGTCTAAAGTCATCAAATTTGTGACTCGAGTCGGACTTGAGTCCAAGTCATGTGACTCGAGTCTGCTCCTCTGCAAGTTTGTAAACAAGCTATATGATACATACAGCTACTGGATATTTTTTTAAAGTGCAAAATGAAAATACACTTAAGCAGATTCAGAGAAAAATATTGTAAAGACAATAAAACCTTTGTCTTTTTCTTACAGTAGTTTAGAAACGCAGTTCATCCACTGATATTCTTAAGTGAGGAATTTTTCTTCTGTTGTTTCAGGCAGTTACTAACAGCCTTGCAGATTTGCATGTAGCAGAATAATAAATAAAGTGTTATCAGGCAAACAGAGACATACAATACTGTTTGTGGTAAATAAAAGCATATTAAATCCTTAAGAGTTATTGGAGTCAGAGTATTTTGCTGTGTCAGGGTGCAATTGCAGCTGTCAGATGAGAACTGATAGTGTAGAGTATAAACACACACACGCACACACACAGAGTTATTGCACATAAAGGTTTATAACGCATATTCCACATGCGAACATATTAAATGTCACAGGAACAAACAGCACATATAGACAAGCTTTGATTTAATTTTCACCTCGAGTTAAAAAAAACAGTAGAGCAGATGTGTTGTCTCGACAGCTTATCATATTTACTTAAGTGTGTTTACTGTAAACATCTGCTTTCAAATCCCTGTCATTTTTGATTGCAAATTGTCATTAACAACTATATGCAGATGTTTCCAATGTGTTGCCCTGCCCACAGAGTCACTGCAACATTGATACTAAAGACACAAGTTGTTGTAGGTCTCCACTTGGATGGGAAGGAGCAACCAGATTCTTACCAGCAGCCACAAATCTTTCACTTTAAGTCATTATTACACTCCTCAGCATTCTTTCTCATACAGTTCTTATGCTACATTGGACATCTGTACTTTGTGCATGCCAATTTTGTCACTGTGCAGTACTACATAAACAGATAAACAGTGACAGATGTCGGGTTTTGAAAAATCTAAATGGTTTGTTTGGACTAATACGGTATTATTTTCATTTACGACTGAGATATACATAAATATGCCTCTGTGTTTGGTTGTTAATCACAAGTTACGTGTCAGAACAGATGACAGACTCTGATGGCACATCATCCTTTGTGATCACTTCAGTTAGTGCTTGTCTGTGTGATAACAGCCTCACACATTTTGCTGTGTGAAATAGCACATTTAACTTCAACATTGCTGTCCTCCAGCCGCATGTCAAGCCTTTATTTTTTGGCCTGTATCCTTATTCTGGCATGTTGTTTCACTGTGAAAGCTATTTTATGTTCTTCCGATGATTGTCAGAATTACACTGCTGGCATCTTTCATCTCATTATGCACAATGGAAAGAAAAAAACATTCAAACGCAAAATGCACTTTTAGCACATTAAGCAAGAACAAAAATTGAAACATTGAAAAACTGAATATTTAGCTGTTGAGTAACAATAATGCGCTGTGGTACAGTAGAAAATCGTGGAGTCTGCCATTTTGCCTGCTATTTGATCAGGATGCAAAACAGTTTTTTTCTGTTGTTTACTCCAGTGTGAAAGAATGATTGAAGTTCACTGTGTTAAAAAAAAACACTGACAATTCACACAAAATCCAGTTAAAAGAATTTTTAACTGAGCCAACTGTAGAAGTTTTATTATATAAAATGTACTCATTGCCTCGTTGCAGAGCTGATACACAAACAACAAGCAGAGAGGACACAGGTAATATAGAGGTAGATCAGATATAAAAGGTGAACTTTAAGTGCATCTTTAGACTGTGTAACTAGAGAAAAAGTGTTTTCAGGCAAAAGGACACGGAATCTCACAATGTTTGCAGTTTTTTTGTTTACAAAGCATTTTTCTCCTCTTGCACAAACTGTACAGTTAGTGTGTGCATATGTGCCTATTGGAGTCTCTGTGGCAGCAGCAGTGACTTGTCAGCGATAGGGCGACAGATGGGAGTGTGTCCATCCATGTTTTTGTGAGTGCACAAATGCAGTGTGTGTGCATTTTGTGTTTGAAGCAGTGCAGTGAAGAGCTAGGTGACCTTTCGGGGGTGTAGTGGTGGCATCACTGTGACAGTGTGACAGAGCGGGCCTCAGCTGTCCTGTAATGGATGAGCACTCTCAAGGTGAACACCTCTCCTTCCTCTCTTTTCTCTTCCCCCTTCATTGCATGTGTCCTCTTTTCCACTAAGACTTACCATGTGTGGCCCATCCTCCGTTGCTTGTTTTTGACCCAGTGTGTGTGTGTGAGTAATGATTTCATTTTTCTTTTAGGTTTTTGTATTTTTACAATATTTCCGTAGAGCTTCTGTGTATAGAACACCATTTGCACAAATACTGTCCAAGATATTTTGTATTTAGAAGATATTAAAAATGCATATTGTTATGAACAGTGGACCTTGTTCATGTTAATACATCACATTTTGGAGTCCCAGGACACAAATACCTATCACAGCCAAGGGGTTGCACCATTCTGGTTTAATAGGGTTGTTAGAAAGCTATAAACTACAACACTGCAACAGAGTTAGCCTTCACAGCATTAAGCTAGCTGTCAAAGCTGCTTGGATTTGCCAAAGCCATTACAGTCATCTTTCTTCTGCTTATGAATCTTCACCATCCCACGCAAGCTTAAAGTGATTTTGTCACAAGATTCAATATGGCATAAAATCTAGTTGTCAGTGTGTTCAACAAATATAAAAACTGATTCATTAAGGTTACATTCCTCTGTGACGAAGGGCAGATGTTTGAAATTTTCCTCCCCATTCACTTAAATTCCCCTTCCAAATATTGTGGAGTGAATGATTAATTTAATTTGATGAACCTATTCAAACCAGGTGTTTGTGACATTTTTTTGTTTGTTTGTTTGTTTTTTTCCCCAAAAGTGTTTTCATTAGTTTTATCCTTTTTTCTTCTCGCAGAAGCAACACACGACACGGAGCTGGCATACAGAAGTGCGCATGCCCACACGCTGCTCAATGTAAACAATCAGGACTTGAGCAGGACTACTGCTACAAGGCAAACTTTGGTAATAAGTGAAGTTTATAATTTAGCAGTTGTTGTTGTTGTTGTTGTTGTTGTCATTTTTCATGAAGTGCATGGTCATGGGATGTAAGCTGTGGTTGCTGGCTGCTGGACATCAATAAACAGTAGGATATTCTGCAGGGAAACATCTCAGTAATGTGTGTTTGCAGCAATCGTTTTCTTGACAGTGACTGTCATGGTAGGATCTATTACTCAAGAAAACTGCTGTTCCCTCGATCCACCTGTACAGGTAAGCTAGCTAGCTAACTAGATCCTTAAAATCAATCTTAAAATCAGCTTCAACCATGATCGCTTTTGTTGTGATGTTCAAAGATGTGCAAAGCAAATAAATTTGCTCAAGAATTGCTGAGCTTGTTTACACCAGCAAAGGCCAGAGAGTGCAAATCAGATACTTCTGTCTGAAAGACCGGATCTGTTTTTGTTTTAAAAAGATAATTATACACAAACAAGCACTAAAGTAACAAACATAACTCGACCAACTTGATCCGTTGGTTATTTAATTTATAAATATCACGATGTGTTTAAAACTTTCAATTTAAGCGCATTATATTTTAGTTTGTATCTTTTCAATTCAAGTGAAAGGGGAAGAAAATTTCAAACACCTCCCCTTCATCACAGAGGCATGTAATCTTGGTGAGTCAATTTAATTATTTATTGAACACACTGACAACTAGACTTTACACCATAAATTGAATCTTGTGACAAAATCACTTTAATTGTGTTTCTCTTAAATCACAATTTTGGCTTAAGGTTCCCACAGCATTTCCATTTCGGTGCCAATGTAGGCGCCTGGAAACAGTGCACATTTTCCCCCATCAGTAATTATTGCACAACATGCTACCTGCCGTTGTTGTTCGACATTGGTGATGCAATACTAAGATTTAAGGTCCTTCCTTGGGATCAACAATGAAACGTATTAATATGTAAAGTTTTTTTGTGTTAAACCGTCAAAATATAATGTGTGGACACATGACTGCTTCATTATAAGTTACACTAAACTAGTATCTCTTCTGTTACATCCCATAGAGCTCATTCTGTCAATTGAATATCTGAAGTGTTCCAGCAGCCTAGCTGACACTGCCCTTTCAAAGAGGGGATGTATGATAATGAAGTAAAAAAGGCTCACACTAATCCCTCAGAGGGCGTAGGTGGGGATGGGGGTTTGACGGGGTGCACAATCTGTTCATGTTATTGATCTAAGCTGAGGGGACATGCATGGCAGGTCACAGCAACTTGCATGATATTGATGCGTGGGCAAGCAGCCGGCCACCCACATCTCTGAGAAATGGACCCTGCTGTTCCTCTTTCAGGCAGAGCAGACTGTGTGACACTGTATTATTCAGGGCAGTGGGCAGTTTGAATAAAAGTTATGATGGCCAAAGCAGTCCCTGACATTACCTCACATATGCAAGGAAACTTTTATTGAAATAGTTTGACAGACTTTTCAGCCCGGTGAGAGATGAGAACTGAGAACTAGTGTAAATGATGAGAAAACGGATGTTTATCACTAAAATGTTACATGTGTGCATGTGTCAGAACTACCGCAGTCATGTCAATTGTCAAGTCAATTACAAAAATATTTAGACAAATGAATTCCTTGTCAAGGTTCGGCTGAAGCAAAAATATGCACGTTGGCAAAGGGGCTGATTGTGGCACTAGTTGATGGCTTACAGTTTGGCAGAAACATTGAATTTGAGCAAAACAGGTGAAAAAAACTGTATTAATGTAGCTAAATCAGGTTAATGGATTGAAAAGGTTAATTTCTTTAAATATGGACATAAGATGCAGTTCTTTGCTTAAGAAGCTGTACATATGCTCTAACATTTGCCTTAAATGTTTTGAAACTTGACATTGAAAAAAATGTCAGGCTATTTTTCCACTTTTAAAGCCCCTCTGAGGACTTTCATTTAGTGCTGATTGTAGAGGTATGTGTGGACTACTTACTTTTGTAAAGATCTTGGGCGCATCTGAAGTCTCTTATTTGTCGTTTCCTCTCTCTTCGACCTTCGCTTGAACCGTAAGTTGTTTAGGCGACGCCATCTTTAGGACCGTCCCAAAGCTCTTATTTGTACAGTGAGGAGTGAGGAATGAGGAGCAATCATCGAGGAGCGTTGAGCAAGGACACACAAGTCCATCCTCGGCAAAAGTCTCTCAGTTCAACGATTTGGTGTAAAAACTCTGCCTCCACAGCTGGAACATTTGAGCCAGATGGTGGAGAAGCAATTCCAGTTTAAGTGGCCCATATTCACTTCTTTCTTTGCATTGAATCAATTCAGATGTACTAACGTGAAGGAGTCCAGAGAGCAATGATATTTAACACGTAGATTATACCAGCGTGATAATATTTTTAAAAAACAGGTTACATCGGGAATTAGTGAAGATTGGAAAAACAGAAGAGGGGCTCTACATAGAATTTGTAGTTTTCATGGAAATATATGAATGGACAGTTATTTTCAAATCACTTGACTTGAATTAAAAAAAACAAACAAACACAGAGGACAGCAGTAGTCAGGAAACACTCCAGCCACTTTGTGCAGCAAATCCAGCTGCTCTGTGTCATTATAAAGGGACATTGCTTCATGTGACGCCACCAAGGAAAGGATGTCTAATTTGTCTTAAAATGTTTTTCCTCATTTCCTCTCTCCTCACTTTGGTTTCTTCGCGCCTCTCTATCTATCCATGGTGGGCAGGACAAAGATGCAAGGAGCAAAGCACGGGCATTTGTTTTGGAAGAGAGTGAAGGAACACTTCACTTATTTGCACAATACCAGTTCAGCCATAGACAGAAAATATTGAAAAATATTATAAAAGAAAAATATGCTCCTGCTTCCAAGCATAGCTGGTAAAAAGACAGAGCAGCAGATCGATCATGCCTGTAGACAAAAAATTGTATTTTGGGGTCTGTGTGCCTTAAAGCTTTTCATAGCATTTCCGCTGACTGAATGGGCCAGGCAAAGGCATTATAAAAGAGGGGATAGTAATTTCCAGTCTTCTAACCAATGGTCTCCTTTGCTGCTGTGGGTAAGATTTGAGGCATCAGTATCAAATTTAGACTGCTTCATAACTAGTTAAAGTTTTTCAAGTTCGTTGTATGGACTTTAATTTCATGTTTGTGGGGTGGAAATTTATGTAGATAATACACACAAAAGAGGGGCATGAGCAGTGAAAAAGAGGGATGTAATCCTGATTCAATAGTATTTGCAATCAAGAATGTAAAGGCAAAACAAATTGGAAAAAAAAATTGTCAAAGAGAAAAAAATAACAGCAATGGAGGTCAAGAAAACATAATAAAGACTAATACTGCACATATTTATGGTGTTGCTGAGTTATAAAAAACATTTTATTTTGTCTCAGCAAAGGTTTTTTGACTGAAAGGACCTGGTTATTTACTAAACACAGTGAGCAGTGAGCTCACTCACTCCAGCTGTGCGGTTCGGCACAAAATGACCATCATTTAAGTTTTGTCACTTCAGCTCCATAGCTACAACACATCACTCAAAAGTAATTGAATATGCAGCAACTTTGCCTTAATCGTCTAATATGTTACTGTAAACAAGTCTAACTAGATTAACATTTACACACAGTGATATGAGAAATGTGCTATACATTTGTGCTTTGTAGTCATTGAGTTAATTGTCAGATCATTAAACGTTAATGACATGATTAGCAACGCTATAGCTTGTTCAGCAAAGCACACGCGGCCTCGCCCTGTACTGGGAAACAGCAGAGCGATTCAAAGAAGATTGCATTTGTGACAAACACCATTCCTGACTCATCCATCATGCTTGCCAAACTTAGACATTCATTATAAAGTTTGCCGATGGATGCAGCCCGTTCTGCTCGGCCATTCATTTTTTAGACCCTGCCACTCTCCCTCTCTCTCTCTCTCCATCCTCTCTTTTCATCTCCATCTTTTTACCTCTCCCTCTCTTTCTTTTGCAGTTCCTGTGCATGTGCAGCACAGTGCGAATGAGTTTCTCTTGTTTCTCCTCTCCTACTGTGGACTCAAAGATGCTGAGCAGCAATCTAACAAAGAAGGCAGTGCATTAATTAAATACAGCAATTTGCTTTCCTCTCCTTTTTGTTGTGGGAACAGCGCCACTAAGATTGATGAGGCACTGTCCAATACACAAGAAGCCCACTACATCTATATCTAAAGGCTGATTGTGATGGAACACCCATTGAATGGCCAGTATATATTAAGATGTCAACTTTTGTATAATAAGCAGTGTTGGTCTGTTTATTCATATTTTATTTCATTTCTTAATTTTTTGTCCTCTTTTGCATGTAAGCATATTTGAATCAGTCACACTAATAGCCGCCTTACAAACACAGTTTTAGCACTTGTCTTTAAAGGTAGAAGAACAAAGAGGAGATGGATTTGTGGCAGAGGAAATCCTTTACATGTGAAAATGCTGCAAAGTGCCCGTCTTCAAAATCTACACTATATCTTCCTTCTATTTTCTCCTTTATTTGTTTATGAAATGTAACACAGCACCTTTTGTAAATATTCACATCAGGGTTAGACCACAACAAAACGTTGCAATGGACAATTATAACTGGCTGGCAGAGGTGACATTGTTGGGGTGAACATACATGAAGACATGCTCGACTCAGCTGGCAGAGCCCTAAAGCACCCACCCCTTGGGGTGGGGTTTAGAGGTTGGGGTGGATGTGGCGTGGTGCAACGCAGAGGGTTAGTCTTTGCCGAGGGAAACCCCAACCCCATTCTCGATGTCCATCCGGCATTGCAGATGGACAATGGTATCGTTCATCAGACCAACCCTAGTTCACAATGTCCATGCCTGTTTGTAGACACACAAGGTGATGAACAGCACATTATAACTCTGAGCATGAAGGAAAAAAGAGTGACATTAGGAGTGCTGAAAGGGGACAAAGGAGATGAGAAAAAGTGCTCAAGTGCTGAAGTCCCATGGAAGAGCAAAAGGAGCCCTTCAGATGTCTTCTCATTATCATAAAGCCCCGTATGGATTTCACATTGCATGGCCATAATGACCATAAGTAAAGGTTTTCGTCAGCCATATTCACATCAGTTCCAAAATATTACTAAATGTTTCTGTTTTGGTATAAACCTACAGGGATGTGTCTAAAGTCACAAATGATGTGTGAGAAGGTTCACTTTGGCGAATAACATAACACCCAAAACACTAGATACATACAGAGAACATGACAAAAGCAGTGCATGTTAATGCTGTGACTGGTAGCTCCTTTAAAGGCACTGTATGTAATATTTTATCACAAATTACAGTAAAATTCCTAGAGGGTGCTCAAATTAATACTATGTAGTGTATGCACCGGGTTGGTGTCGAGTTTAAACTACGGAAGCTTAAGAGTGTTTGACCGCATATGAAAGTTCACTGACATGCATTAAACTGTTCCAGACCAGGAGCTGAACCCAAGCTCCCTTGGTACTGTAAAAAAGCAGGATCAAATTAAGACTTGGTGAAATGATTTTCAGTGTGTTTGATTGAGGTTTTTTTTAACCAAACTCTAACAAAGTCAGAGTTTCCAGAAATGGTAATGCCATTGGTGCTAAAATGTTACATCTAGCTCCTTTAAGCTTGCTGCATTTTCTTTGTTACAGTCCAATATTTTCGATGGCTATTATTAACACATATTACCTATGATAGAAATACACCTGTCAGCATTACAAAGGAAAGTGCAGTGCTTGGATTGAGAGCAGCAGATTTTTTAGATAAAAACCAGCCCCAGGATCAGACAGAAATGTGTGTCTTTGCCTCCTTTTTCTAAAATCTACAGTCAGCTTTTTTGTTTTGCTGATGCTATCCGGACACTAATCTGCCAGGTTGTTGATTTCCTCCCAATATGAAGTCTCATCTTGGAAATCTGGCCAGTGACAGTGGTGTCGTCTACAAACTTGACAATGGAGTTCTCTCTGTGTCAGAGTTGTAGTCATCAAAACTACCTAAAACATATCTTTCCATCCCTAACACAATTTCCTGTTGGTTATCAGCAGACATACTATATACCACATTACATAATTAGTGACTCGAAATATACAATTAGACAGTGTAATTACTTCCAAAAAAAAGCAATGCAACAGCTATCGATATTATATTTCATTTTTGATTCAAATGACTTTGAGAAGTACATATAAATTAGTTTAATTACGATATTTGCAGATGCACTCTTTCATTTTCTACCATCCTCCAACTCACTGAGGTAACACTTTCCATCTAATGCAGTTATCTCAGAGCTTAACTGAACACCCACCTCTTTTTCAGCACCGCTTTGTTTCTTCGTTGTACTGCTCCTCTTTCTCTCGCTCACCTCTGGCCTCCCTTTGGTGCCACATTCTCTCGCCTCTTCACTCTAATTGATAGGAGCAGACTTAGTTAAGATGTCACCTGAACACATCCAAAAGCCTCAGACGTGACGACAGCCCACCATCGACAGTGCACCCCATGCCACACATGGACTAACCGATGGTTAAATTGGTATTGTAGGAGGGTCAGGAGTACCTGCCGCCCTCAGGGAACATTTGACCCTTCCTGTCACACACTTGCAAACTCGTACAAACTCTCCACGCTTCAGCTGGTAAAGCCCAAGCCCTGCAATCCTTTAACTTCCACAGCAGCTCACTTAAAACATACTGCCAGCAATGCAGGTAATAAAGCCTTTCAAATATGCACATAATTACACATGTGCACACGCAGCTCAGTAGAAACATGTATTGCAAATGGTAATTGCTCCCCTAGTTCTGACCCAGCTGTCATGATCAATAGGTGCGACCAGGTGATTAGACAAGACAAGCACCCAAAGTCATTGATTAAAGGCATCCATTCCATAGGATATAGATTTAGGAGCCCCTCCACTGCACAATGAGTCAACCCGATGGGATTTATTGTGTAAAGGTTACAAAAGGGTAGAGAATCTTCTCCTAAAGGATTTTTATTTCTAACACGATGGAAGTTGACCTTTTCAAGAAACTTTGTCAGAATAGTGAGAGATGAAGTAATTGCAGAGCACGCATCTTTAAAATTCTGAGTATGGACTGTCTTGTTTGACAGAAGGGTTAGGGTGAAGGGTTAATCAAGACATTTTGTCTTTATTTCCTCTTCTCTTATGACAGGAGGCCCTCTGGTGTTTATCAAGATTGATTCAGGAAAAACTAACAACTAACCATCTTTGTCCTTTAATCGTAGTGACCACTGCAATAAAGAGACAGAAAAAGAAAATTGTTTCAACATTTTATAAATGATACAAAAGATTAATACAATAATAAAACACTAAAAGCATCATTCCTAGATTTAAAAGTTATTGTTAAAGAGCATATTTAAACTACATACAAAAATTATATTTTGAAAAGTTTAGTTTTAAGCATTTTCAGCCCTCACATAATGCATTTCAAATAATGTAAAGCTGAATTAGATGGCATCAATAATATAACCATTGCTATTGCTGCATAGCACAAATCGATAGACTGCAATTGAATTGTTTTTGTAGTGGGTTTCAGATGATACTGTGGCTGGAGGTTCATTAAAGTGTGCGTGTGTGTGTGTGCGTATGCATGCTCGTGTTTGTGTGTGTGTGTACAGTCGATGAAACAGACTCAAGAGGACCAAATGGATGCAATATTGTTACTTTGTGAAATAGTCTGAGGATAAATTTATTTTTAAAAATGCAAAACTGTGTTTTAAAGGTGCAATTTGTAAGATCTAGAAATAATTTTAGTTAAAAGCAGTCAAAAAATGAACTAATCGTATCAACAGAGTGTTTTTTTTAGTACTTTAGTACTTTAGCACTTCACTTATAGCCTGCATCTATAGGCCCGTTTCCACCGTAGGAACTTCAGGGTAATTTTACAGGGCCGAGGCCATTTGTGCGTGTTTCCACTGCAGGAACCATCCCAAAAGGAACCTTTACAAGAACCTTTACAGGAACTTACTAAGTCCTTGCTTTGGAGTAGGTACTCAGAACAGCCCTGAAAAAATCCCGGGTGGTGATTGGATAATACGCAAGGTAATGTGACGTCACAGAAAGCGACCGCCGGCATTTTTAAATATGATAGGTGGACCAACGCCGAAGTCCATCTGTTAAGGAAACTTCCAACAAAATAATTCTTTTGATTATCTTGTTGTCTCGTTTCCTCTCTGGCCTTTTCAGCTTCATAGAAAGTGTTACCAAACATTTTTCCGAAAGGTCCCGTGGTATTCACCGGAAGTGGCATGACTTAGCCTCTCTGAAAAGACATGAGCTGTCCAACACAAGCCTGGATTTGAACAATAAAGGGATGAAGGCTGGGGTGTAGGCAGCAAGCTCTCCAACAGCTATGGTGTGTGCAGCTTTGAGAGGAGAGATATGTGTAAAAACGGAGACATATTTAAATAGCCCGCCTTGAGCAGAGCATGGCTGTGTGACTGATCGGTTACCATGATGTGACTGTAATTTTTTGCTTTAATTTCTCGGGTTAGGGCTCTTAAACACCCAGTCAATGGTTGGTCACTGTTGGGCCAAGAGTGAGTGCTCTTTACAATCTCAGCGGATGTGACAGTTTTGTTCACTGCTCTGTTGGGACTTAAGGTTTCAGGTCGGGATAAATCACATATATAAAGCTGAACACCTTCAGCGTTACTGTCTAAAAAGAAAAGAACTGCTCGCACTGTGCCACTGTCTCACTTGTGCACCCTGGAGGATCTCACATGAGAAATAACTAAGATGAGACATGAAGCATTAACCTTTCTACCAAGGAGGAAAGGGAAAATTAAGAAAATGAATAGCAAAAAAAGGTATTTTAATCCATTTTATAGTTTTAGGGTAGGGGGAAAATAGGGTCAAATTTATCTCATATGAAGATAAACATCCTAACACTTCTGTGGATAAGAACTGGCCACAAGTCTGGTCTGTTGTGCCAGGGTAAACAGAAAAAACAGGAAGATTTAGCATCCTACCTCCTGCTGTCACACGGTGGTCAGCAAAAGTGTATCTCTGGAAACTCGCTGTCAGGCACAATGGATTGTACTTAATTTCCAATAAGGTGCTTAAGAGCGATCCCTAATCATGCCTTTAATTAGAATCCCTTGGTCATTAAGGGAAGATAATTCAGTGAAAAATAACTGCTCTCTGAGGGAGCAGCAAAGCGGCAGACGGACAAACGGTTGCTCTCTACACAGGCAAAGTCCTCACCGATGTCAGAGAAGGCCTAACTACGCAGGTTAAAAAGGCTTCATGCATTCAACTTTCACAAGACTTTCAGCCAAAAATGGAATTATTATGTCCAACATTGTTGTTAAACAAAGAGACTTTCACTAAACTAGCTTTGAAATTCATCCTATTCAACAACAAGCAAAAACTAAAAACCCTTTCCCCAACAAAAAGGACAGCAAGTAATGATAAATAAATCCTGAGAGCTGGTGTTGATTAAAATGCTATAAACAGATATTTTAAAGGCACATTAAAGGCCCCCAAAGACAGTTTACTCAATTAGCTTTTGACTATAACCAGTGTAATCTTAAATTAGCATGCAATTTGCCAAAAGTTGGAAGAGTTTTTTTTTTTTTTTTTACATAACAGATTTCTGATTTTCTATTTTCTAATTTTGGTTGCGGCCTAATTAATCATAAATGTGTCATCGCTGAGAAATTGTTGAGATTTGAAAACATGTTTTCAGGGTCTTTAATGAACGTCTTAACATTAAAAAAAATCTTGTCTTACTGACCTCTCGTAGTTTAACTTCACGTCCTGTCGCACTGACGTCAAAGTGTACTACAGAGGTTCTCGAGACAACGGGACATTACTGATGGGATGGGTGGCAAATTCTGATAAAATCTTAAAGTGGCTGGTAGATTTCAGACAAGTAACATTTTTTTTATTAAGTGGTTGATGCATTTTCCTCCAATTACATTTTTATATATAGATAAGAGTGATACATTACAAAGACCCACAATTAAGGGGAAACATGATGGACTCACAGATATTGATGTATTTTAAGACTTATCCGTCAGTAGCTGGTAGATGTTCACATAAAAATAATTTTCCACACAGTTTTGTTAGTAACAGTGATGCTGGAGGTTCAACACATTCCTTCTGTTAGGGCAGTGAAACACTTTTCCAGCTTTTAATACTGGTACTCTTCTTTGTAACTCTTTAAAGATCAATTCAAAATGAGGCTGCAATCAATATATTAAACCATGTAACAACATGCTCAATTTAAACAACTATTGTTCAATCACATAGAATGTATGTGCACGTTTTTTGGTCCAAATGTCTGTCTGCGACCTTCGTAAGGCCGGTAGCGTTCAATTGCAATTACTCTGCAATTTGGTTGTGTTTTTTTTAATAGTGAATAGAACGGAGGGAAGAAGTTGAAGGCTGGCTGGCGATGACATATTTTGGGCTCACCTTAGGTTCACATTTCCAGCTTATTCCAGCAATGGTCTCACGTGTGGTCAACAGTGTTCAGCAAACATGTTTTTATTCAAGTGTTTTGTGGCCTGAAAAAAAGGGAAAACACTGCATATACTATAATCCGCCTGACAGTTCTCAGCTAAAAATAAGTAGGAAGGCACATACAGGGTTTACTCTCCATCAGTCCAACGACTCGAGTGCTGCTACACATGGGCACTAATTACACCTGCCTTCTACCAGCTTGGCATAAGAGAGAAAATAGATCATGTGAAGCTAATAATATAAGCATATGACTCAATCTAATACCAGTGATAACTACTCAAAATTACAGTGTTTTATTATTATAAATTTCCTGATTCTAAACCACTGAGGAAAAGTGTACTTTTTCACTACTAGCGGTGCACCAATTGCAATTTTCATGGCTGATTATTTATTTTGTGCAAAGTCTAACCTGCCAACACTATTTTTTGCCTATCCAGATCTTATAACTGTAATTCATCAAGCAAAAGAGACCTTCAAAAAAGAAGACAGTTCTCAGACAGAAAAAATAATTAATTTTTACTTAGTCAGATCAAGTCCAGTCTGCTTGTCTGCTTGTATGTGGAGGACGGCCGGTTTCCTTGAACCAGCTGAGCAATGTGGATGACAGAGTGAATGATCCAGGATTATAAAACGGCCTTATTTCACTGCTCTTACTTCGGTGAATGAGCATGCTGCTCTGACGTGGGCGCTTCTCCAGAATTCTCCATGTTAAACCTCCATGCTGACGACATGCTGTTCGTGACTGTAACACGCAGCGTTTGGCTGTGGGGCTCTGATGTGCTGCAGGGCTGTGAGGCGCAATGTGCAATGTAAAGCGACACACACATGCAACTGCTTACACAATGAAGGTCTCCCGGTCTCGCCTCGCATCAACTGACCAGCCACCTCTACACACTACCTATGCTGTTAAACCAGGACTGGGGACCAAAAGTCACATGATACCAAAAAATACTGTATTTACTTACTTTGGCATCATGAAAAAAACATATCTCGACTGTAGTGAGAGGCTGTGTGCAATTCAAACATTTTCCTGCACATGGTAAAACAACATTTTTTAGAGGAGTGCATTTATAACTTCCAGTATATCAGTCTTGGTGAATGTTTGGAACAATTCAGTGATGCTCCAGTGAGTGTCCCGTGTTATTTTTTGTGTAATGTATTACTGTATCTCTTTCATTTGTGTGTCGCTTGTTTTCTCTATTACCTTGTATGTTTGTCTTGTTCGTGTGTGCCTGAGATTCAATCTATGTATGTGTGCATTTGTTTGTGTGTGTGTGTGTGTGTGTGTGTGTGGATATGTAGCGGGGTTTGATTAATAATCTCTTTTCATTACAGTAATCAGGTCTGGGATCAGCAGCGGTGGCAGGATGACTTAGAACTCAGGGCCTCGCCTCATTAACTCTCTGTGTCCAACGAGCGACACCCTCGCGACAAATTGAAATTGCCTCAGCCCTGACTCAGACTCTTCAGGCTCTTCTGCTGTGAGTCCAGTGAAAGTAAAGATTACATCCCTCCACCTCTGTCTTACTATCATACATGAGATTGTGTCCCAAATAAACTGACTTCTCTTCCTGAGGAGGCTTTTTCTTCATTTTTAACACAGCCCTCATGCATACAGCGATTTGCAGTGCTTTCCCTTCTACTATACTTTAATATGTATGTGTTGAAAAGCATTATCTGACCCCTTTTGTCTTTAATCTTTTTCCACACTGTTAACCTTAAGTTCACTTTCCCTTTGTCTCTGCTCCTGTTTTTATTGCTCTCAATGAATCTTCTCGTATACCAAGTACTAAATATATTCTCTTCTTAACCATGACTGCTCTCCTGTCTCCAATAACCCAGCGACAGCTACTTTGATGAAAACGAATCCTCAGTTTAAATCAAAAACACCACTTGGTAAATACACTGTTAGCTGCCTTGAAAATCTGGCCTCCAGCATGAGAAACTGTGTTTTTGAACTCATTAAGCACTGCTAACTCCCACTTGCACATTTGATGTCAAACTCTTCTGCAGCTTGACTCAAGTTTGCAAATTCAAAGAATCCTAAAAAAGAAGGATGTATGGGGAGTTCTTGTGCATGATCAGACATTGTGTATGGATTATCTGTGGACATGTGCTGCTGTATGTGTTAGTGTGTGCCCATGTGGTTTCAAATTTATATGTTTTAATGTACTTAGATAAAGCGCCTAAGACTCAAATTATGACCTGCTGTCATCTTCATGCCCTCTGACTCCCCACTCCTAATCAGCCCCATTGCATGTACAGCAAAACAATTTAATTAGTTGTACTCCAGTTTTAGTAATAAAACTTATCACAAGAAGAGAATTAATTATTTATTAATTAATTAATTAATTAATTATAATTAATTAATTAAGAATTAATAATTTTTCATTAAGGTCCCTATGAGGAAATTTTACCGGTTATGAAGCAGTCTCAGTTTAATACTAATGCCTCACATCTTACCTACATTGACAAATGAGACCATCAGCAAGAAGATTGGAGATTACCCTCCTGTCTTTGACAACGCTTTTGCCCAGTCCGCACAGTCAGCAGAAATACTACAAATCGCTTTACGGCAAAAAGACTGTAAAAGACGATGCTGTTTACGAGCACGATTGATCTGCTGTTCTCTTTTTTACTATCTATGCTTGGAGGCAGGAGGATGTATTTCTTAAGATAATTTCAATATTTTGTATTTGTGGCCGAACTGGTATTGTGCAAACAAGTTGCGTGTTTCTTTCACTCTGTTACAAAACAAATGCTCTTGCTAGACAAAATCTTTATGACAGTAAGCAGTTCACACGCAGTGCTACAAACAACACAAAATAAAAGTTCCTTGAAAGGGGCTTTAAAGAGGCAACATTAAAAAGTTAATATTTTGCTCCAATTTTCCCGTGTTTTGGAAAGCTGCGGTGCAGGTGTGATGAGAATTTGAATGTAATTATCTAATTTCAGCCTCAAGTTATCATCAAAGCTACTGTACTTGGAAACATCAAGAGCCGACAGAGCAGGGGGCCTCTTAATCAATAACACTTAAATGCTAAGATCCTGGATCTGGGTCCCTGTGTTAGAGCTAAATAACCTCCATATTTCTCTGCGACTGACACTAATGGGAACCACGCTGCGTTGCACAACTCACCGCCCTGCCTGTTTGAGCTTACTGATGCTCAACCTACTGATTGGGTTGTTGACTGAGGTCATCTTTTTCTGGGCTGACCACAAGTTGTGAAGCAAAAACTTCAATAACCCGCTGGGCTAATGCAATTAGCAGTCAACAGCCATATAACTTACTCAAGGAATGAGGGTCGCCCAAAGCAAATGAATGCAGTTCGGGTCTGCGTGACAAACAATAAGGTCTTCACAAACAGGAAATATGGAAGGAGGAGGCAAGAGTGATGTTATGGTGCAGCCTTGGTGTTATCAAGTCATCAGTGTGAGGTTGGAGGGAGATATAAAGAAAGGTGAGCAGTGTGCTATCAGCATGGAATAGGATGTTATCACAGAGGGGTTTTGTCCGTTTTGCTCTTCCTTATATCTGATAAACACTCCATAGTTACAGAGTGTTCACACTGCCAGAGATATGGCATTGCTAAAAGTGTTTTTCCCTGTTAAGCGAGCACAACAGACAGATAAAGAGCTCAGAGTCTTATGGTTTACCTGGCTGTTACAGGAAGAAATGTGACAACTTTTTTTGTAGCATAGATCATTCACAATGCCAGGACCGCATGAGTTTTTGCACATTTAAGGATTTTATCTGAAAAAGTCTCACCCAAAAAACAAAAACAAAAATGATACCATGCTTTGAATTTTCTAGAAATGCAAGGAAACGTAACCAATATTATACAAAGTACATGTGCATATTTATACAATGCTATCTGTGACATTTTCCAGTAGCAGCACCTTTTTTTTAAATTTTAAGACAAGTACAGGAAAACACTGTGTTGTCGATTTTAGACGAGTGATACTGGCTAAGTATTCTGAAGCCCAAAGCAAAAAAATCTCCAAAAACTGAAGCAACTTCTGCTTTACTAGAAGACATCCAGGGTGTTCATCGTCTTTTCTCTCGTTACAGTTTGATTTTCAACCTGATTACAATCAGTGCTTGATCTAATTAATGAGGTGATTAACTGCTGTATTGATCAACTGATCAATCAAACAGCTCTTTGAAGGAAATTGAAATCCTACGTCCTGTGCAATTACTGGGGATATTAGGGGTTTAATTAGATCCTTGGTTCAATTTCGTTGAAAATTTGTATGTAACTTGGTTACATTTGTATATGGACATTTGTTGAAATGAAAGAAATGGTACCAATTGTTTAAAAAAACTGCACAAGGTGTGTAAATTGTGACAAACTTTGAATACATTTCAACAGCAGCAAAAATTCTTAGAAGTTGTGAAACAATCAGAATTCAGATAATTTGGAAAAGTGTACTTACATTTCGTTTTTAATACAACATAAATCAATTGTACACTTCAATACATGCCTCTGAAACTGTAGCCAATCTGTATAAATCCTCAGGTACTTTCATCATCAGACTGAGTGATGAAGAATTTGAGCAGGACAGGAGGACAAATCCAAACCGCAGTCTTTTAGCCAGCCATTACGGAGTCTGCAATCAAAATGTGCTTTTTCTGAGTACACGCTAGCTCCAATTGTTTTGAAACAGATATCTTACTGTTTATTCCAGCAAAAGAAAGGCATTTTTATAGGAGAAGGCTACCTTAGCCTGGGTACATTTTGTTTATCTAGGCTTTCTAACCATGGGTAATGCTGGCCCTGTGGTCAAACAATCAATGACTTGAGTGTCTCATAAGATAAACAGGGAATGTTATGGGGTTTTTTGCAGCCAACCTTCAAGACTCTCTCCTTCTCTGTCAGAAAGAAACAGTCAAAAAGAAAGAAAAGGTATGACGAACAACTTGTGTGACAGAAAAGACATGATTGCAAACACAGGTAGAGAACACAGAGGGAGACAGAGAGATGAAATGAGGTAGTGGCAGTGGGGGCTTGTAGCTTGAGAAGGTGACCCTGAGGTACAGGCAGGGCTGTTCATTTAGGCAGGCAGGGAGCAGAGCAGTGACAGCCACTACCAGAGCAGTCGAGGACCCCTGGAGAGAGGCACTGTAGCAGAAGGAATAAGAGAATTTAGATTAAACAATCCCACACTGCACAATGTCACCATGTTGATCCTGTTCTCTTATTAGAGGCAATGTTAGACTCGAGCACCTGAAAGATTAGAAAGGAAAGGATTGAACTTCTCTGAAAAAATGCCTTTCTACAAGAATTAATACAAAACTTGGGGTATGTTTAGTGTAACTGTTGGCTGTGTTTACATTATATGTTTAATGATGAGGATGTGACAATGACATTTTTAGGGATGGGCATGATTTATCAATGATCGTTAATTGATCAAACGTAACGTAACGTAACTAGCCTACAGGTTACGTGGTGTGGGTCTTGAAACGATGCAATGAACTTCACAATGTGGCAGCAATAAGACATTTTATCAGAGGGGGTGATATTATTTTTAGGAGACAGAACCTATGAGCTGCTGTCATGGCTACCGCAGATATCAAATGTAAACATGAAGAAGTCAAGGCAAAGTTTGGCGTGAGACCGTTTTCAAATTTTAAAAATGACAAAGTTTGTTGTAAACACTGCAAAGCCGTGTAAAAGTACAATACGACAACAACCCCCATGATGTACAACTTGAACAATATAACGTTACATCCGACCACGGTTCACGTCAATGGATCCTCCAATCAACTTACCATTACCTCAGTCTTAGCACAGAAGAACCGCGATGCACAACGTTAAATAATGTTTTTTGATTGAGTTGTTGTCATTTGATATGATTGTTTTTTTTAAATGTTTCTAAAAGAAGGTTAGTTGAGTATAAGTGCTTCGAAAGCTCGCGCTTGGCTGCACTGCATGTCTTCTTTGTTTTTAAACAGCCGAACATAAACTGCCTTGTCTGAGAGGATTATTGTTGGACAACAAATATTTCTTGGAATAAAGATTTAATTGAGGGAAAACACTCTGCATTTTGTATTTTCTGTTACAGGCATTTCTGATAAGAGAAAACAATGATTTAATCGATAATTGATCGGTAATATTCCCGGTGATCAAACAAGGAGATTTCTTCAAATGCCCATCCATAATTTTAATTATTAATTTATCTGTAAATAACGTTGTTTCTTAATCAATTAATTGTATTAAGGACATTTCGAAAAGAACACTTTGCAATTCCCCATAGCCTGAAGTGTCTAGACTCCTAAGTTTGCTTGCTCTATCCAAACAACTGCTGAAAAAAACCCAAAGATATACAGTTTATATAAACAGATAAACTTTACATCCAAAAAGCTGACATCAGATAAAGAGATTTTGATTACTGAAAGATGTTTGAATATCAAACTATTCATACATAGTTTCTGATGACTATCGTGTATCAATTATAATAAAATTTTACACTAAATTTTTGTATTTTATTTTGTATGACATTCCTTTTATTCTTGTATTTGGAAACACTATATTCATCACTTGGCACAGTCAGTAAACACACCTTTAGCAGCCTGTTTGTGGGAAATACAATAGAAATGGAGCAAAAACTGTTTGGAAAAGTTGTAAAAAAGTTGACTTGATTTACTAGTATGACAGTCAAACATGACTTTTAGCATGTAACATGAGTCATGATTAAAAGTTGCCTTCTGCATTATGCGAAATGTGTGCATTTGTTATCCCATCCTGAGGTCATAACAGACAGTAAATATAATGAAAGGCTTTTGCTGACAAAAAAGAAAAAAATAGTAACAAGGATTGAGTTTGATATGATGTAAATCTTATGAACTTTCAGGTACAACACTTAAGAGTTCAAGTATTTCAGATGTTTAGCAGGGAAGTCAAACAAGCCTTACAGAAGACAATGACCCCATGTGGAATCCAATCTGACCATGAAAAACAGGCAGAGTGAGAAGAAAAGGAAGATAGTGTATGGACAGGGTTGGCCGAACTCATCATTACTGGGTAACTGGACTCGTAATTTTTCCACCTCAGTCTCATTCCCCAGTTCAAGGACACATCGGCTGCTCTGTGATTGCAGTGTGGCTATACCAGCAACACTCCCTCCACTGTGGTTGGACGGCCAGCTGCCTGATGTATTATATCTTCTGATTACCACCCACCACACACACTGATAAGATCCCAGCTGGAACAGGACAGAGGCCACAGTGCCAACACTCAGTCTGTGTCTTTTCAAAGCCAGTATCAGCATGCCTGTGCATATGAGCATGTTTGTCTGGCTCCTCAAACATCAGCACACCTGATGGCTGGTGTGAAAAAAGCAAAATTTAAAAAAGCTACCATTACTCACACATTATCCACACAAACAGATGTGCTCATGCACACACAAAACACAATCTATCACCCACGTATGATTAAACAGACATAAAACACAGATACATTTCAAACCACCTGTTAAATATACCAAAATAAAGACATTGTAAACTTTCATTTTGAAATCTTAAATGCATTTTTGGTAATGCTTGTTGTCACTGTCAAGTTCTCACGATAACATAAATGTAAGGTGGAAACAACTTTAACTTAACAATAGACACAAGGGGAAGACTGGCAGCTTTACTCACATGTTAGCAACACATTTGCAATAACCAGATGGTCTCACTGTACCCACACTGTTTTCTGTTTTTACGACTACCAAGGCTGCTGTGATCTCTTTTCGTTATTATCACAATTGTTGAGCCTTCTCTTTATGATGGAGAAATTTTTCATCAAGACACTCTCTGCTGACTAATTCTTTTTCTTGAAACAGAGTTTGTCTCCCATTAGTCTGTGCATTCAGCAACATAATTATATTTCTTAGTAATAAAAAATGGGGGAAAGGGCTTTTGTTGCCAGAGAATGTCTCAGCCTTTTATTTTTCGATGGGGGGTTTCTGATGATCACGTCTGCATGTAAACTGTCTGAATTTATAATGCGGCACTGACAGATGCATTTATTTTCTTGGCCACTTGTCTAATTCAAATTTTACGTTTATCTGAAAGCGCTGCCTCTTCTTCTCACTAGTGTGACAAAATCCCTCTGGGAAAACAATTACTGTTTATAAGTAACCTCTAAACATTTGAAACAGTGATTGAAAATAGACATGCAGATGTTCACTTCTCTCTGCTGTCTGATGTTGATATGACACTTGTCTGTATGTCACTCATAGGTATTCTGCTTTCTGTCTCAAGGGGGCATGTGTATGTTGTCACGGACGGTGGACACAGCGCCCTGGATTAATAGGAACGCTCACATACATATGGATTTGTGCAATCAATGTAAAAAAACAAAAACATTCAGCTGCAACACAAATGCCACTCAGGTGGATGGGTTTTTACACCAACAGCCCGTAGCCATTTATTCCATAATCTTTCTCCTCCTCTCACACCATCATTTCTTTCTTCTTTCCCCACATCTCCTCAGTCTCCAGAGGGTTCTTCCTGATTCATTATTTCCTGTCAGCTTGTGTCTCCTGAGGCCTCCCATGCTCCGGAGCACCTTCTCTGACTTCACTTGAGCCGTTAAATGGATACACCTCCACTTGCTTAACGGCTGAATGCGATATGTTCAGGCTTCAGCTTTTAAACAGATAATGTGCTTTTTATTGACTCGTGGAAAGGTTTGTGCTTTTGACTCAAGGTTTATTAAGTGCTGCCAGATGCCAGACTTAAGGTGTGAAGAGGACGATGTTTGACTAAAGTCTGCCCTTAATTCAGTTTGACTTTCCTTATAACAACAGCGTCATGGCCAGTGCTGTGCCTCTAGTTTTCCCATGTGTTTCCCTGTGTTCCCTCTCCCAGAATATCCTGTTTTACAGTCTGTCTCTGTTTGCATGTGTGTTGTCTGTCTGGGTATTTTGCTCTTTCTTCATCACCTGTCTCCTGCTGCCAATCAAACTGCACACCTGCTAACCATCCACCATTAAAGCTCCAACAGTCTATTTACTGTAGTTCTCTTCCTGCAGTATTCGCTAGATCACTCTGTCCCCCGCAGTGGCAGAAGTGCTCCAGGCCTATTCCTAATGTTCTTCTAATCTTTGTAAGTTAGTGTTTTCTCCTGCTCCAGAAACTTTTTCGCCTGCATACCAGCTCTAAAACCAAACGTCCACCTGCAACTCCAGCCCACTGTGCCATCCCTGCTCACTCCACCATCATTACCCACTAAATAATATAATACTCTACATACTAAATACTCTATTTTTCTCATAATGCTTTATTTTTTATAACAACTCCTGATTCTGTTCCTTCATTTTGGTCACATCTTAAAATAATAACAAACAAGTGACCTTTTGAGTACCAAAAGCTGAGTTTTCTGCAAATTGCTATAAAAATGGTGGTTTGTGCAGTTTTAGTAAATTTTAAATTACACAAGCATCACCAAATGTTGAAGTAGACAGAGAATATTACCAGCAGAGTATTGATGCCAGAGTTGTGTAAATAAATGGCAGGCCAACCAACAAGTCTGCAGTGCTGGCGAGGCCACTGCTCACTCTTAAAGCAACAATATGTACCTTTGACCTCGACCTGCGATGCACGTTATTATGTCACACAAAACAACAATTTTAGTAAAACTGGGTCACATTTTTTCTAGTTTGCCCTCTGATGTTCTACAACTGCTCTGTCTGCAGCCTTTTATTTTGCAGAGCTGTCCCCAACAACTACCCACTGTTGCATCTGCAGTCTGCAGGTGGTGCAGTCTGCAGGCAGCCTACATGTTGCTTTTAGAAACCTCTGTGAATTGCAAAGTTGAAGCAGAGCAGTAACAAACATCAGAGAGCAAACCAGTTTGACTCAAATTGTTGTTTTACCTGCATTGTTAAGTTTCAGTTTTTGAAGCCGCGGGTCGCAGTAAAGTCACATATTGTTGCTTTGAGTCCAGATCCATTTAATAAGAGTGGCGACTGTTCAATTACAGTATGTTCAGTGAAGCTGATTCTGAGGTTTGTTCACACTTAACACCTGTTTCAGTATTTTAATTTCTCACTCTCCTGTACAAACGTATACAAACAGGAATAAATGCTTCCTCTGCATCTTGTTTTTCGTTTGCTTGTTTTTCTGTTGATTCTGTCAAGCCAGCATCTGTGTGTGGCTTTTAGTTGGTATTCATGATGTTTGGGGACACGAAGGAAACAGACGAAGGACAGATCAAATGTGATTTATCCGGTGTCGGACAGCCAGCCAGTAAACTATACATGCTGAGGAGGATCAGGAGGTCACAGAGGCGAAGGTCAGGACTGCATAAATACTGACAAGGCAGTCCAAGACAGCTGTGTGAGGAATGGGAGATGTGAGTGTGAGTGTGGAAGATGGTACCTATTTCTGAAAAATAGAAAAAAAAATTGAACACTGTGTATTCCCATACCTCTCCTGTTAATTTAAGAATACAGATTTACTATTTCCGCTAATTAGAGTGAATATGATCATATCAGGAACACATAACTTTCTATATGGACTGTCACTTGAGCTGTACTAAGGCACTGTTAATGAGAGTTCTGTGAGTTACGAGCAGTGGCAAAGCAATCTGGCACCGGGTTATTCGGGTCAGACGCCTTGATGTTCTGACCTGAGACCTTGGACTGTCATGTGGCAGTGCCAGCATGAACGTGGTCAGTGCTGTTTGACAGGTCATCATCACAGTATACAGAACGGACAAGTCTACTGAATTGAATGCATTTGGAAGTGACACAGGGCTGAATACATATATAGAATGAATGGAGTTACTCTAAAGATGACATTTCTGTCAATTATATAATAAGTAGAGCCCAACCAATATGGGATTTGTAGGGCCGATGCAGATATTAGGGAGCAAGAAAATCACGATATACGAAATATCGTCCAATATTCTAGATAAAATACAGATTATTGGCTGACGGCAATTATCAAATACCTGTGACAAAGATATGTAATGGAGGCAGGATATCTTACATTTTTAGAAATCTTATTCCAAACATAAGTGCACTGAGCAGTAAACACTTTTTAAAAACAGTTTTAATATTGGCTGATAATATTGGCAAACCAAAATATTGGTTGGGCCCTAATAATTACAGTGTCAGATTTGATCTGAGTCTATTTATTAATATATGCATTAAATTAGTATTGAGTAAATGGTCAATTTTCTTCAGGTTAAATGAAAAGAAAGTGTCTGGAAAGAGGAGCAATGAGACACTTTGGGGCCCTGTTTCAGACTTTTCCTTAGGGAAAAAAAATGAACTACTACAAATTAAAAATAAACCAAATTTATCAATGAACAGGCAGCCTGTAAGTGATTTTTCTCAAAGAGCTCCCAGTTTTTATTTGCCAAGCACAAACTAAATGCCTCTGCCAATATAACTTGCATGATTTCTCATTTTATTGGAAATAAATTGTTTTTAATTTTGCCTGGTTTTGATGACTGCAATGGCTCCAATTTCCTCTCTAATTTGTAAGTACTCTTCAACATTAAACATCTTAATATCCTTCGACAGCTGGCATCTAGGCGCTCACTGTCCCTTCTGTCTCCCCCCACCTCTCACTGTGTTCCAGCAGTACCACAGTTGTGAATGTCGGCCTGTTTCTCCTCAAATATGACCTCGGCTGATTGTACTGCCTTTGGGGGCAAGACACCATAAAACTTCATGTATGTGGTTGTGTGTGCCACTGACAATAAAAAGATATACAACAAAACAGCTCCTTAAAAATGCAACCAAAAAATCTGGATCACCCTCTTGCTGCAGAATATGTATTAGGTTATAACTTCTGCCCCTCCATGTTAGCAGATGGGATATGGGTCAAACTAAAAACAATCCAAGTACATCCAAATATTTTCGTTTTAGTTGGTTCCTGTCACGTTGGTGTAAGTGTTCACCCTTCTGATAAGTTTGGTTTTTATCAGTTATTTGATGCAAAAAAATGGGGGATCCAGTGTCACGATTGACAGCTAACCCTAATAGTGATTGAGTTGGGTGGTTGTATGGTGTGGACCTTGATACCATGGCCCCATCCCCACATCACTACTGCGCAAACTCTATCTCTAAATGACGATATCTGTGCATTGGCTTATATGAAGTATAAAAAAACACTTCAGCAACTTCAGCTTTTAATTTTGGTTTAACTCGATAAATTACACAACAGATAAGTTTGTTCACTAGTGCTCAATAAGGATTCTATGCAGAGAGTAACACAGGTTGAAGCAATGCACTAAGTCTGTAAAAGGACCATGTGAAATGGTATCAACAGTCCAGTGCATATCAGAGTCATTTGTTGTCCTTGGACAGCCAGGAAAGCCACAAACGAAAACATAACGTGTGGTATCATGCTGCTCTGGTCCCAGAGGGATGATGCCCAAAGAAACAAATAGTTCAGTTATATCAAGTGAAGAGACAGACAGAGCCAACAGCAGTCTACAGGGACAGTCTGAGTATGACACGGGGTCCGAACAGCCCCATCTACATCTACATACCCCACTAACAGCTTCATGTTGTATGGTCTAAGCCAACTATTCAATCCACAGCTACTTATGTGTACAGTTGAAATTAAAAGTGGAAAAAAACATGCTTGCACATATTTGGATGAATCCTAATGGGAATTCTTTTTTAAAGCCTGACAAATATGGCACAGATATAATACCATTTCACCTGAGCAGGCAGACCGTGCAAGCACGGATCTGAGTGATCCAAGTCATGAAAAATGAATTGCACTGCTGGACCATGACACACACACACACACGCACCCTTCAGTGCCTTTCCTTCCACTTCACTGCAGTCACATTCATGGAGAGAAACCAAAATGTCACACAGGTAAAGGTAAGGAGAACAGAGAAGACCATGCAACACGGAACTCTAAAGTGCAGTATGAGACAAAACACATTATCTATGGAGCACTTAGTGTTAATAAATTCATCCACCTTTGTTAGCAGCTTTTATATCGCTGAATGTGTTTTGACCGAAAGATTTATTTTATCCACAAAAAACACCCAGTGGATACAAAATTTCAATTTCTCACTCCTGTAGCAGACATAGTATGCTGGCAAAAAATATGCAGTTATTTCTTTTCTTGACAAGTATTTCTGCCATTCCTAAGTTAAAGAGTTGTGAAAAGTACAATGATCCAGCATGAAGGACTTAAAGGACATACACATGAAGTACAATAGTGATTACAATTCCAGTAGTCCTAAACAATATTGTATAGAGTCACGTTTCTTTATACAATTTGTGAAATACTTTCATTTGTCTCTTGTGTTGCACAACATAAATCCAAGAGAAAACATTTCCCATTTTAGAGATTTCACAATAATATCAATTATTTTTATTTGTATATAAAGTGAAAAAATAATTAAATAAATTAAGTTTTGT
>JAQLOL010000012.1:11184446-11194999 GCA_029783665.1 Naso thynnoides
TTCCAACCCAATTAATAACCCCCCCCCCCCCCCAATCACCATCCCATTCATAAGGTAGAAGAGCTTAGCAAAACTGTGAGACACAAAAAGTCTTACCAAGTTCTTGTGTTTGGTTTGTCTCTTCTGTGCTACAATAGAAAAATGGCGGTCCAAAACAGCGGATCTGCTCCCTCTGTAGATATATGGGCTCTTCCTTAGGTAATGAAAACAAAACTACTCTTATTTTTCTGGTGATTATACACTAATAGCAACATTTATATGATTATTTTATTATTTCTGCCATATTCTACCTGTAGATATCTCTGGACCTTTAAAGTATTTGAAGGGTTTTTTTTGCACAAAGAAAATTTGGCAAGATTGTACTTTTCTCATTGGGAGAAGTTTTTGAGCACTTGGTCAGTGACTCCCAGGGACTGAATAAACTAACTGCACCATTTAATTACAACCATTAGCTGTATATAATGCTTATGCATTGTCCAGATTGTCTACCCAGATCATGCCTTTGTCTTGTAAATAAATGCAGGCACATCTGTTCACTTCCTTGAATGACCAACCTTATTTTCATATAAAAGTTGAAGTTACTGAAGTTACTGAAACTTATGTACATTTTTGAGAAATAATTAAACAGTTATGTGGCTATTTTTGTAAAATCATTAATGTAACAATGTGTGGATTTTTTAAACATATTTTGAACAGGGTTTTTTTTCTGTCGTTGATAAAAAGTAAATTGACATGCCTTAAGGTTATGCTTGTTTATTTAAAGCTGTCCTATACATGTTTCCCATTATTGCGGCTGATTGGACGTCTGCTAATCTTCATTCGGTAAAAAGAATAAAAAAGGTGTTAACTTTCACATATAATTCAACAAGAGAAAAAGTAGACAGATTTAAATAAAGCTCAGCCTTTCCATGAGTCGAGTTCTTATTAGGAAAAATGAAAAGAATTGTGTGGGTGTATCAGAAGTGTTTTAGGTCTCAGTAAGATAGGAAGGTATGCGATAAAGCATATTTTTGTTTTGCTTAAAATAGTACAATTTTAAAAATACCAAAGCCAACATATCCTTAAGCCCATTTTTAATAAATTCAACATTTTTTCTTTTAGCTTTTTTTTTTTTCATTGTCAGTAGGGTGGGGTTGGGGCTGAGGGGGTCTTAAAAGGATGTCAGGAAGTTGGATGTTTTTATGTGCCATGTTATCAATAAAGAAAATCAGTGATATTGTGAAATAAATGTGAGCTCATAATGGTGTCATCCTCTCTTCTAAATCTGAAAAATACTAAAGCCGCAGGGCAAGTAATAAAATGACTCTGCATTTCTTAGTAAGCTGAGTCAAGACAGTGAAAAATAAGGTTAACCAAAATCTCTAAAGTAGGTGTATTTTTGCAGAGGGCATCTCGTTGTTTCACTGCATCTCTACTCACTCTATGTCTTTCTCTTATGATTTCTCCATTTCAGTCACCCCTTCTCTCTGCTCCTCTTCCTCTTTTTCTCTCCTTTTACCTCAACAATGTCCTCTCATCCTCAGATAAATACACAGTCAGCAAAGGGACCTTTGGGAGTTTGTGGGAAAGCCAGCCCTCATCTTTCATCTTCTCATCCCGGCTCCATTCTTTCTTCCCGTCTTTCTCCCTCTCCTCCTCTGGAGCTTCAGCCTCCTTGTCTGCTCCTCCTCCACCCTTTCTCTCTCACCCCCAGCCACTCTCTCTCCATCTTTCACTATCTCCCTCCCACCAACTATCTCCAGGATTATCGATTTAGTGTGGGCTGTGATTGAGTCTCACTGGGTATAATGCAGGCCCTAAGGTGTCTTCTGAATGGAGAGCATCATGAGTTATGGACTAACTATAGTCACTCTTCCACAACACCTGAATTACAGGCAGACAAGGTATACACACACACGTACACACATACACACACAGGACTGCTTTCCCCCAATGCAATACAAGGACACGCACTCTGATCGTACTTACACACAGGGACACATACACACACAGATGATCTGATGCTCATTGTTGACAATATTTAAACTTACATAGAACTTACAGGTATCATTTTATAACCAGGGCCCAAAGAAATCTGTTTTTGTGTTTTTTTGCTCCAATTTATTTTTTGGGACTTCCAAAGCACAGTGTTTTTCCTTGTTTTTCACGTGGGCTCTAGACCGCAAGCGGCCTTTGCACGTACCTCCACATTTCTGACTGACAGAAGTCATTTGAAAATGCTCAGCTCTGTATTTTGGGATAAGTGACAAGTTTTGTAGTTTTTTGCCGAGTTTGCTGGCATCTCGGGCGGCCTCTTCTACATGCTTGTATTGTTTGGGAGGGGTCAGGAGTGTTTGTGAAGTGATGTACAGGTGGTCCCACGCATAAGCAACCCCCTGGAATGTTTTCCCCAGAAAAATGTTTTGTGTGTGTGAATATAAATATAAATATAAATATATTCTATGTTTAATAATAGATTCCATTTTTATTGGGCAGTTCCGCAATTTTGTCTGTGATTTCGTGATCACAGAAATCATTTTACTTGTTTGCTTTCCGATAGATTGCATCCAATGGTAACATCTGACATTTCTTTTATTTTCACACACTTTTGTCTTAAATTACATCCACGATTCAACAATATGAACAGTCACAAATGTGCACAGCATACAAATTTATCTTCACAAAAACAGACTCAAATTACAGCCACTCGAAACATCACCTGGGCTCGAAACATTACCTTTGTGGATGTTCCAATAAAATGCACATAAAGGGGGCTACTGTGTATGGACTTTTCTTTTGATTTTCAGTTATACTGTTTGGTCCAGCATTGGCCTTAAATATTTCTGAATGTGCGCGACTGCTCTGTGTTGTCAAAAAGTAGATTTACTTACCTTTCAGGCCTTACACAGCGGATGCATCTTTTTCGTGCGAATGATTTTCACAAGGCCAATCACCAGTGACAATCATGGTAAGTTGTATCTGCTGATATTGATAGCCTACCGATCAGCCTACAATCACATAATAATCACATAATCACACATAATTTTTTCAATCAATTTTCACAATAAAAGTCCATCACTGAATACAATATCCATGTAATGCGAATTCAGTAGAGAAGAAATGTGGATAGCTCTTGAAGCTTAGTTCCATGAAAATTTATCAACAATGTCCATTTTATCGTTAATGATATATTAAAAAAACAATCTTAATTTGCATTACATGGATATTGTGTTCAGTGGTGGACTTTTATTGTGAAAATTGCTTTAAGAATGCGGCAACGGGAAGGTAAGATGCTGCCTACACAAACATACGTTTTACTAAACTCTGTGTGCACCAACAATGTTTTCTACCTGCACCAACAATGTTTTCTACCCTGGTTTCTATGTGTAGAGACCCTAATAATACTTTGTAGGAAGTGTCATTTGATGTTGAACCTTCTAAGTGTTTTAAAATAGCATTTTGTATGCGTCACTCGAAGTGCCCTGTGCTCCGCCGTAGAAAGTCATCGGGCTTGAAAACTACGAAAATGGCCAACCTCGGTCAAGCCACAACCAACGTAATTTTATCTTTGCCCGAACGTTTGACTAATGTCCATCAAGAAAAAAAGCCTACAATGTAAATTCACGCGTGTATCACTTTAAATCTATCTAGTATCTGTCATGGTTTGAGTTTGATTTCGTTGTTTCCTGTTTTATTTTGAAAGCTTTATCCTCTTGTGTCTGTTCTGCCTTTGTGTTTCCTGTGTTGTCTTGTTTTCCCTCCTTTTTTGATAGCCCTGATTGTTTCCACCTGTTCCCCTTTACCTTGTGTATTTAAGTCTGCGTTTCCCTTTGTTCTCTGCCAGTTCGTTCTTGTCCATGTGCTTTGTCCACGTTCCTCGTCGTGACCTCATCTTCTTCTTTTCAAGTCAGGTTTTGTGCTCTTTTGTTGATACTTTGTCTCGTTTTGCATTTGACTTGTATTTATTTGATACTTTGTTTGATCTGTTCTTTTTCCAAGTAGTTTTTCCTCTTAGGAGTGATTTTTGTTTCTAGGATTTATTGTAATTATCAGTTTAGTGATTCTTTTGTTTCTGATAAGGTTTTGTCCTCCGTTGGAGTGTTTTTGTTTGATACTTTGTTATTAAAGACATTTCTTTTGCACCTCGTTTTGTGTCGTGCAATTTGGGTCCAAATCCTCGCTCGGTCGTGACATTTACTCTGATTAATCAGCATTTCCCACACGAAGTCGAACAAATGGGGCCCCGTGCTGGAAGCTCGGAGCCTCTGAGCAGCAGGACTTCAACATTCAGGTCAATCTGCAGCTTTTGGTGGGCTCATCCACAGCATCTTCCTCTTTGGTCTCTGCAGCTAACTCCACTCCCCCAAAGGTCAGTACTTGTGTGATTATTTAACGTTGCGCATGACCTCGCCACACAAATTAACTTTGATCACTCAGCCAAGTTCTTTGATTAAATGATTTTTGGTTTGAAACTTTGCTGGCGTGACTATGACCTTAAACTATTGGATTTCAAAGCAACTTCAAATATGTTAGCACTGTTTGTTGCAAAATGTGCTTCAGTAAGTTTTAAGTTTGGGCTGTGATTGGCTAGTTTGCTCAGCGCAAGACAGAAGCTAAAAAATGGACGTAAGTTAAAGGACAAGGAAAGGGGAAAGTCTTGGACAACTGATGTTTCCACATGCGGTTTCTAATCCCAGGATTCCACTGTGTAGGATTTAGTTGAAGAAGTTAGCCCAGACTGAAGGAATGACATTTTAATCATCTCTTTGCAGATTAAAAACTCCAGAAAAAAACAGAAAATTCAGTATTACATGAACTAAATGTATGTCATGAAATATTTCTCTACACATTCTTTTTATGCACCTTTATAATTAGCAAATTATCAAAACCGTTGGATGCACATAAATTCATTACATTTATTACGTTTTACCGCTTACATGTTTTTTAGTAGTGCTGACAATCAATTCAAATATTTAATTATGATTAATCACATGATTGTTCATAGTTAACTCGCAATTAATTGCAAATTATCATCTTATTCAGTTCTAAATGTACCTTAAAGGGATATTTTTCAAGTTTTCCCTACTCTTAACAATATGAAAGACACAAAATTATGCTTGTTTTATGCAAATGTATTTTTATATTATTGCAGCAATCTAAAACGATGAAAAATACAGTGATATAGTTTGATCAAGCACTCGGTGCTCTGCTAAGTTTAGTCTGTTGTGATCAGGGCTAAATTGTCTCATGTCTGTTGTTGTTGCTATGAGTGCCACTAAAGCTTCTTCAGTCTCGTCTCTGTGTCATACTAAACACTCACCCCACATTCAGGAGTCGGACCACACTCTAAGAGTTTCCCAGTATGATACAGACTACAACATGATGTCAAAAAACAGATTTACAGAGTTATTCTAGCGAGGTACCGTGTACTAACAGAGCTAGCCTGGAAGCTAACAGCTACTGCAACCGATCAGCACAAACATGGAGCAGTTCAAGCCGCCGTCATTGCTAAGACTCACTCACTAATACTCAGGGTTATCATTTGTTAAAAAAATTAACAGTGTGAAAATTCATTAGCTTTTACATGTTGGCTTTTCATCCATTTCTACTTTCAAATTCCTTAATTTGTATGCATTCAACCCTTTCAAGGTAAAGTTCTGCTTTTACTGGAATTAAAACAAAAGCATACACAAGCGCATACTAAACCTACAAAAGCATAACAAACATAAGCCTTGGCAGCGTTTTGGAATGGACCCACTGAGATTCTGCACCATGCTCGCTCTTTCTCTCTCTGTATGTGTATATGTGTATCGGTCTCTGTAAACTGACAGATACATATGTAGACAGGACTACCACACTATCATTAAACAGGGTGTTTTGTTTTTGACATCTGTTTTATTTTGAAAATTAGCCGGATTCTCTGGGCCTTTTCTCTGTGTGACTTCCTGTCAAGTACGATCCGCTCTGATCTGCTCTGTTCAGCTCGACAAAATCACTCACGGCTCGCGGAAAAGATAGGACAGACGCCGAAACAATCGCTGCACATTGTTCCGTTCCGCGGCGCTCCACGCCACCGCAGCAGACAATGTAGACAGTCAGACTGGATTACATGGGCGCCAAACGGGGACTGGCTCCGCTCCGTGGTGCTTCGCGGTGCGACCGCTTCCAGTGTGTTTTAGCTGTTAGGTCTATGGTTTCATAACATCTTGCTGAAGGGCTGGGGTTGCAAAATAGCCAGTAATGCTGATTAATGTGTACTGTCCTTTTACTGATAAAATAAACTGAAACTAAAAATGAGACCAAGACTCTCAAAGTGGTCGGTTCTCGAGTACTGCAGCATTATTCAACATTTCCTGGCTGCATTTCAGAGCACAGCGCGACACTGCTGGACAGCTGGAGTTGCGAGACTGACAAGATCCAAGGTATCACGGAATCACACGCGACGTATCTGGTATAGTTTCTCTTTGTCAGTGGCGCTACATGGCCTTTGAAAACCTCTGACCTATTGACTTCAGCCAGGCCCCAGCCATTATGTTCTGTTGATGTACTAAAGTGATAATGGATCTGCCGTCAGTATGAAGTGTTTTATATACTGGAAATGAGCCAGATGTTTTTCCTTGGCTCACTTCCTGTCCCGTTTGATCTGCTCAGTGCTGATTGACTCGCTGAGCTCCGCTCTCCGACTGATATAGAAGCCCTGCATATCTGCTGCAGAGGGCCCCAGACTGTTGAAATGGCGACAGAGTGGATATGCAACGCAGAGGAGTGTGTGGAAGCACACACATTTTACTAGAGTGAATCAGTTAGCTCCACCGCCAATGGAAACAGACCCAGCATGCATCGGGTGGAATTGAGGGGAAGCTTTCTTTAGCTGCAAACGCCTGCATGCACATTTCAACTCTGCTGCACTAGTGCTGCTCCAGGTTTCAATTGTTTTCCTCAGTTGTGCACATTCTGAAGCATTGTACAAAATTAGCCCATCTGTCTCGCATACTTCAATCTTGATTTTCTAAGAGGTTTACTTGGATATCAATAGGAAAAGTGTGTTTTGCTGAGACAATGTGTTTCCTTCATGCCGTCTGTTTCAGGTTGGTTTTCTGTTTGTGTATCCACGATTAGGCTCTGAATGGCTGGATATATGCCTGATCGCAGTGCCAAATGTTTGTTTGTAAGACTGTTTGTTGCAGAGCTTTGTTGTGTTAGCAGAGACACAAAGAGAGAAAAGCTGTCAAAGAGCAAAGGAAGTATTTTCTTGCCGCATCCATTCATAGCCACCAGATAAATAAGACAAACAAAAAAATGCTGATTTATGTTTCTCTTCTCCACTGCAACTAGTGCATTCTGACTTTCTAACTGGTCCGTGCAGACTCAGAGGAGGACCTTGTGGTAAATATAGGTTGTTATAGGAAAAGTGTTTATCGTTTACTTACTTGAGGGTTGGCATTTATGTATTCAACAGTGAACAGACTTGAGCTTTAGAAGCTAAGCCGCACCAGCTGGGGGATCTGAGAAAGTATTGTTTGGTAATTTAGTTCAAAAAGCATGAGAAAATGTGTTGTTCCAGTTAACAGTTTAATTTGTGGGCGGTAAAGGTTGTCAGGCTGGGTGATGCTTATTTTTACATGTGTGATAATTCAGCCTGGCCCTGAGAAACATTTACATTTGTGCGGTTCACAGTGCCTGTAATCTTTTTTTTTAATTAAAATCACTCTCCTAAACACAGGACAAAAGCTCTCACCAAGACAGAACACTTTGACCTGGACACAAAACGAATGGTTATCATTTTGTGTATCTGTGCTTTGAGCATTTAACACCCATTGAGTGTCATTCCATTGTAGCGCTTAAAGCTTTGAACCAGAAAATGCAACCGTATCCCTGGAAAATCAGCCTGGGTTCTGTGTCAAAGTGTCGACAGAGCCAGCCGAGTCCTCACTGCTACTGCAATCTTTATTGGGATATTGTATCTTATCCTCCATACTTTGAGAAAAAACTCACAAATTTCTTGAATAACTTCTTGTTTTTGTTAGTATTGTTGGGGTGGGGTTTTTTTCAAATTTCTGTTGTGAGTGACACAGATTTTTATTTTTTTATTTTTTCTAGTGTTCCTCAAAGCTGAGGTAGGCATCTTATGGAAATCAAGTTAGCTGTAGCGTGAGACTTCTAATGAAGCAACTCCGCTGCACCCTCATTGTTTTTTTTTCTTTTTTTTTGCCTCAGCTCACTTTTCATTTTATTTGTTGTCGTTCTCTCCTTGAAGCTGAGTTTGCACCAAAGATTCATGATGAGACCAAACGGTTGCAGGGAAAGTTGCAGCGGTGTAAACTGGTCCATCTCAGCTCGACTCAAGCCGGCTGACGGTGCCGCGTGCAGCTCACCTTGTCAAGTCACCAGAGGCCAGTTTTAGAACAAATGGCACGTCACTCGTTTCAGCAGTCAATCAGCTCGTAGTGGCGTCATCTGTCGCTAAGAAACGCAGGGTACAGCGGCCAGTAGGAACACGCACTGCCTAAAATAACCCATGTTTGTTTCATAGTCATTGTCTTCAATTTTTAAAGTCTGAATACAGCGCCAAGGAGAGGTGCTGAAGTCTAGAGTTCTTTCAGACCACCTGAATTACAAAATGCTGTAAGATTATAATGGAATTTTTGCCCAATGACACCATAACAAATAAATGAATAAATAAATAAAACTGCCTTCCTCAACTTTAACTGTGCCGTTCATTTAAAAGACTTTGTAGGATTTATGTAGCTTTTTCTACTTTCTGCATGCACTTCTGGAATTAGATGTTCTTAGATTAAATGTCATTGTGTTTTGCCATACCCCATGTTCGAGTGTTAATTGTCAAGTGTCCTCCACAATCTTTTTAAATCATGCTAATCATTGAAAGTTGCATATAAAATATGTATTTTTAGGGTCAGCAATTAGCATTGATTAGAATTAACTTGACATAACTACATGTTCAAGTAGCTGTAATTAATTCTAGCGAAAAGAAATGAAAGAATGTCTGAATTTTAATAGTACCTGAGAAATGTATTTTGTTATTTATTAAAAACCCTGAGAAATATTATTACAGTAAATTACAGGTTTTCAATATTCTTTTAGTATACAGCAAAGACAAAGAATCCATCCCAAGCAGTGGATAATAATCTGTATGATAGCTGCATGTAGTCTGCAGTTATTAAATGATGTGGGATATATTTGAAACCGTCACACTGTGCCATTCGTTAAAGCTGCACCGAGCAAAACAATGCATGCTACAGTCTGAATATGTAAAACCACTGACACAAGGGGGAATTTCAACACAAGCAAAAGTTTTAAGGTTCTGTCAAATAACTCAAAATTGCATCAGATTGCCGAAGTAACAATGTAAAACTCAGATCAGCCATGTGTGAGTGAGTGCAAATATACCTTGAAATTGGCATCACAATTCTGAATCAGTTGGTTCAAGGCATGCAGTGAGATTGGAATGTTCCATTAACTTCCCTCCCCCATTCATGTCTCAACATCAGCTGTAGCTATTACATCAGTCAGGACATTACCAGTAAGGTGAGGTGGGGAGAAAAATAGATTTCTTATGTGACAGGTCTTATCTGCCCTTTACTAAACACATTTGCAGGTAGGGAAGGGTACGCTAGATTAGTCAGTGCATCATGTGGAAGATGAGCGACAAGGGCAGGTGCCAATAACCCGATGCTAGATTTAAAAATTGAGAATTTTTCTGCAGAAGCGCTGGAGTCACACCAGCCAGTTGGCTGGCAACCCCCCAAACACCACAAATGGGACCCTATTGGTAAATAAACTGAAATTATTGTGTATTTTAGTTCTTTATTTATTATTTCAAAAAGACACACAGTGTGATGTGTGTGTGTGTATAAGCATTGGTGTAGCAATTTCATGATACATCACACTTTAACTCATTTATTGTAATTATGTCTGATGCAAAGAAAAAAAAACTTGCATCCAGAATTACAGAATTTGAAAGTAAATGTAAAGTCAATAGAAAACCATGATTTTCTGTTAAAATTTTCTTTAAAATTATAAAGGAAAACATCAAATCATATTACGGATGTAGGCTAACCTTTGTTTTAGTTTAGGTTATTTCATTCATTGTATGAAATTGTTCTTTAATTTTCTCAAACACAAAAAAAGATTTCAAATCTGAATGAAGGGGAACAGAAAGAAGAATAGTCTTATTTAATCTGCCCATTTATCCCCCCAAAACATTTTTTAAAGTGCATAATATATCACAGTATTACTCATATAAGGAGATACATATTTATTACAGATAACTGTTGTAGTTTAAGAATAATTTGAAAAATGTGAAAGTGATCAGCTAGACAGTTACCACGAGCTCTCCAACAGTGACCATATTCTGGTTTGCAACTTTTTTCATTTTCCGGGTGATGAAAAACTTAATAATATTTTTCAACACAAATTCTCGCTATTGATTTTTTTCACAGTATTACTTAAACACCACATGATTTAAACAAAACTTTAGCTTCTTAGCTTTTTTAATCCTTTCCCGGGTAAAAGTACCTTCAGTTTGAGTTTTTTATTTTATTTTCATTTTTGAT
>JAQLOL010000012.1:11212311-11237893 GCA_029783665.1 Naso thynnoides
GTTTAATGAAGTAGATTTTGTCTCATCTTTTTTCATCAACAAAAAATGCGTGTTAATTTCGTCACAGTCAGTGTTTATGGGTATTGATTTCGTCTCGTTTTCATCATGAAAAAACCCATCGTTGACAAATATATTTCATCTAGTCTCATATGACGAAATTAACACTGGTGCGTGGGTACATGAATCTTCACCCTTGTTGATCGTTTGTACCTTGAGCTGGTCCTCCTGGCCGGGGAAACTGGGAAATGAGGGGTAATGGTCCAAGGCCTGGACAGACGCTGCTGACGCTGCCGGAGGGAGACGGGGTGGGAGACTGAGTGGGGGAGGCCAGAGGGCTTGTCAGCTGGGTACTGGCCTGGATACAAGGAGAAAAACAGAGAGGAAAATATAGAATAAATCAATTCAAAGCGCACCATTTTCCTCATCACATTATTACACTATCAGCCACTAGGGGGTGGAATGAACAACAACTGATCTATATTTGTCTGGGCTTGTCTGTACCTGTGGAGCGTTATCCGGTTTGTAGAGTTCTCCTGGCTTGCTGGGCCTCTGCTCTATGCTGTAGTACTTGCATGGGTTCCACTGGACCAGAGGGGGGTTCTGGGAAGGCTGTGGTCCATTGGGGACACTTAGCTGCATGACCATCACCCCAGGCCCAGGAGGCGGTACTCCTGAGAGAGCATTCAAAGAGACAGGCAAATAAATAAGGTTTTATGTTTGAAAACAGAGCCTGAATATATGTCTCATCCACTTCCAGATTACTTTTTTCAACAAACACCTGAGTAAATGACACAAAGGGAGCACAGGTTGAAAGGATAAAGTGACCAACACATCAATAAACATTTGCTTAAGGCCAAATGGCAGCACAAAGTCTGTGAAAGTGAGGGTTTTTGGGAGGAATTTCTACAAATATTTCCTTTTTAAGGAAATCGATTTTCACGTTAAACGTGCGAATCACATGTCCCTCTGAACTTTTCCCTCATTACCTTTCACCTGGTTTTAGAAATGGAGAGTTGCAAATTGGATTTGCGGGTAACTAAACTGCAACACAACAGACATTTATTTTGGGAGAATAGTGCCCACAAGTTAGCTACTGGCCGAAATAATGGTCCACAATGTTTTACTAATGACCACTTTATGACCTCTTGACACCAAGTCTCACCTGAATATTGCTGCTGCAACTGTTGAGGATTGCAAGGGGACGGCGACTGTGTGATTTGATACTGCTCAGAGCTGGGAGGCTGCAGGTAACCTACTGACGGGCTGCAGGATACACACAAAGGGGGAGAGAATTAAGACATAGTCAAAGGATGTTCACATACAAAGGATACCCACAATGTTGCCGAAAGATTAGGGAAAATATTGCCTTATATGTTAGAAAAGGCCCCCACAAAAAAGCACTGCTGTTTTTTTTTAGGTATTCTGTGATAATATGTCAAGTTTTGCACAAAATATTTTCTTTGCTACGGTGATCATTTAGAGGGGTGATTTTTTTGTTGTTTTTTTTACGTAGGGTTGCATGAGGCACTTATGTCTAGTCAGTGTCTTACATGCAGTCATTATGAGAGAGAGAGAGAGAGAGTTCTTTCGGCTGATCCCTTTAGGGGTTGCCACAGCAGACCCTCAATCCACTGTGGCAACCACTACAGTGGCTCACTCGATCCACATATTGACTTGGCACATATTTTTCACTGGATGACGCAACCCTGGACATGACGTTAGTCTGTTACAAGGACTCTCCCCCAGTCAAGCCGTTTAAAATACTGAGTGCCAAGCAGGGAGGCATTGGGTTTTATTATTATAGTCTTGGGTCTGATTCGGCCGGAGATCGTACCCCAACCTCCCAGACTCAGGTTTGACACTCTAACCACTAGGCCACTGAGCTTATTACAAGCAGTCATCATGATGATCTTTATTCACGTATAGCACTTTCAAAACACAGTTGCAAGTGCTTTACAAAACCAAATTAAACACCAAACAAATACAATAAGCTAAAAGCAATAAAAACTAAACACAGAAACAGAAAATTGTATTTATTTTACTATATCAAAGTCACCCCCCGCATAAAACAGTGTGATGAGTGAGAGAAACAAATACAATAACTGAAAAGCATTTTTTGACAGGTAATGGTCAGTGTGCCTTCTGCATGGAGAAGCAGTGCGATGCGCTGGCTGGAAACAGAGCTTAGTAACTGTACCAACAGCAAATACATCTTTTAGCCACCAAACTAAGATAAATATGTCCCTTTACGTGTACGCTTTATACTTAAAATTTTCATTTTGCTGTCAAACAGTTGTTTCCTTTGGAACTACCTGTGGTTGTGTGGAGGAATACAGATGTTGTGCAATTGAGGGAAGGTGGTCCCACACGAAACAGCGGTCTTGCGGCAATGTAAAGCGTCAAAATTTTGAAATTGTAGTGTCAGAGGTAAAGGGTCAGAGGTACTTTAGGTGGGTGGTCTTGCTGGTGGCTAAAAGATGTGTTGCTGTCCCAGTTGGTGCATCAGCCTCTTCTCCACACAGGAAGCGAGCTCACAATTATGTTTAGCAGGTAAGACAATGACTGGGCATAAGTGCTTCATATAACCTCATGTAAAACATTTAGACCAATAACAACTCATTCATACAACAAATATGATGTATCCATACATGCATACCTTGTGCTATTCTGCTGTGTGGGTGTGATAACACTGTAGTAGACAGGCATGGGTCCCTGGACAGACTGGCTGACTGGTACCATCACCTGCTGCTGGTACTGCTGCTGCACCACCTGCTGATTTTCATTCCCAACTGGTACCTGGAGAAATGGAAAAGAAACCATTTTTGAAAAAAAAAAAACTAAAATAGAGAAACAAGAAAACACCTGTCATTCAAAAATTTCCGTTAACATTGCATCAGTCTGTCCATTTTCATCTTGTTCATGAGAATTTTAAATAAATTCTGCAAAGTTCTTATTGTGATTTTCTTATTTGATTGTGTAATATCAACCTGCCAAGGGGCTAAAGCTGAAAATTGGCCACTGGTTATAATTTGACATATTTACATATAAAAGTTCATCAATATGTATTGTCCCTGTTTTAAATAAATAAATCAACAGATTTACAGAATTGTCAAGGTTTTTTTTCCCCAGTTGTGACTGCCGTTTAAATATTTTAGACCAAATCTCTCTCCTGGCACTGTTGAACACAAGGCTACAAAGTGGTTAATTCATTGACTTTGTCTTCTGCACTTCTGCTTCAATTCTAACAGTGTTCAAAAAACAATACCATTGCTCACTTTGACCTTTGTCGTACAGTATATTTAGATTAAAAATTAACATACAATCGGACAGCGAAGCTGCCACTACTTGTTGTGCTGGGATGTGTTCGTGCGCTGAGGGAATATCATGACTGTAATCTCCATTGACATTCAACAAATCAAACTAAACAGAAAAAAGGCAGCAGCTTCAGTTATCTCCTTACTTTACTGTGATCACAGTGACAGCAGGGTATGAACTCAGCTTCACACCCACATCAGTTTCAAGATTACACAAGATGACTCAAAACTATCTGCTCCTCAAATCTACCGCTTCTTCTTCCACTCTGAATTTGTTGCAGTTGTCTCACTCAACTGATTACAGATAATGTATTTATCCTTCACCTTTGGATTGATCAAGGTACTGGTAAAACAAATACATTTTTGGGTTCATTTGGCTTTGTGTGACTCTTCAATATAAAAACAATGTTATAACTGTGCACCAGATGGAGCTGTTTAACCCTGGAGGATTTGTCACCTGTGTATGGACACTTGGTGGGGCTGAAAGTCCCTTTTATTTAAGGACAACAATAAACTTTCATTTTTGTATCCTTTCATAATTATGTCCTACACAGCTGACTTAAAATTGTCCTTACCTGATATGATGGCATCTGAGGGTACTGAACCATTATGCTTTGCATTTGTCCTCCCATGCCTGCCCTCTGGGAATTGAGCAGACCAGGGTTTTGGGGCTGCTGCACACCCATTATGCTCTGGTAGCTCGGCTGCTGGCTAGGAATCATGGTCTGGAGACCTGACAACAACAGACAACAATTGGAGCAGAGACATTAGCGTAGGGTGATAACGGAAGAGTACAGGGCAAGAGAGGAGACAAAGGAGAGGAGGGGCAGGTGGGTCTTTGTTTTTGAAGGGAAAATAACAATACAACAGGACAAAAGGAGAGTTGACCTCAACAAAGACCATAACAACAACAAACAACAAATTTCCCTTGACTTGCATTATACCTTATAGGTTTATATGCTTTATACCTTGTTTTCTTAAAAAAGAGGACTACTGTAGCACCTAATTGGCACAAAATATACAGTTTCATGATAATAACGCACTTGTGGGAGAAACAAAGAAAATAGGTCTCATGGCAATAAGTTTAAACAATTTTAACTAGATTGAACTCAGACGGTTTCAGCAAACTGGCTGATATTTTTTGAGTATAAACTTAACCTTTGCAAAACTCTTATTATAAACCAGGTAGCTGCCACAGACTGATGCAAGATTGAGTTGACTGAGATTCTCATGATATTTGGCAGGCCTCTACCATGAGCCAGAGTCCGTTCTAGTTGTCAACAACATCTATCAGTCACGCACTGTACGAACACACAGTCAACCTTCGCAGATCCCAATTGAAAGAGATTGAGGGATAAAGCGGTCAAGGTTTTCCAAGAAAAGAAGGAAAACTTCTATTTTGGTCTGAGTATATTTGACTTGGCAAAAGAATGCAGAGACAAGGCTTAAAATCAGCCTTTATTCTGGTGGACTTAAAACTGAGTAGGATTCAGCAGTTAGCATTTCTCTGCTGAAGGAAAACATATACAGTTATAAAATTCAAGTGGATTGTACCTGAGTAGATACTGTTCTGGAACAATTTTAGAGGAAACTTAAAAAAGTAAGTAAGTATAAACATGTGGACATCACTATGTAAGTTTTAACACAAAAAAAGAGTGTTTGTGTGTGTGTTGATGAGAGTGATTTTATATTTTTCTAAAAATCACCTGAAACACTGGTATTATGTATCTAAATGCAGCTATTTATATCTATCCATTCATTGAAAACAGACTGAGCTAGTTTTTGATTGCGCAGCACAGTGCAGCATAACAAAATGTACTGACCTGACTGCTGTGTGGGCTGAGGTATGGGTTGTGTGCGCTGGGCAGGATAAGACACCTGGTGGGACATGGGCTGGGGCACACGGTACTGCTGGCCTGAGCTGGGATACTGACCAGGAGGGTAGTATGACACCTGTATCTAAAGAGAAACAATAACAAAAAAAGTATTTAGAGAACATTAAGTACACAAAATAAGACAACAGTACCTGCTGATGAATCACAGTGACTTAGAATAGATGCCTTTAACACTGAGTTGTACATTATGTTTTGCATTATTTTGCCACCAATATTTCCAGACCCAAGTTCTTCACATTTGGTTTATCTCTTATCTGCTTTTGGTCTCCACTTAGTTTTCAAGGAAATATCGGATTCCTCAGCTGATAAATGCTCCACTATGTTCATCAGCTAGTTTCTAGGTGCATCTGATCACCTTTTGCTGCAGTCAGCTCCCGAAAAATGACGACAAAGTCGACGTATGGTACTGGGGACACTGAACCAAAACAATAAAGTACTACACTGACAAACCAAACAATTAGTTACTATAAAGTTTAATAGTGCTGAGGATAACTACACGGTTTGATAATGATCATCTGTGGTTTATCACTACCAGCAACCGCCTCCACACTCAGTCAGGTGATCTACTATTAATATTTAAAATACAAAGAATTGAATTCTGTGCTTCCATGTTATCAACGACAGTTAAACGCAAGTGTGGAATGTTGAAGTTTTAACAACCTGTGGCTTATAAAACTTGGTGAAAAGTATAACTGCAGAATTTTAAAACAATACATAGAACAGACAAACAAAGAAAGTTGACTGATGGGAGGATCAATAGTTCCTGCCTCCACCTTCATGTGCATACACGACAACAATCAGCCCATCTAGAGGCTGCAGCGGTGTCAATATTTGCACTCCTGTTACACTGTTGACCACCCACACATCCAACAACACAGCACAGCTTCCATTCCCAGCCAATTCTGTTTATACAAGTATGAGAGTCTAAGAATGAGGATAATCTAAGATGATGTGTAGGGTTATAAAAGGCACGAAAATACCCTGTCTACACAGGTCAGAGCAGAGCTTGGAACAGCAAAATAAAAGCACTAAAAATGAAATCTATTAAAAGATAGAAAACTGCAGTTTACACTTCAGTAATGCTGAAAAACTATTTGTAACATTGCAAATAATATGTTCACATTAAGAGTTCCGTAAACAAATGCATGTGGCATAAAGTGTAAAATGTGCACCTGATTTAATTAAATGCTCTTTTCTCCATTGCATCTACAGTGAAAGTCACTGTGGTTCTGGGATAGCATTCTTAACTATTGTTTGTACGATGTAATGGACAAGCTGTTTTAAAAGATACTACAGACCCAAGATTCACTTAATAAAAAGAACTCTACTGCAAATTTAGAAAAAAAAAATAAATAAATAACTTCAGCTATTAAAGGCTCTACTAAACAGGCCATCTTTCTATACAACTTAGACCCAGAGCAACATTACACAGCCAGATGTCTCCCACAGGATGTTAAATGGCCAGGTCAATTTAGCCCTCCCTACTCAAATGATTTATAACTACTTATGGTTTCAAGTAAAAGCCCGAAGGAGGGAAAGAAGAGTGTGAGTGACAGAAAGTGAGAGAACTCATTATTGTCACCGCCTCTGCACTCAAAGGAATGTGCCAGGCGAGTTGACTGACTGAAACCAAGGCTGTGAAGGTGATGCACAGCATGCTGAGCGCAAGGACCAAACTCCCCATTGGGTGAATCCTGCTGCTTCACAGGAATCCCGTCACTGACATGTTACACCAAACACTAAATGTACAAAACAAGAATTTTTTGCATTTTTAGCTGCAACCAGCAGCTCTATAGGTCGCTCTGTCAGTCTACAAAAATTCCCCACTCTTTAGCGGCCACATTTTTCGTCCTAGGAGGCTGAAATTTGGCACAGAAGTGTGTGTGTGTGCGCTTGTTTTCAAGCCAATTGGCTAAAAGGGGGCGTGGCAATGCGAGTGGCGTGGAACAAAAAGACACAAAACTTTTGAATGGTTTTGTGTAACAAGGCCAAGCTTTGTAGAAACACACTTTCATTGGTCATGACTTTGTCCCATCCACTTCCATAACTCATCAACCATTTGTCATAGAGTGTAGACTCTTGTGGGAGGCATCAATGCACATATTAATTTTCTGCAACTTTATGATAACATGTGATGCGAAAGATGACTTACACTTTTAGCTGTTGGTTGCAGCTAATGCAGATTAACACAGTTTTAATTTGTGATAATTATCAAATTTATGGGAAGTTTTTATAGTAACATTATTTCATAGTGCAAAGTAGGTCAGTTGAACATGTAAAACCACAATTTGTTTTAATGAAGCAATTCTTTTATGGTAAAGTGCAAATTCCCTGTAATTGATACACAGATCTTGCCAGGAAACTAATTAAATTACAAAAACAAAAAATTAGATATGGTAGAAAGCATTACAGTTTTTACAGAGGAGTGGAGTGTGGTGGAAACAAATGGGTATGATGTGACATCTATGACATTTTGATCAACCTCTATTTGACCAAAGATGCATTGTAGAACCTTTTTTTTTTTTTGGTAGGTACATTTTTACAATGTACCATCTGTAAGCAGGACTAGCATGAACTATTATCAATTAAAACACTTATTTCTTCTTTATACCACAAAGCTATTACTCACTGGAAAACAGTGAGGTGTTGTTGAACTCTAATGACTCATACTTCTTCAACAGTCTTATTATAATTTATAATGAAAATAAAATGCTATGTACAAAAAAAACGTAAAACGCATATGAGAAGGACATGCATTCATGTCCAAACCTGTGGAAAATGATGTACCTGTTGAGGTGGTGGAGGCTGCATGTAGCCTTGTGGGGGTGGTGGGGCCTGCATGACAGGCTGGGATGGAGGAGGTGGTGGAGGTGGGGGGTGGGGGTGTCCAGTGGCAGGCTGGTAACCAGACGGAGGGGGCATAGGCTGACCCGTGGTAGCCATGATGTAGCCGGTCTGAGGAGGGGGGTGCTGGGACAGCACCGAGGGAGGAGGCTGATACATGGGGGGAGGCTCAGGGTTCTCGCTGGAGCCCTGCCGACTCAGCGTCATCTGGCTGAACTGGGGTGCCAGCTCTTCTCCCTGGGCAGAATGGGAATGATGTCATTGGTGGGTCAGAGCCACTACACTAAAAATGAGGGCAAAATTAAAAACTATGGGCATAAAACTCGAGTATTAAGTATGAATTACAACATGGGTGTTATATTTGACAATTGTAGCTTATGCTTAAAGGCAGTGCTAAAACAGTGTCATTGTTAGTCATAAAGGCTAACTACAGGCTAGTGAAACATCCAAGTGATTGATTGTGAGAAATGGAACAAAGATCATAACTTGTTTTTTCCAGGGTGACTGGTGATACACATCTTATGTGTTTTTTCCTACAAAGTGTGCCACACATTGCAGATGTCACAAGCACCTTTGTTCAAAACAGAAATGAGAAACAAAACAAAATGCAACGCAGTGTTACAGCTGTATAAATAGCAGGGCTTTCATTTCCATGCATGTAGCCATAGCTGGAACAGGGACTTAGAGTTTCAAAAGTATCAAATTGTCCGTAGTTTGAAATGATTAAAATTCTGTTTGAAGGGGTTTTTAAAGCAATTTCAATGACCTTTCAATGACTATGAGCCTAGAGTTCTTAAAAAATGCTAATTCCATTTTAAATATCTTTATTTATTTATTTTTCATTAATATTAATACACATATGCTCATATGAATGAATACATTCACTTGGCATATAAGGATGAGAGAGACTGCAATTTCAATAATTTAATTTATTTTCAAAGTAAATGCTACAAAATTTAAACTTATGTCAACTGTCACATTTACCAAGTAAGATCAAATGCAAATCAATTAAAAGATTTCTTCAAATTTTCTCCTTTGTGAAAACATTTCAACCTTATTATGTTTGACTAACATGCAGACACACAAAAAGATATAAACATTTGCAGAATAGCAAGCAGATGGTCTTGCCCCAAGTTAATTCTCTGAGGCAGGGGCGGCTTTGTAGCAGCCTGAAGAGGGAGTGCTTCCTGAATGAATAACAGCGTCAATACTGTACTTAAATACCTTACTAACATGAATGAGAACAGGGTACGAGAGGGCAAGAGTTTACAGAATACAGTATCAGCTAAATGCAAAGTGTGAGGGTGTCAGTTATGCAGTCTTTAAATTAACATAGAGATGAAGCTACAAGAGGTGTCAGTACCATTGTGTACTGCTGGGGAGGAGAAACTGGCAGGAGAACCTGGGGGCAGGAAGGGCTGGAGTAGGAGACAGGCTGAGAGGGCTGCAGAGATGCCACCGGCTATAAACATTGCCAGAGAGGAGGAGGAAATAAAGAGGCAGAGCATAGAGAGAGCGTAGCAAGCCAGTGAGACAGAGGGTGTCAAAAGCAGAAGGATAAGAAGGGAATGCAAAGAAATAAAGACATAGGAGAGATGTGGGTTAGAACACAGAGGAAAAGTTGTTAATGAACAGATGAATAGAAATGGAGATTATACCAAGTTTTTAAATATTATACAAAAGCAATGAAATAAATAAATAAATAAAACTAAATGTAATAATTACCATTAGTGAAACATTGGAGGAAATGGCTGTCATTACAAATTCTGTCCTAGCTGGAAAATTACTTTAAGAAAGTTGCTTTAAGTACTTTATGTTTACATGTAACCACATACAGTCTGAGGCACAAAATCCATTGAATTACCCATTTCAAGAAATAAGATGGACGTAAGAAATATGTTTTATTGAACACCAGATTCAAAGACATTCTCTCTAACTTTTTAGTGCGTCTTCATGTATATAGTAGGCATATATACACGTAGTGGAGCTACGTACCTGAGCAATCATGTGGTTACCCATGGGGTGTTGCTGTGGGGTGGGCAGCAGGGCAGTCTGAGGCGGAGCCTGGGGCTGTGGCTGTGGCTGTTGTGATGGGCAGGGAAGCAGGCTACGGCTGGACTGGGAGGCTGCAGGTGGGGGACACACATCAGGACTGACTAGGGGCAGGCCTAGTGATGCACAAAAAGACATGATAGATGGATATCATCCAAGTTACCATTTCAGCAAGAGATGAATTCTCTCTCTCTCGTTTTGGGCAATTTGGGTTATTTTAAGAAACAAATGATTCCATTTTTTTTTCTAAAGCTGCAGGGAATATTCATTAAGTTTACAAACATACAAAGCATCTTCTTAGCCCGGATATATGGTGATTTTTTTTTTCCACATTTAAAATCATTAAATTGGATTATATTCAAGGACTTAACTTGCACAATAAGTGCACAATATCAGATTTTCCTTTTGAATGGAAAGAGCACTGGCTCTTACAAAATATTATAGGTTATTTTGTAGCTTTTTTGTTTTTAAATCTGCTTAGAAAGCTTCTGTCTGTGAGTTTAGTTGTTGGAAAAAAACTGCTTCTTTTAAGGTCAAACAGCCTCATAATCCCGCTCACCTCAAGCCTTGCCAAATTTGTCACGATATCCCCATATTTATGTGTTTCTCTCTGATTTTCACCCTGCTTACCATTGTAGTTGTTTAAAACAGATGTAAAAAATCAAATTTAGACTTGTATGAATAACACATGGTGTAAACTATTTCTGTCTAAGAAAACACTAACTGACCATTAGTCAGGCTTGTGAGTGAGAGTTAGTCCAGTTTAACTTGCAGGAGTTCTCAACTACCCGTGTAATGAAAATACTTAAAAACTATAAGTGTCGCCTGATGTCTTGTCTGTCAGTCATCTGTAAAGGTCACTGAACTTCACAATGAGGAGCCCCAAAAGAAAATGCTAACAGCTAGGGAAAATCAATTTAAAAGAGCATGTGACTGAGACAATGGCTGAACAAATGTTGGATTTTCCATTTCTTTTATTGGAAGTGAGTCAGGCTTGGCTTTGAAATAAAAAGACTTAAAGGACAAAGACTATGTGCTCCTCTGACCACCAGTATCTTGGTAGAAACTTTCCCAACAGGATTCTGTTGTAAGTAATTTGTATCTTCGTGAAATGTCTTTTACAAAACAAGTGGATGGCAGGTTGTCTTATGGTCAGTGCTGGCATATAATCCTGTAAAACAATATTAATGGACAACAACTACAGAAAGTCATTACATTTACATTATGACATTACACTGTATATAAAATGCAGCCTACATGACTTAAGAAGTGCATTTCTAAATGCTGCATTAGCTCCATTTACGTAGCAATTACTAAAATAAATAGTAAAAGCTAGTGTAACAATTTCGCTAACGCCAACATTAATGGCCTACACCAGAGAAATCTAAATATCTCTCCTTTTTCTTCAAGTTTACTCCAAAGTCCTTACCAGAGCGAGAGCCTTTGCAGCTTCCCTGCGAGCCTTTGTTGCTGCCAAGGCTATCCCCTCTGGTAAGGATGGAGATGCCAGAGAAACTGCTAGCTTTAGTGACGGGCGGCCGGAGGGTGCGGTTGGAGCTGTCTGAGTCGGTGCTGCTCCAGGGCCGTGGCTCCAGGCACTTCATGTCACTGTCTGTGCTGCTTTGACGACTGCTAGATGCCCGGCTGGAGCTCTCACGGTTCCCTCTAAGAGAAGATAGAACGGGGAGGAAGAGGAGAAAGACAAAGAGATGAAATGAAGGGGATACAATGGGGATAGATGCAAGAAGTAAAAAGGTGACAGGAGTGTTAAAGCGAGGAGAATTAGGAAGTAGCAAGTGTGTACAGAGAGCACAGTAACAGATTAGGAAGTCAGAGGAGGAGAGATAAAAATGTATATGGTAGGGTGAGGAATATACAGAAAAATGGAAGATGTGCACATGGGAGAAAGAGAAGAATGTAGTTGGAAACAGAAACAGAAGGATAGTTAAAGATAAAATAGGATTGAGGGAAGGGCAAAAGTAGAAGAGCACAGTAAGGTCGTCAACAGGCAGAACGGACACTGTGACAGGCTTTAGGCTGGGGCATTCAACACAGGTGCATATTGGCTGGTTTAGTGAAACCACAATACAAAATTCAGGCAACAGACGACCAAACATTATTTCCAATTTTAAACATACGACCACACACACACTCACGCAAACAAACACACATACAAACCCATACACATAAGAAAACATACATGCAGGAAAAAAAGATGCTCCAGACAATCAACACTGGGTTGTAAGAACATATTACAGTGACACAAGATGAGATTGACTTCCATGAGTTCAACACACAAACCATCTAAGACTGAAGAAAACATTCACATAAAGGACTTTACAGAATGAGTACTTGCATACATACGTGTTACACATTTAAACACAGATAAAAAGGGTAAACATGCAGTTAAAATATGTTGTATTAAAGACAAGAAATGACATGGGAACAACACATACACCTGTGAATTAATACCAGATGTACATCAACACTCAGAAAATAGGAGCAGATGTACATCAACACTCAGACTCACACACACTTGTCTACAAAATAACCACTTGCTACCACTGGTTCACCACTATGGTTCTTTAAACTGTATTGCTGTATACACACTCATTGTGTTGCTGTGATGCCTGTCACCCTGGGTAAGGGTAGCTGCCGAGAAAACCAATGATCACACCGTAAGCGTAACCACCACTCTGGGGAAACCCCTCCATCACAAGTGAATGGTTGGGTCACCACTGATATGTCAGCATTAAGAATATAATGGCTCCATTTGAACATATGTAACTCCACTTGTAAGGCGTAATTCATAAAAGCACAAAAAGCTCCACATAGTCTGGTGTAGGATTAAGTTGCAGAGATCTATGACTGTGTTAACGACAGCATAGTGTAAAAAATAAAAAACAACAACAACTGCTGTAAGTCCTCTTAGAACCAGAGAGAGCAAGACTAATATGAATTCAAAACACAGACGAGCTGATTGTGGGAATCTCTGTGACGAGAACAGGGATGTGGTATGGGTTGTAAAACCCTAGTGATAGTGAGTGGTGTTTGAAGGTAGCTGTGGCTGATAAATATTTCAGAGAGACTGTAATTAATGGAGGATCTATTTTGAGTCCTCTCTCTGCACAGCCTATTTAAAGGAAGGGTGGGTGCTCTGCCGTTCTCTCTAAAGGGAGATGCACACTTGTTCGCTTGGCTCTGCAGACAGAGATGAGAGCAGGTTGAGCAGGAGGAGGGATTCTCTGCTGTGGATCACATCACATTTTATCACCACTCTCTCCTCACGACAGCATTCACCATCGTACGCATAAACAAGAGAAGCTTGGAAGCTGTTGTTTTTATGTACTTAACTTTGAATTCTTTTTTTAAATGGATCAATTCATCAATGCCTCACAAAGGAGCTCCTTGTTTTGCTTCATTAAAGTGAAGTCAACAGCAACACATAAAATTAGTAATCCAGAACAACAACGTGATGAAAATAGCATGTTTACACTGTTAAATATTACCCTTAAGTGAATTAAATGTACATTATGCTTACTGGGTTGCAAAAAATAAGAGACACTATTTATGCCTTATTTTTCTCTTTCCCTTGCCTTCATTTGTTTTAGTCGACCACGCCCCCGGCTATTATTTAAAACTGGGGCTGGATATCAGGATTTGATGCTTTTAAGGTATATCAACTACATAATTACCAATGGAGAAAAAAAAAAAAAGCTATCTGTATGTTTTTTTCTCGCAGCCAATCACTGCTGGCATTCTTCAGTGTAATGCTACATGTAAATGGACCTGTACCGTGGCACCAACAACCCGCACAATCTGCGGTTTGTTGAAGTGGAGTGCAGTGTTTTTGACAGAGTTGGCAGCTAAGCTTATGTAGATGCCATGAAACGCTTGAAAGTATGGCTGCACTACACGCCTGTGGAATCTGAATAAAATGTGGAAGGATTACTGCAGGAAAACTCTGTCAAACAGGTAACAAGATAAATCACTTCAAGCATGGAGAAAATTAAGCATTGCTAGCTGCACAGTGTTTGCCGGGCCAATGGCTTCTTTGACAACACCAGCGTAGTCTTCCTCTTAGGTCAAATCCAACATACCGCATTAACTTGTAATGTGCTATATGCTAATAGTTAGCTTGGATTTTATTAAAATGAAAACTGTGTTGGTGGTTTCAAGTAGGACAGTTTGCATGCTATGTTCCACAATCAGTCACAGATCAGCCAATTGAATAAAGTATTCATTTAAAATCCATTTAGACAGGAGACGAGGTCATGGCATTTTATGCAACTGAATGCTTCGGAAGGAAGTGCTCAGTTCAAATCAGTATCACCTCAAGAGTACTACTACGGATATCATTTTTTTAAACAACACCCAGCTCTGCTGAAGAACCAACTTTAATATAAGACCCAACTTCTATTTAATTAAATAAGATCATTTAAGATTTTTTAAAGACAAAAATGTTCATATTTGCTGTTTTCTTCGTCATCTATGCTGGTAAACTTAATATACTTGAGTTCCAATTGACAGTCGCAAAGAAAATAATACATAATGGAAATGGTGATGAACATATTTCATTTTTGACTGATGCTTCATTAGGAGAAAGCTAACTGTGCCCCTTTTGCACTTCAACCTGATACTATTTACCTTTACAGTCTTGTGTTTCTTATTGCTATTGTCAGCTTAATAGCACCATTGCATGTATGTACTTCCTACGTATTTGTATTTGGTACTATGCAACAGGTGGCATGTTAACAAAAACTACAAGACTAAGTCAACCACAAAACAAACAGGTTACTGTGGAAGCGATGCAGTTACTTCATATAGAAAATGTAGTTGACGGTAAATGGGTGGAAGGATATGTAGATCAATCAGTCCCCAGTGAAACCACAAAGCAGCCATGCATGGGCCATGGGAAGCCCCACGGTGCAGTGCTGAAATAGCCATCAGCCGACTACGCCAAGCAAAGATATAAAAACCACCACAAGTCACCACTATCATCACCAAACCACTTTCAAAAAATGGGCATGGCAACACACAAGTCAAAGTCAGCAGCACCCCAATACCTAAAGATCTGCCTCCTCTTTTGAGAGCTAGAGCAGTAGCCCTCAGTGGAAAGTCTGTTGAGGTTAACATTAGGAGAAAATGCTAGAGTTACAGGACTGGATTAAAGAACAGGGGGGGTTGAGGGGAGGGTGAGATAAAGAAGGGTGGGAGATAGATGTAGGCACACTGTAGAATTTTTACCCCTGAGAAGAAAAGGAAAAAAAAGCGCACACAAGGCAGAAACTTTGTTGAAAAGCCCACGCTTCCGCTACTCACTTTCTCAGCATATTAAGTCTTAATCTTCCAACCTCAATGGCCAGGGTGTCAAGGGATGGACGCTGGCTCTAACTGCTCATCTCATTTCTAGAATATATTTTTTCCACTACCTACAAATGTTTCTCAGAGACTGTGTGTTCCACAAAGTCTAACATTTAACAACTACTGGAAATTTGGCCTAGAAGAGAAACATTTGCAAATGCATATTAATGATTTGCCGGGCAATGAAAAAACCAAAATAAAACTAGCTGGATATAAAGATATTAACATTTTCTTTTACAACTACTAGTTGTTTAAAGCCAGCTTCTCAGATATGTGCAGGAGCTGGATTAGGGCAGTGGTCACATTTGTACACAGAATCAATACATAGTCTCTAAAAGTAGTTATTTTTATGAGTCAAAAGCCCCCTACCTCTTATACTAGCAAGAAAGCTTAGCAAGTAATCTATAGCTTTAAGGGGGAGAGTAGCAAGGATGGTGGGTGTCTTATAAATTGTGCACACTAAAGTCATCAGCAGGATGCATCATCTTACCTGTTGTCATTGATGTATCCATTTTGAGAGGACTGTAAAAAAAAGGACACCTGCACATTATGAAATGCCTCATTCATTCAGGGGCACTTAAGGTGAACATTTTCTGCTTGAAATCTTTCAGAGTTTAAGTTTGACATCATTTGTATTTAGGATGCAATACATCATTTAAAGCAGTGGTTCCCAATCTGTAGGGTTGGGACCCCTTCAAAAGATCACGAGCTGAATCTATGGTCACAAGATGAAAGATGAAAATTGTATTACACAAAATTACTTCAGATTGATTTTATTTTTCTAAAATATTTGCTCTTTTCTTGCCAAATTATGTTAAGCTTTACATCATTAGACTTCTCAGAACTATTCAAAAGTTAACACGTCTGTGACGGTAAAATTATTCTTCAAATGAGCTTTTTACAGCTCACAGACACACTGGATGCAGGGTAAGACTGCTTTTCTTTTAAGAGTCATACAAAACATGTAAAGCATAAATATAGGCAAGTTTCATTAGACCCTTTATTGACAAACAGTTCTTATTTTTGTCTAACTACATGACTTCTCACAAGTCTAAAGAGCTTAAGCTCACAACTTGTGATCAAGAAATGGTTTGTGATTCAAAGTTATCTATCCTCTCCAGTTTCTGTTAACCTGCTCAGGTCCAATGCTTACTTCTCGGGCAAAGATCCGGTCTCGTACCCGCTGATACTCTTCCTCTCGCTCTTCAATGGACTTGCTTCGTCGCCCGTCCTGTAGTGGCACACGAATCTAACATTTGAGAAAACAATATTAGGAAAACAGTGACATATCTGATATGAAGTATAACATATATGTGCTGATATATTGTGCAAATACATGTAAAGCTGCATTTAGTTTGACTTGCGGTAAAGATGGTTAGCAACAAGTCACATGATAACAGTAACATGAAACGGAGAGCAGCTGCCTATCATCAAAACAACAGAATGGAAACTGTAAAAAATGAGTGTTTGAGGGGTGGAATCAGCGTGGGAAGTTTTAACACCACAAATGTGACAGAACACTTGCAGAATGATCAGACAAAGGAATGTGAAAAATATGCACAAGCATTAGGCGCCAAAGACAAGTGTCAATGCTTAAAACAAACATGGCTGGAAGAAATAACAGTGTGAGAAACTCAATTGAGACAACAACAATGAGAGAGAAGTTGATTAAAAAAATTGCTTTTTATTATGATCAAAACTGTTCCTGTGGTTAAAAACATTTGGTTTTGTTGCTTAACTGAAAACCTCTGAAACTAATGTGGCATGTCTGTAGAACAAAGTGTAAAGGTCCTTTTGAAACGATAAGAAAATGTTGCAGTTGTGAGTTGTTTTTTTAGCTAACATACAGTTTACAGTGAATGTCAGAGTGTGACAGCACAGCAGACAGTCAAGTTTGCATCATCAAGAGCACAGCTCCTAGCTAAGCAGCAATGGAGATGTTAAATGCAGAACAAACTGAAAACGTTAAAATCTTAGCATCATTTTGTGTGACAGTACCAGGAACATCTACATTACTGCACATAAATGGCCCATTCATAGTTTGGTTTACCCTCAGTGATTGTGGTAATGTTACTGCAAATGAAAAATTGTTATCATGCAATTTCCTGCTCTGACTTTAATTTGCCATTAAAAATATCACAAGAGCAAAACTACTGTGCTTAAAGGAAACCCAATATGTAAAATCAGCACAATATTTAAACTCCTGGTTGAACTGGAGGGGGCAGCAGAGAATTGAATGGTTTGGTCTAGAACACAGCTTAAGGCTGAATTCAGACCATATCAGGTAATCTGGCGAAAATGCAGGTTTTCTCACTCATTTGAATGAGGCTTGTCCATTTTGGCTGCAGCGAAAAAAGTTGAAACCGGCTCAACTTTAGGAGAAACGCAGCCCTACATCATGCTGCGGCAACCAATCATGAAATGGGGCTGTCTTCCAGCAATTGATCCCCACCCTTTGATTGGCTGAGGACAAGGTTGCGCACTTGACATCATACAATGGGTCCTGTTTAGTCAATTAAGTGACACTCCCACTGCCTGACATCCCTGCGGTGTTTCGACAGATCACCTGATTTGATCTGAATGATGCCTTTCTAAGAGGAAGCAGCTTCCTCCATTACTAGTACCATGATATATCTCACAGTAAAATCTCCTCTTAGCGGCTAATTTTACCTAAACTGAACGTTAAATACCCACTCGCTACCTTACTATTTCTATTTCTATCACTGTTCAAACACTGCATGCTCTAGCTTCCATTCATAAATTATTCAAGCCACTCTGTTACCTTATTTTTTTTGTTTTTTTTTTCATTCTTAACACGTGGCTGGGTCGAGATGATGTTGGAGTACTTGTTGAAGCCACTCTGCCCACTTCTACTCCTACTTCCAGATGCCCAGATAGTCTATAAGCTCACCTCTAGAAATCTCAGAATGTTTTTTAACAGCTTTTTCTGCCATCAGGAACAGACCATCCCTCATTTCATCTGATAGCACCACTTATCTAGAAACAGCTGACTTAATAGTTAGTTTTAAGGTCATTATGAAAGATTGAAAGAGATAAGCCTGCAGCAAAGTTTTTGTTGCTCAGTGAGTAACACAACTGGTAGTTGTAGCAATAAAAAAATTGGCAGTATAAGACAGAGGGAAGCATGAAAGCGGCAGATGTTTATCCCATTAAAGACAAATTTTCAAACAAATTTAGTGCTAAAAATGACAAATTTAGTGAATACCATATTGTTAAGAAATGTCATGCAACACAATGCAGCCTACCTGATTATCATCCTTGTCCATGCTGGCATCATCTCTTTTAAGGATGAATTTCTTCTGAAAATCCATGTTACGTTCATCCTTGATGTGTTCAGAGAACCGCTGTTCTGGGCTGTACAAAAGGTAGGGGGAAAAGGCATGCTTTATAAAATATTAGAGAAAAACTCATTTGACTGCAATGCAGAAAAAAACAAGAACATCACAAAAAAAAAACAAAAAAAAAACTCTGAACGCTTTAATAGCAGTTCTAATGTGAATGTGGCAATGTCAGTGCGTCAAAGTGTTAACAACAACTATTAAATCCTGAAACATGAATTTTGATAACTGTGACCACTACGGTGCATCTGGTTGCTGTTTTCATCATTAAAACCTGGGAAAATTCTATTGTCTTCCGACGAACTCACAAGATGTTTTGCTTTAAATAAAGAGAAGACACTGGAAAGGTGTGTATAATTTGTGAGGATTTCCGCATGTGCTGTACATGACTTTAAATTTTACCAAGGGAAGTTATCTAAAATAAAACAAGAAAACATGTAGACCAGTTACCTTTACAGCTGGAAAAATGTTAGTAATATATACATTTTTTATATGTTTTCTATATTTTTCAAAATCATGAATTTGTAATTTAACAGCTGCTATCTAAGTTGAAGCCCTGGATGTATCATCAATAACTGTTATTGATTTTAATTAACTTTGAAATGACCTGGCTCAAACAGTGGTTCTGAGTAGCTGCATATTCCTAAAACATCTAAATGTTTCCAAATATGTAATACGTTATACAAATACCTTCGGAATTGCCGTAGCTTGTAAAGAATTAAAAGAAAGTTGACTGACAACAAAGTCAGGACTATAACAGTAAAACCTGTCCGTTGAAAGTCTAGAAATTCCAATTTCACTCACTGTGAGCAAGAAGGAAAAATTGCGTATTTTAAGCATCAAACATTTCAGCCAGCCCTAGAAACAATGTTGGTGCTTTGTTTCTCTTTCTGTCTCAAGTGTATAAAGAGTCCGATAAGCACACCATGTTTTTGCCAGTCACTGAGTTCTTGTGTTAAATGAAGTATATGTACTTGTTTCTGCGCTGTCACAATTTTATCAGGGTGATTCTGTATTAAACTCAAACATAACACACACTGCTGAGGGATTCTTCCATTATCTTCATGCTGTGGTTCCTATGTTGTCACAGCAGTCGGCCATGTGGGTTTGTTAATGTGCATTCCCTTGAGGTTGTTTACATTATTAATGTAGCGTTCTGTATTTAGGTTCATACAATAGCCCCAATGTTAACCCATATTTACACCACTACAATCCTGGCATTTGGAAAGTCAGTATCAAATGTGGTGGTTTTTATTATTACTGAATGTTTATTATTATTGAATGTTTGAGTAATCTCATAAGATTCTATGTGTGCTTATTAAAAGATCTGGGAAAAAAAAAAAAGTCTAGATGGAGCGTCCTGTGGCTGTAAGACTGCAGCTGCTGAAGCCTGGACCAAAGTTAGGGACCACACTCACATGCGTGTGTTGCCAGTCTTGTTGATAATGACCGCCTTGCCCGTCTGATCCACATTGTGGTCCATGCCAAAGTAGGCAGCCACACGGTGCAGCAGCATACGGTGATAAGAAGTCATCTGAGGAAACTTCTTATACTGGTTACTGCAAGGGACACAAATAACAAAGCAGTGAGTACAATACGTTACTTCAACGACTAGTTGCTACTCTGATATAAGTTTCTCTTTTTCTTAAATGCTGTGATGTCTGTTTTAATGAGTACATTTCTTTTTAGCATTTAAAATATGCAAGACACTTGTAGAATCAACAGATGTCTAAAACATCATCCCTTTCCATACAATACTGCATTCTTGATATTTTCTGAGGAACAGTGGTAAATACTTCAAATACGTCATTTTTTAAAAATCCAATAATATCTTCTGTTTTGTTTCAATCAAAAAATATCTGCTTTAAGATGTGAAGTTTTTTATGAGGCTCAAATTTATACAAGATAATTCAATGCTTTTAGGCTGATTTCGAATCTTAATACTTAATTCTAGTAACATTATTCAGGCTACAGGGAAATGCAAAGTCCTAGACAGAAATACTTTCAGCCTAAAATTGCCTCGTCATATCAAGCAGCAGTCAGCAGTCTATGAATAAAAAGGAAAAAATTAAAAAATTTAGATGTCAAGGTTCAAATTTCTGTACAAGAGAATCATTATACAGAACATGGCTTACTTGTCGTCATTAATGAACTCCAGGATATCTTGTTCTAGTTTCAGCAGCATCATTCGATCCCTGCTTGGCCAGAAAAGGGTGAGGGTTTCAGAGGGGAGTGGGTCAGTGATTAGAGCGCAGCCAGCATCAACAACCATCAAAAAAAAAAAAGTTATGATGTGTGGCAATTAATACTTAAGGTAATGTTTGTATCACTTCCTAACTTCTATCTTTTTCAAATTCGATTGTTAGCAGACTGGCTCAAAACAACTTGGTACAATAATGTTGTCCTTTCTGGGTGATACAGACTAAAAAGGATTCCATATCAACAACTCAGCTATAGATTTAACAATTGCATACACACTTCTACAAGGAATGAGGACTTGGAATTCCACTTTTCAAACAATATTAATACTATGTAGCAAAGACAGGGACCCTCCTGTTAAAAGAGTAGCCATTAATGGCTTTATTCTTTCCTTTTAAGAAAGTGCATTACATGTATGAACAAACATGTACTCTCCATGACCAAAAAATGAATATTCATGACCAGCTCTCAAGCTTTGTCATCATTTTCATGTTTTTGTTCATTTTCTGCTATGTTTGTGCTTCAGTTGTGATATCAGTGTGGATCTAAGTCAACCTTTGGTGGCAATCTCGTACCTGGGATTGTTTTTCAGTGTGTTGACCAGAAACTCATGAACATCGATGCCCGTGGAGTCAGTGTATTCCTGACTGGAGTCTAACAAAGGGAAAGAAAAAGACTAATTACACAGCCGAGTGGATGAGAAGGTTGAGAGTCTGGGTGGGAGAAGATAGCAACACCTCTGTAAAGTGCAAAGCAGACAGAAAGAGTCAAAGTCAGCATGCTGCTAAGCATAGCTCCACAAATGTCATCATGACACCAGGGTTGTGTAATCATTTCTTTATCATATTGTCCTGTTGTAGTGACTACAGATCACCAGTAAGAGTTCCGATTAGTGGGGGGTGAAGAGAGTGGCAGGAGTGAGGGCTACATCACAGCAGGCCAGTGAAATGCCTACATGTATGACTTTGTATAAGTGTGAAAAAAAAAAAAAAAATTTAAATCCGTCACATGGTAAGAACTTTGCTCCTCGCTCATTGCAGAGGCACTGAGCAGGCACAGCGGAGCTCAGGTATACGTTCTCAAAAACTGCAAGGCAGTCATTGTTGCTAGGCAACAGCAAACAGCTAAGCTAATGTTAGCATTGTAATTAGCACTAGCTCGTAAACCCTGCCTACTCACAAACCTCACAAAACTCTGATCTAACTGCTGACATTTAGCCAAACATTAATTTTCCTGTCTACAGCGTGGTGTGTTTTTACAGTGGGGTTAAAGAGTTTGGAAAACTCAGAAACATGGAGTGAGTTTTCCCTTCATCTTTCCCTCCCTCCTCTGCTTGCCACTTCCAGGTCACCTCTGGCCACGTCACATACAGCTGATATCTCATTGGTGGAGCTCTGAAAGGTCGACGGCAAACTAGGTCAAAGTTCAAAAAATTTGAATTCAGAGTGCAGCATTCGGTGGGAAACCTGAGCACTCACCACACTGAGGGTAGGGGTGCCGCTTAGTCAGGCATTGTCCCTCTCTCCATAGGAAAACAACTAGACAGCCAGTGCAAAGTGGTTTTACAACTGATCATGTGTAAAGGACAATATGGTTTTTACTCAGGTGGCATTATGAACGACTGTACACATACTATTTAAAATATTCAGTTATTAAAAAATCTCTTCTGTAGCGATGTCACCTTTTTCCAACAACGGTTCCCCTTTAAATGTCTTTGTGTCTGTGGTCTGTTATTTTACAGCATCATGTTCTGTTAACATTTTTATTTTACTTTTAATGTCAGTTAATCAAAATCATTTTCATAAACTTAACTTCTCTTATAGAGACCAGAGCAAAGTTTTTTGAGCTGGATTATAAAGAATGGAGATGCGCGTTGCCAGATCCATGGAAAATAAGACAGCAAACTGGATGGTTAAGAGGGATTAAAAATTCAGTTGTGCTGATTAACTGGGCCCAGTGGGGAGACATGCTGGTTCACCAGAATCATCTCTCAATGCACAGCAGGGCTTAGATTCTAGAAATTATTTTCACAGCATCTTTGTTCTGATAGCAAGTTAGATAAAATTGCTTTAATATGGACATAGGAAAAAATAATCATCAAGCATTCCTTCAAAAAGTCAATGTACATTCAATTTCCAACTGGAACAAGTCCACCCACAACACCAGCAACAATAACGCAGGTTGTCCTGGGGGAATATACATACAAAGCAAATAGCACATGACACCATTTTGCCATCTTCCATGCTTTTACATACACACACACAAATTTCAGTACAATTATATCTTTGTGAGAGTTTTTATCGCAATTAAAGATAAAAACAATAGTTTATAAAGGTATTATTTAGGCCAAGACAACAGGCTGAAAAATGCATAAAAGCTTCGAAGTTGTATCTTACCACGCGACAACATCTTTCGTGGAGTCTTGTCCTTCTTTTCCTTCTCTTCATTTTCATACTCGTCTTTTGAGGACTTCTCCTCTTCCTTGTCTGATGGACAGCTGATGTGAAGCTGGATGATATCCTGAAAAACAACATTCCACTGCTTGACACAAGACTGTAAAAATTTTGAATTCTAGTTTTGTTAAATCTATCATGCAATGTTTGTCCTACACAAACCGTAGTTGCATACTTAGAATTGCAGGCTAGGGTAACTGCAGGGTATGGACTCGGGTTAGGGTGAGTGGTTAGGGGTTAGAGACACAAACAGTACCGATTCTGGAGGTCCATCATTGGAGAACGGACCAGAGGACTCCTCACACACTGCCAGACTCCGTACCAGCTTCAGTTTGGCATTAGACTGAAACAGAATCACACATATATTACCTGTGAGGCTAATTTTGTTTATGTTTTAGGGACTGTCATTGAAAACATAGCTATGTTAAATCTATCAGATCAGTTTCAACTGTTCTGTATCCTCATTTAGGTATCACACATGCACTCAAAATTAATGCTACTAGACAGAAATGGTCAATGTAGTTTATGGTAAACAAGGTCCTGTTGCAATAAGTTCATCTCAAAAACAAATGCTATCAATAGAGCTGCAAGTAGTGAATCAAGGTTCAAGAACTTTTGCGCTCAACAGAGGAGCAGCTCATTGGGCCAAAATTAAAGAAACAAGCAGCAACAAGCAGATTTCAGGCTTATGAAAGGTTTGTCGGATTTGAACAAAACTTTTCTGTGTATATTCAGGAAACGGTGTAGGACGTCCCCAGTAAGTATACTCATGATTATTCAAAAGAAAATCTAGTTAAATATATGATAGGCCACGCTCACTTTCACCAATCCATATGGCAATGTTCTCCCCAAAGCATGTACACTACATCGACAAAATTGTGTCCATTCAGGAATGGAATCCCATATATTAAGTTAAAAAGAGAAAAAAAATACTAAATGAGCTGCTGATAATGCAACAGAGTACCTTGAAGTAAAAATGGCGTTTAACAGTGAACCAAACTGAACTACAGAGTGTTGAATGCAAGGGCTTTTCTACAAATCTTATTAATATTATATTCTGTGATTGATCTTTAAATGTGTTTTTATTCAAAAGAAAAAAGATTTATTATGTGTCTTTTTGTCAATAAAAATGTGCTAATGAAAATAATGAACTGTGATCATCTGCCATTATATGCGCTACAATATGAAATGTTCCACAATGTGTAGCTATGTGAGTAAAAACTTTCACCTTTCCTTTCACCTGTTTTTGTTTTGTCATTTAAATTAACACTAATGATAGATTTCTCTGTGGAATAGATTAGAAGCTGAAGTGAGAAATGGAGAACACACAAAGCGTTCATACAACATAGCTGATTAGGATGCTGTCACTTTGCAAATCATGTATTGAAACCTAGAAGGAAATAAACCAAGCGTGATTCAGCTTCAGAAATCTTTTCACTGTTAGCTCCAATTTGATTAAATACCTTTTACATGAGGCATTAAACACAGGGTAAGCATGAGATGTTACGTTAGAAAGCCATTTCCAAATCATCCAGTGACAGAGTAGAACCAAATACTGCCTTGACATTTTTAAAGACATACAGGCCTAAAAACAGTACACCTCAGTGCCCATTTTCACATTAGGAGCAAGGCAAGGTCAATTAAGAAGAGTTAATTAAGGCAATCTGTTAGCATTTGCTGCATTTAGCGTCATGTAACAACTTGTGAGCTGTTGCTAATGATGTTATAACACAGGGCTGAAAGTTCTGTATATGTAAATTTAACAACATACTCTACATTTATCGCTCCTTTGCACACATTTGTTTACAAGCTTCTAATTTATGGAGTAGCTTGCTTAGTGGACTAAAAGTAACATTTTGTGAAAAAGAACCTTGATGCTTGTGAAAAGTTGGCTAAACCAAACTTATCATTGTTTTATTAAAGGTATGAAAAAATGAAGATCACAGGGTGGACGATTAGAGGATATGTAAAGGTAGGGTTAGAGCCAATAGGACTTTTAGGTTGTTCAGGGTTTCTGCAGGTATCAGCAAATCTAATTTAATTCTTTTTAATGCCCTTTTGAATGCCACTTTAAATAATTTTAATGCCCATGTCCAACTGCT
>JAQLOL010000012.1:11249581-11260724 GCA_029783665.1 Naso thynnoides
TAGGGGTGGGAGAAAAAAATCGATTCACATAAGTATCGCAATTTTTTGTTTTACGATTTTTAAATCAATTTTTTTGTTCAAAAATCTTTTTTTTTTTTTTTTTTTTTTTTTTTTTAAATTCAAATGCTTCATTTTAGTCTGTGTTAAGCCAGGTTGGAAAAAGTTACCACTTTTCTTCAGCTGAGGGTGAAATTTTTTTATTCAACTCCGCTTCGCAAACGGATGTTACATGACGTTACCAGGTAGACTGTTTACCTAGTAACGTCACGTCACATCTGTTTGCGGAAAAAAAAAAAAAGTAAGCAGAGAATGGCAGACAACTCGAAAAAAGGCACGGTGGCGGAGATAAAACCCCCACCATCACATTTTAAATCAAAAGTGTGGGCACATTCCGGATTTTTTGTTTCGAAAGAAAAAGGAGAGCTGGACATGTCGAAAGCTGTTTGTAGACTCATCATGCACTCGTCACGTACTGCGGAAACACAACCAACATGGCTGCTCACCTAGCAAGACACCACCCTGAGGTAAATGCAGAGCTAAATTTCAAACGTACCGCAGCAGCAAGCCAGCAGACACTCAGAGAACCATTGTACAAACTACCCAGCAGTTCTGAAAAAGAAAAACACATAACTAAATCAATAGCGGTAGTAGTAGTAGTATACATTTAATTTACTACTTTTGATGTCCTACATTGCAAAGTTTAAGGCTCACATTTGAGTATTCAGGGGCTCTATTTGACCTGACATTTGTTTTGACCCACCATTCAGCACTGACTGAGCAGGAATAGCTAAATAAGCTGAATAAATCCTGGAGAAAAATATTTCAGCCTATTTATTTGTTTTTATATTGTGCAATGTGCATTTGTTTGCCTTTTTTACATACAGAGAGTCCAGGTTTTGAAAAGGGTTGAAGTTCACTTTATAATGGAGTATGTTCATTTATAGGCTCCTACAGTATTTGTATGCAGATAAATGATAAAATGTAGCAGTTTACCTCAGAAATTCTATATATATCTCATTTTGCCAGAAAGGTTTCAGAAGCCTGTTTTTCTATACTCTTTTATTTTTGCCTCTTTTATGCAGTGCAGGCTTTTGAAAAGAGAGTAAACATATATATTGCTGCTGAATAAATCTTAAAAACTGACTTACATGTGATGTGTATTTTTGGGGGATGTACGGTTCCTGGAATAGTATGTAGACAATCATAATCATTCAACTGTTTCACTGGTGTAAAAATGCAGACTGAAAATCGAGAAAATCTGCAATATTGTAGAATCGCAATTTAAATCTAATCGGCATCCAAAAAAATCATAGAAGAATCGAATTGGGAGAAAAGCATATCGTCCCAGCCCTACTATCCAACTAGATGGGTCACTTACAGAGAAATAAACCCAACACAAAATGAGAAAAATGACCATCATCTCTGTCATGTGTCATCATACAGTGAAGAGCACCCTGACCCACTTCACACACAGGTTACCTTGCAGCCTCTTACACTCCTGATGACAGGCAACGAGCTGAGACACACAGGTCACACACTGCCCTGCCCACTGTGTCAGGTTACAACACCAAAGTCTGCCAAAGGGAGGGAGCCCTGAGTTAAACAGTGTGTGTGTGTGTGTGTGTGTCAGTGAGTTATCCAGCGAGTGAAAAAAATGGAGAGAGCTATATGTCTGGTTAAAATTATGTGTATGTGGTCATGTTTGTGTTAAGTCTTACAGAATGTATATTAGGACCTTTAGAGAGCAGGCTAGACGGACTAAATATTTCATTCAGTTATGAGCTCACTTTCAAATTTAGCTGCTCCAGGTCAAGCCGGGTCAGGGTCTCAGCAATAGTTAGCAGCAGGGCAAGCCAAAGAATTGAGAGGAATTTTAATGCATGGTATATGGTAGGCCTGGGCGATACAGCTGAAACACCTATCACGATAGTCAAGCTTCACATAGGTCGATAATGATAATTATTGATCATATAGATTGAGACTGACAACTTGTTGTGCTTTCTAAGAGGCGGGAGCTGCTAAGGTGATAAAATAAGTAAATACCACGATATTGAACAAACACCTTGATACTGAGACAGCATTGTAGGGTTGACTATTAGTGATTTCAAAAAATATATCACCCCAATGGTACTTTTTGATTTAAAAAAAAAACAAAACATCAGTAATGTGGATAAATGGATGAAGTGCCAATAAAGAAACAATGAAAACTGTCTGGTAAGTTGAGAAAAATCACATTATCTTACTGTAATGAAGCCTTTTCAACCAGGAAAACCACACTTCCGCTGTATCGCCATACAATGATACCCAAAATATTCGAAATCTGTCACGATATCTTTTCTCATATCATGTTAGCATGTTACAACATCAACATATTGCCTAGCATATGGTTAGACAGGCAAGCTTGACTTAATCCAACGGTTAACCAACACACATTCACAAAACCAGAGGTAGATGGAGGCAATTGCCAAGGAGCAACAATTTATGAATATGACAAGTTATGATTTTTAAGAACAGGGTACATTTGGCTAAAAGTTAACCTACTTGACCCAAAACGACATCAATCCATTAGTGGAGGTTAAAGACGAGAATCAATTAATATGTCTGAGCATTTTTTAGTCCAACCATATTTAGGTTCCAGATTATTCAGGATTTGCAGATACTCTGGTATTTTTAAATATAGAGTAATTACCCTTTTTTTTAACATTTCTTGAGATAATCTTCAATTAGAAAATAACACCTCAAACCCAGTAACCCATTGCACTTTCCTGACCTTTTTTAGATTTTATCAATTAATTAACATGTAGATTAAACCATAATTGATTATTATATATTGACTGTGAAAAACACTGATGATAAAAATAGTCAATGGTTTATTAATTTAACAAGAACAATATAAGGTAAATTTTTAGAGTAGAAAAATATCCCCCCTTAAAAACAGATTAAGCAAAACAGGAATACTAGGAATTAATTATATTGCCAGAAGCAAAGTGTAACACTGTGAAAGCATGCAGTGCATGCATTAAATTAAGCAAAATTTTACAGTACAGAGAAAGCATTTATTTATCTACAGGGGCTACCTGTTGTTATTAATGAAAGTCAAAGTGCAAGTAAACAGGGAATGAGAACTTTCAATTCCTACAATTTGTGTAGGTAATGATGTAGTGCTGTTTTTGTTATGGGTTATTCATTTCATTCATTGCATTATTTCAAATTCCATAATGGAGAAGCATGCGCAGCAGACAAGCCTCTCCATTTTCTCTGCAGAGGCTGAATGAAAGATGAAGGTGAATGGAATCGCGGAAAGCTGCAAATAGGAGTGAGCAAGCACATACAAACCCACAGACAGCAGTGGGAGAGACATTCACAGGCAGTTCGACCCAATTCAGCTCCTCTGCATTCAGTCGCACACCTCACCCATTTGACGTCAGAGAGAACCCATTTCACAAAAGGCAGCAAGGTTATGTCTTCACAGAGCGGAGGCTGATGTGTGTGTAGTAATGGCAGAGTTTGAGCGAGCTCAGTGCCTGCACATATTATCAGCAGCGCGCGCAGTGTGTGTGTCCTAGTGTTTGTCTATGTCAGAGAGGATTCCCCTTTGCGTCAGTTGCACAATCACACACAAGGAGGAGACAAGGGGGCTGGCAGAGCACTAGGGACTGTAGATGAATGGTCCAGCCACATTCGCAATGAAACTGTGTTTGACATGGTAAAAATATAAATACAAGCATATTTGGCAAGTACACAACGCACACTGATATAAAACATATACTTTCTACCATGAGCTTTGTGAAAGTGATTCAGGTGACTGTATGGCTCAGAACGAAAGAGCCTAAAAAGTTTGATAATGATGGCAATAAAATACGTAAAGAAAAAAAAACATCTTATCTAACAAGACACAAAACACAGATAAGAAGGACATGAGTGGTCAAATTCACCGGAAGACAGGGTTCCTATTTTTCCATCTACATCTCTCTGTCCTTCTCCCTGCCACCCTCTTTCTTTTAATGCTGTAAGGATACCCTTTCCTGCTTTCCACCCCCTCTGAATCAACCCCTCCCATCAATATCTCTCTCTCTTTCAGTACACACTATTAAGTCTTAGCTCTCTTAGTCTCTCCCTCGCTTTTTCTTTCTCTTTAAAAGTGTCTTCTTAAACTGCCAGGCCTGCTGCTGACGCCATCCTCCTCCACTCAGCCAGCCCACTCAGTCCTGTGGGACGAGCTATGACTCATTCTCTCCCTCCTTCCCTCCCTTCCCTCCCTCCCTAGTTACCTACCTACCTTTCTGCAGCTCTGTCCAAGTCTCTCTCTCTCTCTCGCCGTTGCTCTCACTAGTTATAACATAACCTATGTATAATTCTCTGCTGCGTGTTGGGAGAACATGCATAAGTATGGAGAGCAGAAAATGAGACTGAAAGATTAAAAACACAAGAGGGAAGTGGGTGATAGAGAGAAAGAGATGATGACCAAGTGAACATCATTCTCCCTTCAGCAGTGAACGAACAGCAAAGGAGAGAGGGGATCCTGAACTTGAATGCATGATTGATGAATGCGAGAGTGCTAAAATGTGGGTGAAAGAGAGAAATATTGTTCTTGAGGGCCAAAATTAAGAGAGAAAAAAATAATGAAAAGGTCGCTTTATTTCGGAAATAAATGCTTTAGCAAAAAGTAAAATAATCAAAGTAATTGGAAAAAAGCTCAATGAACCTTTTTCTTACTCTTTTTCTCTTACCACGAAACAACATAACTGTCTTCAAATTCTGTGGTGGATCGTTCTAATCAACTCTAAACAGTGGTTAGCATAAACATATTGCAGTGGAATCTTACTACTTTGAAACGATGCATTTCTTGTTACAAGATGTAGGACATAACAGTGCATTCTCAACTGTCAACCCAAGAGAATTCAGGCAGAGAGATAATTAAATATTTCACCAAAAATATGTACTGTAAAGTATAAAACTGATTGGATTTTTTTAAATTTACTAATCACTGTAATAAATGTATTATCCCAACCACCGGCTTTTTTAAGGCAATGGGGGATCAATCTTCTCATATCAGTCTATAAAAATTGTTTTTCCTTTACAATGCGACTAAAGCAAAAAGAGTTTAACAAACCCTCTTATGGTAAATAACTGACCACCAGTCTGTCTGTTTGTTTTCAATGTTCTTCGATGCCAGCTGCATGGATGAATAAATGGATAACCAGCAAAACACTTTTCAAACAAGCATGTGAGATAAAGTATCATGATTTGAGCGTTCTACATCTGAGAAGGGTTTAAGTTGCATCAACAAATGAAAAGACTGGATAACACCATATGACAACGCACATTAAGGAAGCAACCGCGCGGGGAAGTATGTCCCAATCAAGAAAACTTCTTTGGTGATGTCGTATACAACAAAATACCTTTGTCTTTTGTTTAAGTGGAAATTAACATTGAGAGTGACAAGTTACAAGCTGGGACCCTGATGGCTCCATTCTGTTGTGTCAGTGTGGACCCATCAATGGCCAAAATAAACAGGACCATTACACACATACAGTGTTCAGTGAGACCCAAAACAAGTTCTGGGACCAAGTGGGGTTCATTTGGGCATGTGTGAACACAGCCGTCGAACTTAGGTCCTGACCAAAACAGCCGTAACACAACCCACTTGAAGAGGTGGTCATTTTTGCATCTGGTCCGCACCAATGTATGTGAAACTGGCTCTGGATACTAGAAGCACATTGAGCCGAGAGGGAATTTTCTCATCGGTGTGGATCAAAAGAGAACCCTTAGGGATGTGCTAATATCAGTGCTAGAGCACATTCCGCTTCACCTTATGGTGAATTAGCATAGTAGTTTTATTGCTACATAACCTTTAGCAGATTTTCTTGAAGAAAAGCACAGCATTCAATTAAATCACCACGTCTTTAATATATTTTTTCTTTATTACTGTGGTCATGCTCACAAACATATAGAAGTATGCAGCATGCATATGAATTTCGTATACCTACGAAATAAAAACAAAGGTATTGATGAATTTTATTTCAAGCTAAATTTTACTCTTTTTTTTGTTTGTTTTGGGATGAAATAATCAAAGAAATCTACATTCATTAAAAAAAATTGGAGAACTTCAGAGAAGGGATAAGTTCAAGTAAATATTGCTCTGTTGCAAGTACTTTTCATGCTTTTTGAGTAGAATAAATTTTTGCTTTTGAACCGATGCAGCGACAGTCTGACAAATATCTAAGAGTGCATCAAACAAGTGACTGGATGTAAGAATTCTAACTTAATCTAACCTGTCAAAAACATGATTTAAAATAAAAACATTTCTCAACCATCAGGTAATTACAAAGCCTAAATGACAGAATGTGAGGTTGTTTAGTTTTCATGACTTCTCATATACAGTCAAGAGATTTGTGAAAGATTCTGCCTGCTCAACTTGAGCTGCTGATGTAACATGAAAAACTGTGTCAAAATGAAACTGGGTGGCAGCATCTGCACTCATTATAAACCTTATGTAATTCATCAGCTTCTTTTACTTTGGGGGGGGGGGGGTGCAGTGGAGGAGTAATGGAGAAAAAAAGAGAAAGATGGAGGAGCAAGGGGTGGCAAGTGAGACAGGAAGAGAGGAAAAACTTCTCAATGATGAAACAATCTGTGCCGTTAAGCGATTGGACTAGACTTCCACCAATGGGAGGACCAGCTCCATGGCAACAGGCTCTGTCACCAAGAGAAAAGCAGCCATATCCCTTAACACCCCCATATTTTTCTCTCCCTTTCTCTCTCACAACCCCCTGCCTTTCCCCAATTACAAGCCCTGAACAACACAGCTCAATTGCACAGATACAACAAACATATAAACATGTAACTAAAAAAGGCTTGCCGATGTACACATAGGCACACAGACTTAATGGGGCTTAATCAGAATATGAGTCATTTGCACACAGTTATTTTAATGTACAGATGGGCAATGACTCCCCTCACACACTGACTGGAGACAGTTCTGTTACACTTTTTCCTGACAAGAGCGGAGACTATCTATCGGGTCTGGTGGAGCTGAACCTTAAACTAAACAGAATGAGCTCATAGACACAAGGAAACCCAGAATGAGAAAGTAGGGCTCAGTAGACAAGAGGAAACTATCTTTCATTCATTGACATAAATATGCACAAGGTGAGGCCAGCATGCATTTAAAAGGTGTCGTTTATAAGTACCAACCAGAATTGGGGCAGTGAACCCCAGAAACTTTACTATAAACACATGTAATACACGGTAATAATGAACTGCTGTTAATCCACTGAACTTTTCTGATCGCAAAACATTGTTTGAGCTAATGGTGAAGGAAGGGGATGTGAATGCTCTTAAGAAGAGAAAACCGATCGTAAAACCTAGTGACAAAAAAGCTGCCCATTGACACAGAAACAAGGCTGCTGAACTCCTCACACACATACAACTGACAGCAGTTCAGAGCAGATCCCGCAACCTAGTCAATGAAAAAGACTGTCCATTATATTTTACTCAGAGAAGACAATGCTTATGATCTGTAAGTTCAACAAAGGGGAGACAGTATGATAAATTTAATAAACACCCGTTGAGGAAGAGATCACAAATGTCTTCAGCCACTCTGCCAGCAGTAATTTGCTACAAGCTCCTAATCCACATTATGCTGATGGTCTGACAGTTATTACACATTATCCATTAAGGCAAAAAATGAACAAATCTTTTCCATCAGTTAATATTGAGTGGCTAAGTCACATCCCTTCCAGTGGACCCTACGGGACATCATTTCCAAAAAAAAAAAAAAAAAAGAATAAGAGTGGTCAATGGAAAGAGACAAATTACTTTTTGATGCCGTTTAAATTGTACCGCCAATCTCAAACACGATATTTGTCCATTTAAAAGACAATTTTGCAAGTCAAGAATTCGCAGTTTATCATATTAAGTTTAAGACTTTGAAAATATTTATTTAGAAAGAGTACACATCTGATCTTCACGTAAATGACTTCTTAACGATCTCTTACAGAATTGACTGAAGGCCTTTGAACACTCTGTCCAATCTGTTATCCAAAACAAAACGTTACGCACAGAAACCTGGCATACCAAGTCCAATGCATTTATTTTTCTATTCATTGCAAAAATTCCCAGTATGTGATAAAATGGAGTCGTCAAGTAGTGAGAATGATTTTGTGGTTCTTTCTCTACTTGAAAAAAATAAATAGCCTAAATAAAACTAAAAATACTGGTTTCATCCAATCCTAAAAACAAGGCAAGAGCAAAGAGAGTTTCACCTGCTGATGAAGGAGCTGCGAACTATCCCGATCGCTTCCAGGTGTTCAGGATGTCAGTGATCCAGTTTGATGCGCTGCTAGCTATTAAGACTCTGACAGAGATCAGCTACCACATATTAAAACAAAGGCCACCAATTACTGTGAACCGATGGATCTTACACAGCCGCTGGCAGTATGTCTGAGGTTGGAACAAACACAGTGCAACCCTTGAAATGATTTGGACAGATGCAAAAAACACACAGAGCATCAAACCTGTTCCAAAAAAAATAATGACAAAAGTTTCGGAGTCAGTGTGTAAATATGATTGACACTACATGAGGTCGTATGTTTTTTAAAACGCATAGTCAATTCTGGACCAAAAAAAAAAAAACATCTCAGTGTGCAAGGGCCTTAACTCTGTTTGCTTAGCTGCAGCTCTCAAGATGCCCATGTCTGTAATGATTTTACCTCTTTTAATCATTTTCCTTTGTTCTGAAGGAACAAGAGAAACTGTGCTTCAGATACAGTCATATTAGCCCTGGTGACATATATTGTGTGAGACGAGAGACGTAGTTCACTAGCAGTCTCACAAAAAAAGTTTTACTTTTTGTACTGTTTGATGACAAATGTGATTTATTGACATTAAAAATGATCTTTTAAATTGCCAACCATCATATGTGTAATTCATGGCACAAGCCACACAAGACCTTGTTAGAAAAAGTCAGTTTATTGTTAGGGCTGCATGCAACTAACGATTATTTTCATTATCGATCAATCTGTCGATTATTATCACAATTAATCGTTTATTCCATGCAATGTCAAAAAAGTGTAAAAAAAAAATGCTCATCTCAATTTCCCAAAATCCAAGATGACATCTTCAAATTACTTCTTCAAAAACTTTTAAATTATTATCATAAATGACACAGAAAAAGAGGCTAAACCAACAAACCTTTTTTACTTTATTTGGAAAATGACTGAAATGATTGACCGAAGATCAAAATAGTTAGTGATTTATTTTCTATCGATTAATTATTTCATTTTATACCGCAAGACATCATTTTTTATTATTGTCCGAAATTCACACTTGGGGTGAAACAGCTTTTAAGAGTCAACTTTGTCAATAGATTTTCCTTAAATGCCACACCCAGTCAGATCAGGAGGGACTCCAGCTCTTAAGGGAGAGACCTCCAATGACTGCTGGAGCAAAAATCAAGCTCAAGCCACATTTTTGGGACTCTCCCGTCTCTGCGCTATGAATGTCTCAGGTTGTCTTTCCTCAGTCTCTAACAGCTTATTTGTTTAGTTAGAGGTCTTAAGCTGATGGGCTCCTGCTCTAAATTAAAATGCATATTTTGTCACCCCATTAAGCAGCTTACTCCAGGTCACACATTTGAAAGGTCAATGACTTGGCCCCAGGTATGAACCAGCCAATATAGGCCTACCATTTGCCACTAACTATAATCATCTCCCTTTGGCTCTGTCCCTCTTACTCTATATCTTTTCGGTCCTATCGAAAGAGAGGACTGGAGTGGAGCAGCAGCAGTTTTTGCTCCTCCTCAGAACAATTTGTAATCACTCCACTCCCAGTCTCCTGTTTGTTCTGCACTCACACCATGAGAAATCCAACTTCTTTACGCTTCATTGAAAAATTTGGTGGGTCTTTTCTTCCTGTTGCACAATATACAAAGAACAATTTAAAAGGCATCACAAATTATGTAAAAGTCAATAAAACTTTTTGGTGAAGAGAAAATACTCCACAATCTTGAGTTGACGATTTCAATAAATAAAGTTAAAGCAAAACAAATCTGGAGGAAGAAAAGAGAAGCAACTGAAATCAACGTTCAACAATGATCTGTTACATACTGCACACAAGCTGTTGCAAATAAATACCCACACCAAGGGAACACATTACTATGGCCACAAAAAAGTGGACAATTTCTGACGAAGCGAAACAAAATTATACCTTGCTGCCTAATCGCATGCCGGCACTCGTGGGATGGATAAGTATCTTGGAGCGAGAAAGAAATTCAATGCTCCAAACCATTTCATATTCCAAGCAAAATCATCTCTTCCCATCCATAGTTACTTGTGTTTAAATCCCTCTTCTCCAGTCTCGAAGCCCTTGACTCAGGACTGAAACTTAAGCATTTTATCTGAGAGGTCAAAATGACCTTTAATCTGAAACCAGCATTGCTAGATCAGACTACACAAATTAAGACAGATTTTGACTCCATGCATCGCCACCTAGCATTGTCCCATGTTGGTTCAATCATGAACATCAGGAACGACTGACACTCAGTGTTTCTCACACATTCATTTATTTGTGGCAGCCTGCCACAATATCAACATTGTCCACCACATGTTGATTTTTTTATTTGCGGAGTTGCGCATCCTGCTCAATCACTCAGAAAGTGCAGCAGTAAATAATATCACGTTAAATACACTGACACAGTGGATGGCAATGTGGCTTTTAGTTCATCAGTAAAACCAGCGAAGAAGAGGAGCTTCCTGTTGTCTTGGAGGCAGGAAGTAAACAGGACTTACGTATAGTGATGTTAGCTGCTAATTCGAAGAGAGTTAGAATAAAAAACAAAGTGAATGCGTCCATGTGTGCTGACAATAAGTTGGTAGCAGCAGCTCAACACGAGCGAAGCCGTTAACCCAGCTGCATTCTTAAAAGGCGAAGACTCAACAGCTTAATCATAGCACTGCGCTAACAGTAGAGCTAATGCAGCTAACGGCTACGCTCGCACTGAGCAGCTGCATGCGATCTCTTTTTGGTCACTCAGCTGTTGTCAGTATTGACTGCGTATGTTAGTGGATTAGCATTACGCTTAATTTTGTACTCTGATGCTTAATGTTTGCTCCTTCATCCAGATGAGTAATGGGAAGTATTT
>JAQLOL010000012.1:11284146-11304885 GCA_029783665.1 Naso thynnoides
CCCTTGGCATGTTGTCATTTTCACATCACGCATTTTACATCTGGTATTGATCACAACCTAAAGCTGAGACAATAGTATGGAAATAGATGATTAACTTTGAAAATAGACAAGAATGTTAGTGAATGAACTGTATGAAGGCACAAAACTAGAGAAAATGTGTGTCCTACTGTGGTTCTACTATATCAATACAGTAGCACAAAATTCAACACCGCAATGGGGTGAACCATGATCCTACACTGACTGATATGTAAGATATCTAAACCAGTGTTCCATGTTTTTAAAAATCTTCCAGTGTTCATCCTGACAATCAATCCCCAAAATCCCTGACTTGCACTTTGAAAATTTGCCTACTCCCCTTTAACATCCAATGTTACACCACCAAACGTGGACTATAATCACTGTCTGCATGTTGTCTGGTACTTTGTAGTTGTTTAAAGCTGTTTATACGCATTCCTGTCCAAGTTACTGTTGGTCAAATATTTCAAGCTTATCAGTGAAAACTCAGCAGTTTCATGCAAAATTATTTGTAGTCAAATGTTGTTTGTCCCTTTTGGAGGATACTAACACTGATAGCAGTACTTGTAACAAGAAGAAAGCAACACAGACTCTGAGTTAGTTCAGTTGTTGTGACTCACGTGGTGCCCAGTTATGCTGCCTGTGGATGGACTCAGTTATGGCATGCTAATCACAACAGTTCTTACCCTTTAACTCATACATAGCAGCCGTCTCCTTTCCTGCTCTCATAACTTGATTTTGAAAGAGAGACATCCCAAGCTCCCCTGCCTCAAGGAACAAAGGAGGCTGATCCAGTTGTTTTATCACTGAGCCTGTTCAACACACAAAAATAGAGAATTTTAAATGGATCAGTCAGCGAATTCAGCTGGAGCAATACCACAACATTTTACATCTGACAGAAACTCTAAAAAAAAAGAAAAGAATGTATATGCCAGTGTCACATACTTCGTTTGACGTCAGGCTGCAGTGACATCTCTGTAAAGTCAGGTAAAAATGCCTTTGTCACACTTATTTAAGATTACAAGTCTGAGAAGGCATATCTCTACCTTGTACAATACAGATGACCTCATCAACATCAGACCTACTAATCTCCCTGTATATGACTTTCATTCTAATTTAAAAATGTGAAATGATTGCGTGTTGTGATAACATGTTTGAACCTAGTGTGGAGTGTGTATCTTCTTTTTATTAACGCTAGTTTCCTACCTGGAAATTACAGCCACTCTTACAAATAGAAACATCAGTTTCATACATCTTGCAGACACGCTGCAAAAGACATCTGGAATTAGCAGTCAGGCTGACCAACCAAGTACAAAAAACTTCATTTTTAGAGATAAATAGCTTCAGGGTCCTCTCAGCATTTGGAATGTAATTACACCTAAAGGAATTGTGCGTAGTGAGTGCATTTATGTCAGATATATTTCTCTCCATTTTTCATTACTGGTCTTAAATTTAAGTTTGATATGGGCTAGTCCGGGTATTGGACACCCCCTTCTGGGAAGACGGTGAAACTGCTCTAAACTAAATTGGTATAAATACGTCTTTCCCTTTCAAGGGAAAAATCAGAAAAGTGCCAAACAAAATATTTGTAATATTTGACAACATGGTGCATAGAATTCTAAATAATTACTAATCAACAGGTACAGAAGTAATCGGAACTAATTGCCAATTCACGAGTAGCACTTAATTGGCTTTTTAGTTACTAAAACCTTCATTATTTTCACTAGCTATTTGATATATTTGAAAAAACTGCATAAGTTCCTTGGGACTACTCAACACTACACACAACAGCTGTGTGACAGTTCATAGACCAACTCCCTCAAAGCGCACAACCTAAAAGGATTTGTGTTTGCAAGCCTAATTTTTTATTTTTTTTTAAAACAGTTGGATTCACCAAGGCATCGATACAAGTTTCTGCTCCTAAATTCTAAAAAAAGTAAACTAATTGTATGCTTTGCTCCATGAGTCCATTCAGATTTGCTTCAGTGGCAGTTAGCAAAACATGTCCCAATTTAATATTGATGAGCAACAATATGTAAAGTGACCAGCTCATCCCGGATTTGGGGATATAAGGCTGCAAAGGATTCTCTGACTGGGACACATTTCTGTAGCTGATTTTGAGAGCACCTTGGAAATAGCACTACTATTGTTCATGCAGATAATTTGGGTTTTTACTTGGAAGATTTTTTTAAAGTTCTTCTTGTTTTTTTTTCCTTCACTACCCAAATACGATGGGGTGTTAGAAAAAGCAGTGCATATTCCATACTGATGTCTGTAGCTTATTTGGAGTAACCAGGCTATTGTTTCTATTACACTGATGTTGACTTCATATTCTGTTTTTAATGCTTTATGTGGCACAACAAATTTCCATTTACCCCTACTCTATTTGTGTGGCGGCAGATGGTTCAACAGGAGACATCTCAAAAACAAAACTTGTTGAAAAAAAACTAAACTAGACTTTCTGCCTGACTCAATATCGCAAGGGAAAGCAGGTGATTATTTGTGAAATGGATGAAGTTATCCTTTGACCGACCTCTGCTCACTTGTTTATGCTGGTAAATCTGCACTCTCATGGTGGTGATGGTGATGATGATGATGGCTTTATTTTGAGCATGTTAAGACAATAAATATTTGTTTTATGTTTGGTGCAGCTTGCCTTGTCCAGACATGCAGCAATTGGTTGCAGGATAACAAATGCGCCTGTTAAAATCTGCAGCTTTTAGCGGCGGTAAGTGTGAATAAATAGTGAATAATTATGTGATAATGAAAATACACCTACCAAGGTCCATAATGAAAGAAGCCTTTTGTTTATGTAAAGAGAAGAACATGGCTAAAGAGTGTTTGGCTGAAGATGTGATGCTTGTCAGAGCACAAGCACAGTTTAGTGTTAACATGTGATCCCTCTTTGACGCCAGGAAGAAATTGCATTGGCCCCTCTCACGGAAAATGGATAGCTGACCTAGTCTGGAAAAAAAAAGCCTACTGACTCACTGATATACTGACACACTGACCCACAGACCCACTGTTTACTGTGTGCCACCTAAATCCTAATCCTTCACTCCAATCACAATCCCGCAAATCCCCTAGGGAGGTTTAAGGTGTCCGTCAGACTCGTCCCCCGGCCGCTGTGTCACAACGGGACAACCTGGGAAGAAACTGTCCTTACACTCTCTTCTTCTCACCAGTCCTCAGGTAAACCATAAACAACAGTGCCATGTTGGGTGTGTACAATAGTTCATAAACATGCAATAGTGATTTGCAGTAACCATGCTATGACATATACTCAGGGACTTGCACTATTATTATGTATAGCAAATACGCAAGTAATTATAAAAAGTGAGCCTACTTTTGCCCAAGTACGTTCAGACTCACTGTTGACTCGGTCAAATCAAATCCCCAAGCAGAAGACAGATCAATTATTCAATTAGCAATCTAAGATGCAGACCAGCCAACTAAGTGAGCTGGTAAAATAGAATGTATGCAATTTAAGGTGCAACACAGCTGATTGTCAACAGATATTTCTGTGATGGTCATATATAAAAGACAGCAATTTAGTGCTTTTATTAAGTTTTAATGTAATTGTTTTTTTATCAATATTTATTAGTACATCATATATGTATGTTGTGCTGTATGCATCAGGTTAAACAATATCTTTTTTGTAGAAAAATGAACTCCAATCATGTCTTATGAATCATTTCATAGTAAGTGGATCTGTGTGAAACCTTGTCTGAATTCTTGCTCCAGCGTAATTGGCACTTCAAATAACTTTTAACTCCACAGGTTGATCCTATTACGACAGACCTAGTTGCCTGTTATATCTCTGCATTACATCAGAAGTGCCTTGTTACAGAACAACATCCGGCATCCTTTATGTGAACTCAGGCAGAGCTTTACATTTGACTTGATGTTCACTGTTGAAGAGGTCATTTGATTTGAACAAGTCATTTGATATCAAGAGTCTTTAGTGGATAAATCAAATTCTATCTATGTTATGTTATTATCATATGAGGTGAGTTGCCCCCACATCAGAGCCCAAAGGATAATAAAATACAGCACCCACCCCAGCCACAGTCTGTTCACCCCTTTGTCATCTGGAAAGAGATACAGAAGTATTCACCACCATACCATCAGACTACGGGATAGCTTTTTTGCAAACTGCATTTCGCTGTACAACCTTATGCCATAAAATGATCATACATTGATTCTAATTTTTCCAATTTATGTATCAAATTGTCAAATAAGGATTGCAGCAGCTAGTAGAAAATCTATAAAATCAACTTACTGAGCATAGTTTACACTAGGTATGGCAAATCCAATTACACTGACTGCCTGTCAAAAGAGAATAGTTTCATAAAATATTTTAGCATAAAAAAAGTAACATGGTTATGATTTCACCTATTGGAGTACCTTAAAATTAAATTTTCCCCAATGGACAACAGACAAAACACACACATTAATTGTAAAAATTAAAGTTGATGTGATACTTATTGAATATAAACAATTAATGATTGCATTATTATTAATATTATAATATAAACATTGATATTTGCAAGGAATAGCATTAAAACATATTATAATATTAGCCTGTCTAACCCCTGTAATTGTAAGCACATTTGCTTGTATGCAAATGTTTACAAAATTCAGCATTAGATTCAAACTTCTCAGTTTTTGACACTTGGTGGCGTTGTTCAAGAAATAAGCTTGAGGGTTACATGTATTCAGATCTACTACTGGGAAAAATCCAATTAAATCAACTCCTGCCTACCCGTGATTGTGCCATTTACTCTATCGTGTTTACCTCCGAGAATTTTCAAGTTCAAGATTGTTCAGTGTTTGAAATCAGCAACACACGATGTTTGAGACAAAAATTTGAGATGAAAGGTTGAGAGACTCCACAGTGAAGGCAATTTCACAATAATCTTTATTTGTCTTGTACAATAATTGAATATAAAGGAAAGACTATTTGTCCTTCTTGGTCAAAAATGTTTTAAAAATGCCAGTTTGGACTAACCTTTGTGTCATGAATACCAAATTAGCTTCTAGCTTATTATAGTCCTTAGACAGTCAGAAAAAGAGAGGTGTAATTATAGAAAAAATATCTGCAGTTATGGTAATTTACAATCTGGTCAGCAGAGAGCACTAGACTCACTGCTTGATAATATCAAACGTCTCTCTCATACTGTGTGTAATTAGTTATGTGAGGGCTGAACTCAGACTCAGACCACCTACATGAAACAGTGTGTTGAATGGTATTTTAAAACAGTATCCGTATCATACAGAGGGTGTGGCTTGGGAATACTGATCAGCACAAGTACGAAAACCGATAAGCAAAACTGGCTCTTATAAAAATGAGAAAGAAAAGAGACTGTGTTGGTAACTTTTTGATGGATAAACTCTAAAAACATTTAAAATGTATTTTAATATGACTTAGATGTGAAGCCCACTCCTCAGTTTGATTCTGACAGGTTGTATCAGGATGAGAGTTGTCCTTCTGGACACGCTGTCACACATGCTCACTTTGTTTTACTAGAAGTTAAGCAGCATCTGACTTCCAAGCCTCTGCTTGTTGGCTTAAAAATAAAATAAATAATCAGACTACATTTCTGCTGCCAGGGTTCTGTCCAATAAAAATGATATGTAGTCCTAAAGGAGGGAGAAACTGAAGAAAATTTACAGGTTATGACTGTGTTGAGACACTATGGTCCTGCAAAGTGGCCTTTTGAATATCTGTATTTTAAAATTCACAAAGTTCTGTTTAAATGGCCCTTGTCTAGAATTGACCAGTGAGGGCTTTTTAAAAATTTTATTTCTGGGGGCTTTTTAGGCCTTTATTTGAAAGGATAGCTGAAGGTCTCTACCGGAAAAGGGGGTGAAAGAGAGGGAATGACATGCAACAAAGAGCCACAGAGTGAAATCAAACCTGGGGCTGCTGCAGCGAGGACACAGCCTCTGTATATGAGGCACCCTCTCTACCAACTGAGCTACGGGGGCACCCCAGCAAAGGGCATTTTAAATGTTTAAAGCAGGTCAGGTGACAAAGATGTTATTGTATTGTAGAACCTGCTTACAAGTAAGTTTTAGACTGAAAATTCATGCTCACAACTAAAGGTGCAGGAATTCACTTAAACATCATGCTGCCATTTGAAGAAATGTCACGACCATCCAGCTTCCAATTTGAGCAGTTTGATCAAACTGTTGGATTTCCACAGGGTAGCAGATTTTGGAACACTTGCTTTCTCTCAAAAGTACAAAAGCTCAACTTATCTCCAGCTTGAAAACATGCGGCATTATGCAGAAGAATCCTTGGTAAGCCTTAAGCCTAGGGCAAGTCAGACTTGGCGTCTGAATGTCTTACATAAACATAATGAAATATGCACATTTTAAATGCCTAACAGCAATAATACAATGTGTAGTGGGCCTACCTATCATCTGGAGACAAGTTTATGCTAGTTTGAACTCACAGAACTTCCCTGCTAGCTTAGACTGCAAAAGGACACCCAAATTCAAGAAACAGTCTTCATTGTAGGTTGTCTGTACTGCGACATAAAGAAGGTAATCTATCCAAACAATTTAGAGTTTCTGATAACAAAAACTGCTCTGCCAATTGGAAAAGTGTTGCTATGATCATACTAGGTGCCAACAAGATGTCTCAATTGTAAATGTTGCTTCTGATATGGCAATTTACATTTAGAGCTAAGTCGACAAATGTGTACTGTCCTTGCCTGTTTTTTCTTTCTTCTGCTTGATTTAGTTAAGAAGAAGCAACAAATCTAAGTAATGCTGAACAAGGAATTGTTTTGTTTCATCACCAGGAGTAGGTTCTTGTGATATGTTGACCACCTGATGACAATATGACGAATGTACATACCTGTTTGAGTGTCTCTCCGAAACTCAGAGAAGCACCAACTTGTCTTGTCAGTGTGAGGGACAAAAAGGACTGAAGGTACCTGTGGACGGAACTTTGGTCCAGTGCTCCAGAAACATCCACTAACATTCTCCAAATCTAGTGTGAGGCACTGCAACAGTCAAAAACAAGAATAATAAAGGTTTGCATTTTCAAAACATATATCGGATGCGATAGATAGTCATAGTGGTTTGGTCCACCAAAGGTTGAAGAATGACATGCCTGAATCGTCTGAGTCTGATTCCAGGTGGCAACACTGGCCCAAACTCATACCAAATGCTGTTGAGCAGAGTTCATTCACAGGCCTAAGCTTGCACCTTCAAAATCTTGCCAAATCTGGTGCCAATATTCAGACTATGTCTGAGTTGACTTTGGGTTATGTGGAACTCCCTGACGTGTACCAGCAATCAGCCTGACTCTGCTAGCTACTTGATAAGACATGCTGTTAGACAAAAAAAATTGAGCGATGTGACAGGTCAACAACCATCTTTTGTTCTTGCTATATGGGGCATATTTCAAGCTGAAAGGGTTAGTAACTTGATATAAGGTTAGCAAATGCAGACTACAGTGTGAATCTTCCAATATCGCCTTCTACTAATCTCTCTAACAGCAAGAAGCTGCAGAACCCAAGAACACAAAGATTTAACAGTGCAGATACCCTTACAAAACAGTTGGAGTCCATGGCGCAGAGCCCAAGATGCAGGAACAGACCTCCAGGTAACATAGCACTTTTAGCGTGTAGGCTGCTAGCTTGGAAGTCACTGTTGTTGTTGCTTCAGGTAGCGACAGGGATTTGAAAACAGATAGCGGACAAAGAGGAGAACACCATCTCAAAGGGGTGGCCAATGACAGACTAATACCAACAGTTGAGATCTGTTGAGTCAGACCAGTGATGAATGTGATTCCTGTCACAAAGAAGAGCTGGCGGGGGGGGGGTCCCTTTGACATACACTGCTCATTTCATTGTGCAGATACTTTAACCTGTACAAATTTACTTTTTTGGCCACTTGGGGACAGCAAAAATTAACATTGAGTACAACATAGACATATCTTTTAAACTGACATGGCAAGATTATTGTCAAACAGTAACTAACTTTGCACTTCCAGCAGTTGTTGAGTAACATAATCATTAATTTGAAGTTGTGTTTCTGACAACTTGACAAATGTTAGTCCAGTATTGACTATTTTAGCTCTGTTTTTGGACTCTGCCAACTTCTCACGAAAATATCTTTAACAATCTCTTTAACTGGTTTGTGCCTCACTGTATTCACCAAACTGTGTCCATAATTTCATGCAGAGCAGATACTGCACAGCAGGTTTTAAAGGGTTTTTTTGTTTTTTGTTTTCCTTAAAGAGATGCCTGCTGTGGGCAAAATTTACTCTGATAAACAGTAGTTCAGTAAAGATTCAAGCCAGAAAAGCCAACGGTGCATAAGCACCCAAGTGTTGAGGGAAACTTTAAAATCATATGAAAATTCTCTATAGCTTTCTTACTAAGAGCAAACCCCTTTAACAGTTTTTTTGGATACTTAATGCAAACAAACTAGTTTACCAAACTGACCCAATACAAAAAAAAAAGACGCTCCCTTGATTCCACGATGTGTATTTTTTATGTGATACAGGTACAGTCCAATCAGAAATTGGTGAAAAATTGATCCGTCTTTTCTGCCTATCAATATCACTGATCAGATTTGTGGTTGAGAGTGGGATGAGGGAGGGGTAATTTTTTGGTACTGCCATTAGAGGGAGCCAAAGTCAGATTTTGGAAAACCTGCATACAGTGGCTTTACAGCGGAGGTAGGAAACTTCTGGGAATAAGGCAAGCTGTAGCATGAGACTCCAAAGGAGGCAGCACCAACCCCCCCACTCCCTTTTTTTTCTTTTCTTTTTTTACCCTGTAGCTCTGACCCACCCTTCACTCACATTTTACTTAATTTCTTGTCCCCTCCATTTTTAGACGATCCTCTTGATATGTTGCTCTTCTGTTTTTGGGGGATGCTTTGCGGCCAGAGCTGGAAAAGCAACTTTTCTTCTTGGGTTGTCTGCCAGTGTACAATGTTTTCACTAAGGTTAGGATTAGTGGAGATGTGAATGTGAAATCTGCCTTTGTAAAGCAGAGCAGCCAACAGGAACACACGCTCTCTGAAATGACCTGTGCTTGGCTGAAAAGTGTCCGTCGTGGCCTCAATACAGAGCCAAGGAGCGGTGTAGAAGTTCAGTGTTCTATGATACAAAAAAGTGAAACTCTAATGATAAAAAGCATACATTTAGAAATTAGACTCTTCAAATAGCCCATAACCATGCGATCTTTTCCTTGTCTACTTTAGTTCTCGAAGCCTTGTATCTCTAAAAACAGTTGGATTGTGAACAGGTGTTTCAATGAGAACAGGGGCTTCTGGATTTAAATAGTTCATGATCTAGCAGGAACTTGCATCAGCACAGCTCAGGGAATTAATGTCACAGCCCTTTCTGTTCTGTTCCACCTTAACCCTCCCTCAGCTCTTACCACACACAATTTCCTGTGGGGACCTAATTCTGTCAAGGAAGACTAAACAGAATCCATCCAATCAGGTTATTGTATGCCAGCTTCTACAGTATAATGTGACAGCTCACCAATGTACCCACTGTTACCTGCTGCTTAGTTTTAAGTGTCTGCTGGATAAAATAAGTACTAGATATAGTGATAGATGTTGTTGTAGCTACCTGGCATTAGGTGATTATCATCAGCAATTATCATAATCATTATTACAATAATTTCCAAATTTAGAAAACATAGTGTAAGTATGCAAGATATTTATATGTGTAATTTATTTATTTATTAGATGGTTTGTTTCTTTGTGTGTTTTTGGATTAAAATATTGTTTAGACTAGATACAAGTTTGAATTTTCAACTGCAACATAGGAGACCAAACAGTGGTAGGACAGAGGAAGGCTCTTCTCATAATTTTTCTTTAAATTGTTTTACACAAAACACTGTGTATGATAGGGGCCATTTATATTCTGGATTCTGATTATAGCTACATAGCGTGTGTAAATATGCATATTGTTGAGTTAACATCAGTTTAGCTGATACATTTTAACCATGAGGATGCCATGTTGTACAGTATATAAATATAGGCTTCTGATTGCATGCTACGTTTTATTTCATACTTACCCTGAGACACAAAGGGTCATTAAATGTGTCTCTTCTGTCACATAAAACAATATTTGTGGACGTTTGAACTCCTTAATACTGATGGCAGTGACATATCTGTAAACAGAAATATATGTAAAAATGAGTTTCTCTACAATTATGGAAATCTGGGCTAAATGGTTTGTATTAAATGATCAGTTCATCTGAGGAAAACACTTACATTTGTTGTTCTTTTTGTGGTCAAAATTCATGAAGCTGACTGGAGGTTAAAAGGAAAGACAAAACCTTGAGTCAAAACATTTTAGTGTGCCACTTAGACAGTAAATCTTTAAAAGCAAACAGTCTGTTTCTTTACAAATATTTTAAATGTGATGGGTATGTAGAGCACCTGAAACAATGTACATATTATCCATGAGCAATAATTTCATCCTCTGTATGTACAGACCTCTGTAAATGGTAAATAAATGGATTGTATGTTGGATTTTGCCGTTTCCATGGTGTGCAGGCTTGCCCTATTCTCCGGCTTGTACTATGCTGCCCTCTAGTGAGGGTAACTTGGGAAGAAAATCCCTCCCTTTAAAAATTGCTTACAGGCTACAGTTTTTTTTTTTAAAAAAGCAAATTTTAAAAATTTACATAATTATTTGCACTAGCCATCATTAAGTAGTTGTATTAAATTAATTTGGTTTGTTAATTACAGTCTACACAATATTAAATCTATTTTATTTATTGGATGTGTGTATAATTATCTGGAGCCATAATTAAATCACATTTTTGTGACCAAATACTCTGGGGTATTTGGGCATCCAAATATCTGCACTCAACTTTCTATGTGTTCAGATATGAGATGCATTTTAAGTAATACATTGTTGACTTTCTTTTTTTTTCACAGAAGAATATGACACACATGTAACATTAAAAAAAGGATGTACATTAATGGGTTATATATGTATATCATGATAAAATATAAATATATAATCTCTTATTTTACCCTACTCAGTTGAGTTTTTATGACATTGTTCAAAATTGAAATAAAATGCATAATTTAAAAAAGTGAAACAGAACATTTTGAACTGTTTTTAAAATAAACTCAATATGGCTATACTGTAGCAGTTCATTAAAACAGATTTTTTGTTTAAAATATCATTAAATATTTAATATATAATTTGCCATTAAATATTTAATTCATCATTAAATATTTTAAACTAAAATAATAGAAATGGTACAGTGCCCTTATCTACCTATTACCTATCTCTTGTTTAAATTGCCTTACAGTCTAGCGTACATAATCCATTCAAAACAGTACTGTGGATTATAGTGACTCCTGTAGTACTACTATCAGATACTATCATAGAACGCCCATTGCATGTAAAACTTATACACCCGTCTCTGTTGCTCCACTACTAAAGTCTATTCATTTAAAGGTGAACTGCCTTTGAAAAAAAATACTTATGCCACCATTACATAAATATAGAAGAGATGTTCAGTTGAAAGTAACTTGGCATTGAAGGTGCCAAAGTAAAATAAAATAACATATTACTGATGTCATCTTATTTTGACATATTTTTTAGGGCATTTGAATTAAGTACATGTAATGAGATTTATGCTTGTCTATGCATCACAAACTCTACAGGCTGCAACTATCAAGTAACCACATCAATGTAAAATGTTTAAATTTGTGCATGCATTGCAAAAACTTTTGCACCGAATGCACAGTGCAGAAGACTCCTTCATAAAAAAAAAAAAAAAAAAAAAAAAAAAAAACAACCTGTGCAACTCTTACCTGCTCAAGCTGCTGTGACTGCAGGTATACCGTTATACCATTCATGCAGACCTCCTCTGTGTTGTTTATTTCCTGCAGTTTCCTGCATTTTGTCCTCCTCAGTGTGCAGGCAGAGAGCACTCTTATATATAGTACCTGCAGTGCTGTCAGCCTGCAACTCAGGACCAATAGGAAGAAAACATGTGCAAAGGACCATCTGCAATGGAAAAACAAATCCTGTAAAAGATTTTGTGGATTTTGCTGCACAGGGGAATGGTGTCCAGCTGCCCTGTGTCTTGGTGACAGATGCTTTCTCTCCTTCTCACTTGGCCAGCATGCACGTTCCTCTGTATCCTCCGGTGGCCAGTAAGTACTCTAACCCTGGATGCTCCGTCGCCCTCCACTCATACAACAGTTACAAAGCTTTACCTTTCCTCCTGTTGAATAATATTGTATTTGATTTGAAGATAAGGCGTTTTTTACGCTTCAAGTTAGAAGGCAGTTGTGGGAATATCTCAGCTATCTCAGACCAGGTTGCAAAAATCAAGGGATAAGCAGAAAACCAAGATTTGATTTCATATTTGCCTGAATTGTGCTCTCTCTGCTCTGACTTACCTACAACATTATTTACCTTGTCTCTAATTCATCTGGTGCTCTAAGCCCTCAATGAGCTTTGGAGATTTGTGACTTTCATTCCTGTGCCATTCATCTTTCCTTTTAAAGCTACATTACGTTATATAATTGGTCTTTTTCTAATGTAAACATAGCAAAGACAACTATGCTTCTGGGTAATTAAGGAAGCACTTTGAAAGTTGTTCTGTATTGCACTTGATTGCATTTGGCAACAATCACGTTCAGTACTTTGAAGCTGCAGCAATGAAAGTTTATTAACAATAAATCAATATTTTAAGTGTAATGTGACAGGACTGGCTTGCCGTGATGAATTCCGTGAGACTCTGCAGTTCTCTACAGGCTATTTTGGATCATTGTCTTCGTTGTCTGGTGTTAAACCAATCTCTCATCTATCAGATTTTGCAATCTTATTGAATATTTCAGCTTGACTGCCACTGCAAATGTTTTCAGCATCATTTATCTCATACTTAATTTTTATTAGCTGGCAGCTATGTAACTGTGTTAGCTGTTCTGCAACCCCATAGCTTCTGTGACACCAAAGTATTACTGTCACTTGATGAAAAAGACCAATGCTTTGGCCAGTGCTTTACAGACAGACCTGGTCCACAACTTCACTGTTTGCAGCCCCAACAGGCAGCTGTTTTTTAAAATAAAAAAATAAAGGGCTACGGCTAGTGGTTAGCAGATAGATGATGAGCACACTGAAGCATTTAGCGGCTAAACAACCAGAAATTTTCAGCAGGAGTTGGTGGAGACCAAAAAATGTTCAAACTAGAGTGAATACTTCCATGTGCTAGGTGGACAGAATCATGATTTTAAATAAATGTTAATGCAACATTAATGTAAATAGGCACCTGTTGGCTAATAAATTAGCAACTAAGATAATGATTCCTGTTGAATTTGTGTTTTTAGCTTGTTCTGGTGCCCCCAAGGGTCAAAGTAATCAATATTTGCAACTTTCACCTCTGAGAGGCCTTAAGATTGTGAGCAACACACAGTACTGTTGTGGATCTTTTCAGTGCAAATTATGTTTTCTTTCACATAACAGAAGCCCATTTTAGAGACTCATATTTTAAGTTAATTGAAAAACCCTTTGCAGAATGTTTTGTGCCAGTCATACAGTGTTTTTCCAGTCTTTCATAGTTTTGCTCTTATAACTGAGCAGTATTTTAAAAATACAGGAGTCACAAGTGATCAAGAAACTAATTGTGCATTGTGTGAATCAAGCAAATGTAATTCATTCAAATAAATATAAATTATAAACTTCAGTGTGTTACACGGTCCAACAAGATCATCCTTGCAGCTCTCTCCTTGCTGCTGCACCTTTAATCCCCTCCCATTGATAATCTCGAGTGAAGCCTGTGTTGGATTGTCTCTGCAGTCAGATGAGACATATGGCTCCAGCATCTGTGTGCTCATTTACATCCAAGATTTCCTTGCTTGGCCGCTACAGTAGCAGCTATATTAGGATTTAAACCCATGACTTTCATTGACAAAATCTGATTTAAGCATTGGCCGTATGGTCTTAATGGGCTCCTGCTTTGGTTCAGGTCACCAACTGTTCAGACTCTGATTCAGCTTTCGTTGTTGCTTTAAGGTAAAACTGCCTGATTAGTTTGTTCTTTCTCATGCAGAATACCGGCTGATTTTGATCTCTCATTGTGGTTACTCAGCTTGTGGATTCTTATGCTGCCTTTTCGCTACTGATCTGGACACTTTAGCTTCAATATTTAATACATAATATAATTAGTACTGTTCAATCCATTTTAACAACATGTTTTTCACAAAGTGTTTCTCAAAAAAATAAAAAACAGTTTTATTTTGCTGTCAAAGTTGTTGTGCATATTAATATAAATATCAAAGATGCTCCTTTAGCTGTGAGTCACAAAAGCACAAATCTATCTATGTATTTGTGTTCGACCATGCAAATGCTTTAACCTGAAGTGTAGCACACACACAGCAGACGACACATGGTAGCATCATTATATGCACAGAGATGGAAAACCAATTAAAACTCCAGTGCTGGAATAATACTAAAGGGTCCCATGTTCTCTATGTGTCAGCAGTTTGACATAACAATTCAAATGAAAATGTATTAAAGAATATGCATCATATGGCATGATAAACATTTTACATTTCATTTTAAACATGCCAAACTAGAAGACAATGCCACCAGATGTCTTCTTAGAGACATCTAACTTTGACTTGCTCACATATAGTCTATAATATTATTTATTAGGCCTACATTTTATGCAGGCTGTTGCACAGCTTTCGATTTTATTTAATTGATTTCACATCTTCTTTTGCTCGTTACTTGCAGTGCATAATGTTTTATATTTTACTGATGTCAGCTTTGGTTTTTCAGTCTCAGGTTCATTATGGTAAGAATGTCTCATTTTTCTACATCTGATGGTTTACTCCAGAATTTATTTCGGTGTTTGTATTTCTCTTTATGGCCTGATGTCTTTTGGATAATGATAATAAAGGGGGGTGACCAACGGTCCTCTTTCTTAATTCAATTATCAAGGAGTGATTCCAAAATTGTACAAACTTTAATAATAATATTCTTTATCTGTCGGTTTTGTAGCCTATGTGCTGCATGACTGCATGTTTTTCCGTATGAAACAACATGTTGCAGACCTGTGGCGCTGCTCCTGCTCCTGAGCCGCACACTGAACTCCAGTCCAGGTTTTGTGGTGGATTTAGCGGCAGCGATCAGCAGCATCCCCACACGTAGCAGAGCCACACACGCTGTTCGAGAGGCTGCGACCAAGTTACACAATTCAAGTAAACAAAAACATTTTTGGATAATCTGAAATACTTAATGACGCACTTGATAGAAATAAAATGTCCACACGAGTATTTTATAAGCATATGTGTTTTGTAAAGACTTTTTATAACAAAACCCTTTTATCATAAATGTATTTTTTCGTATTTACTTCCAGAGAAAAGATGAGAGAAAATGGAAATATATCCGCCACGGTTGGTAATTTGTGATGCATGTTAACTTTGAGGAGAAAACTGAGGCAGCGTGCTCCTTTTTTAAGAAAAACAAAAAGTGAACTTCCTGTTTCGGGGTGGTCCACAGACTGTGGAGAAGGGGAGGGAGGAGGTAGGAAGGGAAGGGGGTGCGCATTCCCACATTGGCGGTGCAACTAACTCCAGGGCGCTTTGCGGGACTCCATAGCCGAACATGGGGTTCAGTTTTGTCACCGTTAGCGTAAAGTGACTCTGAAGCAACAAAAAAAAGTCTGTGGAAAAGCGCGTGTGAAACAGGATAAAGTGTCGGTTTCTGAGCCGAATTCAGTCATCTCCATCCGAGCGCGTCTGCCAGAGAGCGGAGAGAAGGAGAAAGAGAGAGAGAAGGAGAGAGAGAGGAGGGAGGCTTTACTGGAAACTCAGACTTCCACAGTCCTTGGACACTCTGAGCTCTTTCAAGGTCTCTGGGAATCAAGTCAGAAAGTTTCATGCTGAATATTGCCGCATTAACTTGAGGTGAGTAGCGCTGATGAGCCATACCCGTTTGTGAAAGCACTTGCGACCATTGATAACTAACAAATTACAAGTTTATCCACAGTTGGAGGGTTGTGTGTAATTCTGCTGAATCGTAATAGTTACTTTCTTGCTCTTCCAGGTGGTTAAAACTTGCATTTGTGTTATTAGTGTTGGTGTCCCCTCAGGTCATTGTGCGTGACTGTTGCGCTTTGCGAGTATAAGGTTTTATTTTCCTAGTATACTCTATACTCAAGTTTTACTAACTGACTTGCATAAAACTTCTGCCAACCGAGTAAAATGTGGAAGGCTTTATTCACTTCTTGTGGGTTCATTCACTCAGCGCAAAGCAGCTCTGCTCCTGTCCTTTCTGTCCATTTGTGGACATGTGAAGAATGTGCTGGCACAAGCTTAAATTTCTCAGAGTTTAGACTCCAGAAAATGAAAGTTTTTTGTTGTTTTTTTCCTACCCAGTGAACGTTCATCTCTCGGGGTAGTGCGTCTTTAGGGGGTCTGACTACAAGCACAGCTTCAAATCATCTGGCACAGCTGAGGGTCTGCAGGGCCACCCGAAAACAGCTGTTTCTTGTAACCTGAAATGCTTGAGGTGCCAATATCTTTTCCAAATGTGAGCTCCTGTCAGGACACCCACAAGACAACATCATCAGTGAGCACTGTGTGAGGCTTCAGGAGGCCGAAAACACCAGTAAAAAAATGCTCCATCACCTTATTGAGAACTAGCATAGTGACTCATTGGTTTCCTCATGTTGTCACTGATAAATTAATTTCTTTTGGACCAAATAAAACATGCAAGCATCCATCTGTTATCTACTGAATCTATTTTGATTTTCTGTTCTATATGAGGTGACTGTAACTGCTAATGTGGGAAGATTTTGCGGCCGTGACTACTCTTCATGTATGGGCTCTGGACTGAAGAGCGTCAACACTGGATTCAATAGAACAGCCAAACACTTATTTATTCCACAGTGACAGTGAGAAGTGCTAAGCACACACACTCACAACCTCCCTAAACAGTATTTGCACACACTCACATACACATGGTGAGAGCGCATTTGTAAGTCACAGAGGCTTTTTTAGTGTGGAGAGGGCAAGAGACTTGACAATAATTTATTAGGAAAACTTTTAAGTGATATTTTGGATTATTGACCATATAGTTGTTATATTTCCAATTGCTTTTACTGGCATAACTGGACAAGATGCAAAAAGTGCTGCCAGTTGTTTAATATTGTGCAAAAGATGTTGAAATCATGTCAGTTTGTAAGTTGAATTTAAAAGATCAAACCAGTCTATTTTTGACTTCCCACCAGTGGCGACTGTGTGTACACCTGCGCTTTAGTAGAGCTGGACTACATTTTTAACCCCATTCGCTGCCGTTCATGTTGAAACATGGTATAGAAACACTAGATTCACCTTTCTAAAGAGAACTCTGTGTTTATTTGGTCAAAGATCGTAGAGGGAGAGAGAGAGGGGGGAGCCAGGAGCCGTTGGGCCGAAAATTATTACGCCTAGAAAAATAGTCCCTAGAAAGGGCTGTCTTCCTAGCTCCAATATTAGCGCGAAGAGGGTTTTTACACAGACATCCTTTTTCACTAATGTTGTCACACATTTTCTAGTAGTTTCTGTAATGTTTATTGAATATGGACAATATGTAAACAAACGTGTTATCTCATAAATAAAGCCATGCATTTTTGGGGAAAATGTGTGGGGTTTATGTAACCGATGTGGACGATGTTGACAAAGGTCAATGACATGTAACACCGATATGGTCCTTTAAAAAAATAAGTTGTCGTGTCTGTGTGTTGACAACTTTCCTTTGAGGAGGAAAACAAGCACGTAAACAACACCTCGAAAAATTTTGTTAAATAACAGGAAAACATAACATAATCAGACAAACATCCAGACAAACATCATGCAGGCTGGCCTCAGTTTTTTAAACATAATCCATTACAGAGAAACAGGGAGACCTTTCTCAAGGTTGAGATGGGGGGGGGTTCGAGGGTGGAAAGTGCACTTGTCCTTTGGCCACGTGTGAAAAGCTCTACAGGGGAGCTTCCTCACGCTCCCTGGTCTTTATCAAGTGTGTTAAGGCCAAAAGGCTCCTTAATGGGAATGCTCTTCAACAAACAGACCATACAGGAAGCAACTATCTTTCTATCCAGTCAGAAGAAAGGACTGATCTGGTTTATCACCACCATATCAGAGTGGTGATAAGTCTCTATCAGGCTGAATACAATTGAATTTAGTGGAATGAATTCCTTGTCCTATTAGGTCAGTGTAAACAAAGGTAGGTGGAGGATTTTAAAGTGGATTGTGTGTTGAATTTGTGCTCCTCTTGTATACTTGAGGCAGAGGCAGTTTGAGCAGTGAGACTTGTTCGTTAAGTGACATGTGAGAGCAAAATCTGGGTTATGAACATCTCAACATGGACTCTTTGTAGCTCTCTGTCACATTAATGATGCAGACAACATGTCTGATTTCCATGTTGGCACAGTGTGCTGCCAGCTACGTGACACACGGGCACCCTGAGGCAGGCAGCAACAAGTGGTGTGTTTTTGTCCAGATTCCATTTTGGTCCGCTCAGCAAGAAACATGCGTCACGTGATGCCTGCAAACCCCCCACCCCAACTCCAATCCTCTCCTCCCCAACAACCTCCTCCCACCTTCCAGCAAGAGGGAGGTGAGGAGGGGGAGGAAGAGAGGGGGAGAAAGACCACCCTCACTGGGATCACAGCCCCTCAATCAGACCCTTTCACACCCTGTGAACCTGAAACAATCAGGGTTTAATAGCAGCTGTCTGTCTGCGGCGATCCCGGCTGAAACCATGTAGGCTCACAGTGCAGAGCTGATCAGCTTCGGCGCGCGGAGAGCAGAGTAGACAGGCCTGGGGATGCTCCAAAGGACACATAGGCAAAGACACGCACAAACTCTCCTTTTTTGTCTTTATCCCCTGCTACTCTTTTCTCTCCTCATCTTCATGCTTTCCTGCCGTCCTTCAAGGCTCACAAAGAGACGGTTCACTCCCTCAAATCGCTGGTGTCAGGGTTTGGTATTTGAAGGTTAGTTTGGTTCATCGGATTGAGTTTGTGTTGTTTTCAAACCAGTGCGGGTCTTTATTCATGTTGTGTGTCGTCATTAATAGACATGGCTTATTGAGACCAAAGTGAATGGACTGTAGTCGTGGTTGTTGTTCTGGTTATTATCACTGGGCTAAAGTTTATCTTATCGGAGCATTCGAATATCACATGAAGAGGCCTCAATTATCATCTATGCCAGCGGTTTGTTTTAATGCTAATAGGTGCTTGAGGTCAGATTGCTCCAATGTTTTTGTAGCCTAGAAATATAACATTGGACACATCAAATGATGCTGAAATGAGAATGAATGACACCAGAAAGCAAAAGCATTAGACACTTCAGAAAGCTTGAATTGCATTAGTCAAAGGGCACACGTAAGAGAAAGAGGAAATGTTGCAGTCATGCGAAAAACTAGTAAAAATTATTGTTCATGGTCACTTGGAGCTTTCCCACCCATTAGAAGGAACATCAGACAAATTGTAGCAGCAGAGATAATGTGAAAAAACAATAACAATCTGTAGAGACAATCAGTTAAAGCAGTTAAAAAATTCGGGGTCGGCTGTATGAAATGCCGCTATGTCAGTGGAAGGATGACGGGAAATTTAAGCCTCTGTGTCAACAAGACAATTGACAATGATCTCGACATCCCATAAACATCCCCACTGATAGAGAGAACATTAATATTTGCTAACTCTGCAAAAGCTCTGAATGATTTTCAATGACTACTACAGAAGGGTTAGTGTCAGCAAAAGATTGTGGTTGTGGCAAATAAACTGTGGTTAGAGTCTGGTTAGGGTTAGGCAAGTTAAACACTTGGTTAAGTTTGGGGAAAGATGCTGTTTGGTGGAAAAAAGCAAACCCTCACAGTCTGTGGTAAGACACAAACTCAAACCAGTCTCCCAGAAAAAAAGATCAATTCCTGACCGAACAATTTGCTTCAGCAAGTGCATTTTTATAGCACTTAATCTCTGCTGGTTGATGTTTCCTATCAAAATAATTAGAAAACGTTAAAGTATGAAAACTGATTTTATTTGCACATTTTTAACCAAATGTGATGTCACTTGTTTTGCCTATAATATGTTCTTGTCTCCCAGTACCTACCCATAACAAGCGAAGAATTACGAAACTTTTCGATGTTTATGTTTCGGTCTCACAGGACAGAGAAAGATTGTGGTCTGGTTTCATACTGAAAAGTGATGCAAAGCTCTAGACATGTTAACTTTATTCAACTTTAAACAAAACCATTTTTCCCAAATCTTAGCCTACGAACTTTATTTCCTAAGTTTAGTCAGTAGTCGTTCTGGTGTCACAGTCCTTTGCAGTCACAAATTTGACAAGATCAGTGTGGTGGAAAACATATGCTTTCCTCAGTCAAATAAACAAAGCCATGGAAATTTATCCCAGCAGCAAAAATGTCAGAATTTTTTTTTCTTTTTTCCCAATTTTCATGTTCTCAATTTTATTCTATTTTTTTTTTTTCGGAATTCTGTGATGTTAATGATTTAAGCATGTTTTTTTTTTTTTTTTTTCTCAGAGAGAGTGTCCAACCATGTGGTGGATGACTAAAACTATTCAATAAGAAAATATTTTGGTTTCACTTTATTTAAAGCATGCATCTATGATGCATCATTTGTTATGGGTTATAATGTGCCTGTAGTGCTATAACATCATAGTTATAAGTACGGTTCGGGTTACCTTAACCATAAC
>JAQLOL010000012.1:11313681-11333034 GCA_029783665.1 Naso thynnoides
TTCTATATAAAACAGATGTCAGATTTTTAGAAAGTATACTGAGATTCAGAAGTTGTCAAGTTACAGTGCTGTGCTTTTTTTCACATAAACTCAAGACAATGATCAGAGAAACACGTCCAGATGTTGTCCAGAGTTACACTTTTACAAATGTAACACACAACAGCAGATTGCCCACATGTGACGCTTTCTCACCTACAGGAAATCTTTCATTTGCTTTATGTGAGTGGTGGCGCCTGTGTAGAGCCTGCACGGTCCAGAGGACTCATCTGTAATGATGACTGTTTTGTGTTGATATCATTATAACATGCCTTGGACGTATCCGCTATATTGACAAAAGAGTGAAAAGCAATACACAAGCAAGCAGAAGAGAGAAAGAAGCAGTAAATATCCATGCATATCTCAATCACGGTTGCTCACTCACTGTTAATCCTACAGACAATGACTCGCTCTATTCACACATTTGCTCAAAAGGAAGTTTCAGGAACTTTGTACTCAGGAGCTGCTTACAGTCTGTTTAACGTGTGGTCTAACTAATTCAGACATTTGCTTGTAAATACACAACTTCCCTGATTAATATCTGGAAAGGCTCAGAGTAGCAGTGCATGTGTGGCGAAGGCTGTGTTATGCATTACCTTAGAGGAATGGTTCTGAAAGATCTGAGGAGACTTGAGACGATCAATGGGGAAAAAACTTTTTTTTTCCAATCTCAGGTTTTTTGTTGTTTGTTTTTGACTTAAAACTTTGTCCAAAGGTGTCAAAAGTCAATATGTGCTTTAGTGTAATCGCATATGCTATCTGTCCTCAGTCAATCTGCTGACCGTTTTATGATGATGTTAGTTGTTTGATACTTTTATGCCCTCTTATAGCATAATTGAGATAATTTAGGTCAATTAAGTGTGATCAAGTTGTTTATGTTTATGTGTGTGATGTTTTTTTGTCAAGACAGCAACTTATAAAACAACAGTCATTATTTGTCAAATGAAATATATCTTTAAATAAATAAAAGGTGACAATATTTTTCTTGACAACATTCAGGATATTAAATTTCTGAGGTATTTATGTAATAGTAATTTTTTGTTCACTTTTCGCTTTGTTTTTCAGTTTAGGCTGCATTTTTTGGGCCAAGATCTGCTGTTACTAAGGTGATGCTAAAAGTCATTTGCATTTTGTTTTATTTTCAAAATAATGTCTGTTTGCCTCATAGTTTTTGTGTCGTTCACTGTTGTGTTCTCATTATGAGAAACACTAGTACAGTATCCTGCACAGTCTGCGTGTATTGATCGTAAACACCAAACAGTCTCACTTAGCTTCTGATAATGTGATGACTCTGCAGCAGGTTGTGACTTACTTGGACTTTCCCGAATGCTGATTATTTCCCCAGCAGTTAAACCCTCTTGTCCAACACTCTGTTCCCGTTATTGCTATTCATGACGGAACAGGCAGTTGTTCTGCTTTGGCACATTTATTGGCCCTTATTAGTTTGCACCTGTAGTCCATTAAAAGCTTGTTGCTGACTGACAGACAGATACATACTGTCTTTCAGTTCTCAGCCTGGTGAGAGGAACACTTTCTTTTGGGATTTGAGCAGAAATATGTTGAACTGTTGAGAACAAACGCTGGATGTTCAAAGTTTCGAACAGTGAAACCCACAGGATTCCATTCAAAGGGGTTATTTATCGATTCTTTCCCTCTCGCCCAGCTGTGGAGCAGAAATGTGGTGAGCACTTGTGTGTGTCAATGCCTCTATGTGACTGTTAAGTGTCGTGTGCATGTGGGCGTGCAGTGGGCGAAGGGTCCCAGATGTGGATTTTGTGTGAGGAGGGAAGTTGTTGATGAATTTTGGGCTTAATCTTGTTTCCGGTAGAGTAACTTGATTAGTGCATACGTTTGTGTGAGTTTTAAGTTGTCATTAAGGTAAACAAATATAATGTTTCCACATAGCTGCCACTGTGGCTACAAGTGGCAAATCCTGATATGATAGTAAATGTAAAATGTAGTTCCACAGAAGCACAAGTGAAGAGGAGTCAGTGATCAGACTCTAAAAGATCTGTCACAAAGCAGTGTCTATTTAAAGTGTGCAAAGAGCGCATGAACTCAGACAAAGCTGCATTTTATTGCTTATGAATTAATCTTTTTATTTGTGAGAGCAAAAATGTGTTTTTCTTCTTTCAAAAGCTACACATTCTTACTGCAGGCTCTATTTTTGTCAGTCTGGGTGCAGCGCAGACGCAGGTCCAAGTTCTGGGTGCAGGGAGCGCAAGTAGGTGTGGCAACCTTTTTTGAGAAAAGGTTTTGAACATAAATGCAGGCACATTTCTGGTCTGTCTGGCGCAGTGGTAATAGACAATTGGAATAGACCATTAGAAGGTCTGTCACAGCTGACTGTAATCACGGCCAATCAGATAAGCTCCTTTCATTGCCTTTAAAGGTAGAGTCAGTAGCATTCATTTGTTGCGGCTTGTAAACACAACATTCAAATTGGGACCTTCCTCCTGAGCTCAATGCACCAGAAGTGTGGTAACTTTACGTGTACTATGTGTACTGTTATATTGCTTGTACCTAACGTTACACAGCAAGTTATGTAGGAATATTACATCTGTTTGATGGAGGAGTTGATGATTTAGCAAGCTAACAAGCTAACCACTGGTGTTTAGCACCTACCTGTCCATCACACACAGGCCAACTCCGCATGGCTCTTCCCAGCCTCTCCTTCAGTGCTCCAAAGCTGCTGAAAATGAAACTGAGATTCACTCTTGCTCTGGTACAAATTTTATCTGCTTGCAGTTTCACCTCACTAGGGATATATTTCCTTCTCTTTGCACCACATCAATATTTGTAACTTTCTCTAGTCTGGACGGTCTATGGTGCTCTCAACCTCAACTGCATGCTGTCATTGCCTGGGGGAAACGCACCCCCTCCCCACCCAGAAATGTCCTGGCGAAACCAAAACATCAAAATACAGGCAGAGAGCAGTGTGTCTCCTTACACAGTCACCACCACACATCTATAGAGACGTAAAATCAATAAATAAGCAGCATTACTTTTGTAAGTCTATGCTTTACTGTTTAGTGAAATCATACTGACTCCACCTTTGGAGTCGTCATCTGTGACGCACTGTACTATTGTCAATTTTAGTTGTATGATATAACAACACTGATGAAAGCAATGTGCTTGTTACGTCACTGATGTTGTGGTGTTAATAAATAAATTGCCTCAGAAGCTTTTATTTGCATATTTAATTAATTAATTGAATGGCCTCAGCTGTAGTGCGTTAATGAAGTCACACACCATGACTTTGCACAGATGGGTAGATTACTAGAATTGGGTAATGGGTAGATTTTTGAATTGTACCACTTTGTGGAATGTAATTGCAATTAAGGCATTGTAGTTAAACCGAATTGCTTAATAGTATAGAAAACAGACGAAAAGGTTAATTGAACATGGGAAAAATAACCACTTTGACTAACTAAATGCAACATTTTTAATCATAAAAAAGAATATTGACTCTTGTCTATCTTAATACAGGGACTTGTATATCAGCTCCTGCCTAAAATCCACATTGGCTGCATTCAATTGGCAGACAGTGGCTGCTGCTTCATGATACACGTTAACTTCCAGGTTCACATCCAATTCAATAGACAAGAATAAACTTAATATTCTATAATGAAATGCATTCATCAAAAAGCAAATTCACTTGGGGTGCCTGGTGGCTCAGTCAGTAAAGCAGGCACCCAAAATATACAGAGGCTATGTCCTTGCCGCAGCGGACCTGGGTTCTAATCCACCTGTGGCCCTTTGCTGCATGTCATTTCCCCTCTCTCTCCCCTGTTTCCTGTCCACTCTTCAGCTGTCCTGTCCTAATAAAGGCATAAAAAGCCCCCCCAAAAATCTTTAAAAAAAAAAAAGCAAGTTCACCTCAAACATGGCACCAAAAGTGCAATGCACCAGCGTATCTTTACCGAAACACCCTTTGTTTTGCCTTTCTACCCAGCTCAGTGAGGTTCAAGTCAGTCCATGAAAATAGCAGCTTGGCACAGACATGGAAAAAAGGCACTTTCGCTGTCCAGAATTACCAATATGCCAGGACCTGTGCTTAGACCAGCTTTTCGCTGGCATCATTCCTCTCATCTAATTCTCTGTAACAATACAAATAAGAGTGTTTTCCAAAATGTCACACTGTTTCTTTAAGATGAACTACATCATCATTTGGCATCAAAGATTTCTTTTGGCAGGAAAGCGTTGTTACATTCCATTGTAGGCCTACTTACAGAAATCTAAAAATTTTTAGGTGATACACAGTGTTGACATTTTATGTCTTTTTTTCTTGTAATTATCCCAAAGCAACTTAAAATATCTTGAGTAGCACCAGTAAATAACCAGAAACACCTCACTGGCAAGTGATCAGATTCCTTTCACTTCCAGTTGAGTCGAGTCCCTGTGGCTGCTCCCACTCTTCCTCTCTCGTCTTGTGTGTCCCAGCTCACACTCCAACTTCCTGTGGGATTGAGCTGATCCTCGGGGCAGGGGGATGTCTGCTTCCAACCAGCGAGGTCTGTCACACATGCTCCAGCTTGTCAGACCGAGTTCTTGTGAGGGTGATTGGGTGTCAGAATGAGCACACACTTGCATGTAAGTGTCTATACTGCATGTCTGTGTGTCTCTGGCCGTCTTGTACAAGTGTGTGTTTAGATGTGCAGAGATAGGAGTGTTTTCTCTCTGTGGGTGGAGGTGACTGTCTAGGATGGGATGAAAAAATTCAATTAGTTGAAGTTCACTGCGGTCCAGGTTCATCCCAGGTAGTCTAAACACAACTTTGTCTTTATGAGTTTTATCTGAGGCAGGACAGCAGTAGATCTCCTCTGTCGCCTCTGTAAAACAGTGACTGACTCTTGTTGCAATGGAAAATAAATAGTGTGTTGTACACAATTGCCAGTGCTTTTCATTACTGCAGTTGTTAATTCACCTGATATAAATACACAGGAAAGGTTTGTGTGCACTTGCAAAATGTGCTCATATGGCAACAGCTCATTTTTAGGGATGTGAAAATTCTAGATTTTGCTTGCAGTCTGACAAAATTAGAATAAATTGGCAGAACTTTGCAAAATTTTATATTATGTGATGAAAGATTGAGCCTTAAAAATTATTAATTTTGTTTTGCAGTCTCTTTGCCTTCTGTATTTGATATGCAAACATTTTTAAATTGCCTGTTAATCTGCCAGTTATTTTCTTGATTTACAGATCAAAAATTTTGTCTATAAAATGCAGAAAAGAATTTTAAAAAACGTCTGTTATAATTTCCTTAAGCCCAGGTTAATGTATTGAACAAGCTTATTTTGTTTGTTTAACACTCCAAAACCCAGGAATAATGGATTTATATATAAAATGAAAAGAAAATTAACATGTTTGGGAAATTGGAAAGAGGGATGTTTAATATTTTTGCTTTCAAATGACATGAGAAATAATTATCAATATCAGTGTTTTAGTAAATCTCTTTCAGAAACACTGTGTTGTCACTTTAACAAACGGCCTCAATAATTTTTTATGCATTTGATCTGTTTTTTTGTTGTTTTTTTAAGCTTTGAAAACTAATTCTATGTTGTTTTTATTTTTGAATTCGTTCAGTACTGTAACTTCTCACAGGAGCTCTGGTATGTTTATGTGGTTCTTCGTCATGCCTGATCTCTCACAGGCAGTGTGCTAAGAGACAGTCTGTGGTGTACAAACATCAATGTGATCTGTGTGTATTTCTGTGTAAGCAAAGCCATACGTCTTTAAGTTGAACCCTTCACACACACACACACACACACACACACACACACACACACACACACACGGTCACACACGGTGGCTTTCATTACCTCAGTTCGTCTTCGCCCGCTGGTTGGCCCTCAGGGCAGACTGGTGGTGTGCCTGAGGTATGTGGCTTACCACCATGTCATTGCCTGGAGGCCTCTCAATATCTGTTGTCACCTGTGCACACTGACATACACAGATATTGCATTTGCCTTCTCTGATCGATCCAGAATGAAGGAAACTCTGTCATCAGCCTGATCATGTATAGATTCAGGTACACAGTTTCGCAAACAGCCTGGTGGAGGTTCCAACAGATTTGTACAAAATAAGATTGCCTGCTCTGCATCAGAAACTGTCATTGTGTGCAAAAAAGACTTTGTGGGCTGAACCAAAGCAACTTTTTGTATCAAAATGATGAATCTAAAAGTTTACCATGACCTTAAATGAATTTGTGAAATTCCATAACAGCTGAGCAAACGCTAGACTGACTTTGATAGATTTAACATGTGACACATGGCTACATCTGTCAAAATCATGGCTTTTTGTCAAAAAATTTCAGTATGGGCTTACTCAGACATGCATGTTTGCTGCTGCCTGTTTTGTGAAATTTAACAGCGCAGAGCCTTTTACATTTTTAATTTTTTTTTACTTCTAATATAATCCCTAACTACTTATGTGATCTATATAAAGCATTTTGCTGCATATTCATAATTTCAACCATACAGTTTCCTTAAAAGACAATCAAAAGAAGAGAGTGCTGGTCTAATAGTTTATGCCTTTGTCGGATTTTTATTACATTTTTATGTTTTTTCCTTTGTCACTCTAATGTCCTTTGTTTTGAGACATTAAAAGAATCTCCCCAACAGAGTTTTGTGGTTTAATAGACTGATTTGTCTTCCTTCATGCAAAAGAGATTGTAAGTTTTATTACAGTACATTTAGTAAAGAAAACATGAGGTGATTTTGTTTGTGTGCTGCCTTTGCATTAAATTCAGACCAGAAAAGTCTGACTTGGTCAGATTGCTGTTGTGACTGTAAAGAGATGAATATCTGAAAAAGACTTTGGTGTACGAGCACGTTGTTCTGGCATAAGTTTAAAGCTGTCAGTGCAGGCATATCATTTTAAAAATATGGGGATTTTTATGAGAAATGTAAGAACCTGAGTCTCTGGTGATGGACAGCCTACACATGTATAGACATACATTCACACACTTGCTTTTCCTAATGCAACCTCTAATAAACTCACAAGTAAACAAGTTGTTTTAACATTACTTGGGTGGAGAAGATGATTAACTGTTCCATCCTCTCCTCTCGTCTCCTCTTCTCTCCTCTCAGTAAACACATTGAAGAGCAAACGTTTTTAACTTGGAGTGTGAGCGCCAGAGCTCTTCTGCTAACTGACCCCGGGCTCTGAAGAGCTGCACATAACAGGCGCCCACATTGGCTTTTGTGTGCAGGAGGGTCTTTACATAACCTACGTAACCAAGCACATTGTCTAGCAACCAGGCAGCTACTGAAGGGCCTTGTAAATGGAAGAGGGGGTCAGCTTGAGTGGAGGCCTGTACCCGGGTTGAGAGGCTAGTGGAGCTAAGCTAGGCCATGACTAAAGGCTAGTTTGTTAGCCCAATAATGCCCTAAGGGTGCTGATGCAATGAGCTTCCTCTGCTGCAAAGGGGCTAATAAAACATAACCTTCAGTTGGGGTTTTATTTGTAGTGTCAATGTAATAAATGATGCCTGCTTGCACACAAAGCCTCATTTATGTTTTTAACAAAAATCCACATTTTTGCCCATGTTAATCCCTAGTTACCTAACGCCCCTCACTACGCTCCCTGCCCTGCTCCTCCACAAAGCCCGGCCTTCTTCGCCCTGTTTCCAGAGTTTGCGTCTGAGCCAGAAATCCTTTGGACCTGCCCAGGATGTTGAGGTATATTTTTCCTTAGGCTCCCAACGATTAGTTTTTTCAAAATGTTTTCTTTTGGCAGAGGAGAAATGTTTGCATGTCTCTCTCATTGCACCATCCGGATCACACCCAAAAGACTTTGAGATCTTTAATATACTGCCTGGAGTCATTTTTAAGCATTTTTTTTAAAGGAAGAGGAAAATTAACTAAATTATAATAATTGCTATAAAGTATTAATGTGTTCTTATGTGGTTAAAGGGGTATCAGGGGAAGAAGAAGCAAATTGTTGGAACTTTGTGAGATATTAGCAGAATTTCTGCAGATTAATATTCATGATCCAGGTATCACAGTGTCAGGTATTTTGGAATGAATTCGGACTAATACAACAAGCCGGAAAACTGAATGTGTATGACCGATTTAATGAGGCACAAATGAGACAGGAATGCAGATTGAAATTTCTAACTGGAAACCTGGAAATTCTGACTTCCCTGTTCAAGGGGAATGCACTTTAAGGCCAGCTGTCCTCAGGCAGTTGTGAGAGTCATTTGAGTTGCGGCACAACAGGCTCTGACTGGCCACTGATTTTGACGCAGCGGCTCATTATCAGCTCCACACTTCAGCTTGGATCAGATGATAATGACCCATTTATCACCAACACTTGATGCCCCTGTCATTTTTAACAGCTCCCTGCCAGGACAGAGGAAGCTTTTACTGCTTCTCCTGAGATGTCACTATTGTCTTCCAATACACAAAGACAAGGTGTCCTGATGGCCCCTATGTGAGTCCCCTGATGGCCCCTAGTTGCACTGCTGAGGGTTTTCTCACTATTGTCAGCCTGGCTGCAATCATGGGGCACGGGCAGAGCAGGCAGGGGGAGGTGGATGAGGCTTGTATGGGTGCTTTGAAAAGATGTGTGAAATAGGAGTATGGGTATTAAGGGTCTTGGCTCAGTTGGGGGCCTATTGTGCTGATGGCTGAGCCCCCTACTGGCACCCATGATCTCCTCCATTGACACAGAAGCTCTGCTCCGCTCCCTGTGTGTTTTTTTCTTGTCAACCCTTTTCTCATTGCTCCATCTCCCTCTCTCACCCCTCTCTCACTCCTTTGCAGTGGCTGTCTCTTAACCTCTGTTCTTCTGCTCCATTTTTGCTCTCAGAGCTGAAGAAACTAGGGGGAGTCGTCTGCTCTCCTGTTTAAGTTACCTGAATTCATACTGATGTGTTTAATGGCTATGATTAGTGATCAAGACAGGTTACAGTAGCTTTGTTTCATCCTTGTACACTGCTGCTGTATTTAATTAAATTAGAAGTCCTGTAAAACATTTACTATCTGGCCAAAAATATGTAGACACCCCTGCATGTGTTAGAACTGTGGTTTGGAATTTAGAAACACTGAAATCAGCCCATTTTTTCCAACAGAATCCAGCCCATCACAAACCAAATATAAACTGTAACATTTCCTTTATAATTTATATTTCTAACATCTACATTATGGTCTTAATGCGGTTTTAAAGCTCTCTTCCATCTTTACCCATAGATATTTCTGCTGGACAATATTAACGTAATTCACATTTATTTTAGTTAACTTTAACACGTTATAAGAAGTGTGTAATCATAAAATATATCCCTCCTCATGTCATTAAACCTCAAAGTCCCAGAAACCTGGCAGAGAACAGGACCTGAGCCCCTCTCTTGGTTCCAGTTTAGGGGAATCTTAATGTGACAGCACACAACAATAATATGATACTCTGCACCCAACTTTATTGAAAGCCTTTTCTTGTTTCAACGTGAAATGCACAAAGTGAGGATCTTATTGATGTTGTGGAGGAATTCAACTTGCCTTGAGCAAATTCTGACAGTCTGGCTCTAAGATCTTAGAAAAAGCCTTCACATAAGAGTGAAAACTGTTCATGAACTACCATGTCTTCAATTGAATTTGTGAAAAATATCATATAGATGTAACACTTAGGTGTTTTCAGTCTTAACACATCTTTCACAAGATTTGATGCAAGCATGAGATATGAGATAAATGATGTACAGTATGTACATTGGCATTTATAGCCATTTCCACTTATGTACTTTTCTCTTTCTAATTCATCTTTGCTCTCTGTCGCCCCACAATGTTCTCTGGGCAATTCGGACTTGGGTTGTGAATGTGTGTGTACTTACACCTATTTGCACAGTGTTATCCAGCTTGTGTGAGGCCAACAGCAGTCGAGTGATTGTCAATAGTAGAAGTCAATAAAAACCCGTCACTGACAAAAAGAGAACAAACAGCTGCGGTTTGTTCAGGATTTCCTAACAAACACTCCACAAGGAGGACTGCGAATAGTGGAGAGAGAAAGACAGACAGAGAGGGAGAGAGAGACGGGCGGGAAAGACACGATTTTCCCTGTTTAACACCAGGTGAAACAGAGTGTCATCTCAATCATCAGGTTACGCTCCAGAGGAATTAGTACAGGGATGGGATGCTCTGATCCAACTATGCACATAAAAACACAAACGTACAGTGAAAATATTAAGATGTAGCCATACCACAATATTAAAAGACAAAATTATAGTGATTTAAGAATAAACAGCAAAATACTCTGAGACATGGAAAAAACAAAAGTACATGCAAAATAATATCTATTGCTCCATTGGATTAATGTATTACTAAACACTGACATGTCAGCACCATTTCAGTAGTGTAATGTTGTTTGGTGGTTTGGGCTGAAACAGTGCAACATATCTTAATTAGGATAGGATGAATTTTTTTTTACTAGGTCTACAAAACAAAGCCTCACTTAGCAACAGCGTGAAACGAAGTGAAAACATGGTTCCAAGACATTTCAGGACAGACAGAAGACCTTTGATTACAGTCCTGGTCTCTTTAGAATGATACTGAACCAAAATGTATAAATATAACAAACGAGGTAAAAATGTTCATGGAAAAAAAGCTAAAAAATATATTTTATGCACAGCTGCCACACAAAAAACATCATAGCTGTGAAAGTAGATTTTTAATTCTTTTTCAGTCTATATCATTAGTGTAGTAAGCCTTTGCACTCATGAATTGTGTGTTGTAGTGTCTACAGGTGTGTGAGGTTACAACCAGAATTTCAAAAATTCAAACTAGAAAAGAAATACACATTTATTCGTGAAAAAAGAAAAGACAACAAAAACAAATTTAAACCCAAAACAACTTTTGTTAACTTAGCTTCATAAAAATGGATTGACTTCACTTGTAAAAGTCTGTCTTATTGTCGATGACACTTCTGTGTACAAGAGTTGAAGAGGCATAGAGCGCAAATACTTATATGAAGGAGTTCAAAACTATTAATCCACTTACCTCTGCAAACAGCATAACATTAGCACAAGCATCAAGAGTTAATAGTGGGTTTATAGTAATGAAATTCTTCCTTTAGCGCTGACATTCTGACATCACTGTAGAGAGTCAAGAAGTTGTCCATCTCCCCCTTGTCTCTTGTAAATGTCCTCAGCTGGTGCGAACTAGTCAGACCGGGACAAATGTGCAGGTTGACCGCCTGTGGCCTGTGGAGAGAAAATGAGGAAGGATTGCGGGTTGTTGTGAAGAAAATCTATCATTAAGTGTCGCCGTTTGGCTTTTTAGGAAGCCTCGTTGGCTGTGGTGGCCTTAAGCTTTTGGCACTCGTTCTTCGATTACTTCCTGTTATGGCGGTTCCTTACTTATTTCGGTGGATATTAACACTTACCCCTCTTACAATAAAATTCCTTTACTTTCATTTTTAAAGTTGCACTTTGTCAAACTGTTCTTGTTGAGAGCACCTGCTAATAAGTAAATGTGTGAGTTGTGAATGACAACAGTGTCCCTGGCTTGTACTGTCCCTCGGGATAAGACACCACAATAGGAGCACAACAGTACAGCTCTTATGCAAACAAAGTGTTCTTGAATGAAGGAGGTTTTAAAAATGATTGCTCTCCACAAACAGAATGCAACCCTCCTCTCTCTGTCCTGCTGTCACCCCTCCTCCTCACCCTCCTTCCTGAACTCCCTCTTTTCATCCCTCTCGCCATCTTTCTCTCACTCTCTCCCAGTTCTCGTCTGCCCCTGTGCCTGTTAAACACATTTGGCCTGTGCTAAACCTGGAGTGACAAATACTCCCTTCCTCTCGTCATCAAAGGGCTAAATCTGTGTCCCTGTGTTCTCGGAGCTTCTGAGTGGCTGATCAGTTAAGGAGTGGTAAAGGGAGAAGGTGTCTCTGTGTTGGATGTAAGTTGGAAACAGGTAATGAGTTGCTTGACTGGTGGAAAGAGGGAAAAAAATGAGGGGGGACTGAGATCAGCGGTGGAGAGCAAAGTGATTAAAATTCATCCCACGGTGCAAACAAAAGGAGGAATGAAAAAGAGGGAGAATGCAGGAGAAAGGAGAGAGTGAGTGTTGGGGGGGGGGGTAAGTGAGATTTGGGCTGAAAAGAAGATTGTAAGCCTCAGCAGATCCCTGAACAGCTCCCCCCCTTTTAAATGACTGCCTTTGACTCACAGCACAATCATCCTCTGAGACAACGGGGAACAAGGAAAGAAGAGGGGGAGACGTGAAGAGGAGTAGGAAATGGATAGATGAAGAGCAAAAGGGAAAGAAGGAGAGAGAACATTAATTATTCCACAGGCTTTTCCTCCCAAGATTTGCAGAGGCAAGCTGAACATGGGGTCAACAATTGACTCAATTACAAGACAAACTCTCCAAGGGCCCTACACCGCCACTCTACGCAGACCCTGCAGCTCTTGGGCAGGCTGTTGATTTTTTTTCTCCCCCTCTTTTCTTTGCCGGTAAATGTTTGCCCCTCTTCAGGTGCCCCTGGCAGACGCAGGAACTCCAGCCCTCGGCTAGACTTTAACCTTTTCAGCCAGTGAATGATTCCCCTCTCTCTTCTCCACGAGAGGGAACGGGGGAGTGAAGAGGCAGAAGAAGGGCAAGGAGCTTTCTCTTTGTCAGGCTTTATTGCTGGTAATGAATAAGGAACGTCTGGTGACCCGAGAGGAGAGGATTTTTTTTTTTTTTGCATCACACAGGTGGAATTTTCTCTTTCGTTCTAGTCAGCCATGATTTACGTGAATAAAAACTCTGAGAGATGCGAAAAGACAAAGACAAAAGAAAGAAATTCAACTCGTCAGTCTAAAATTCAAATTTTACGTATAACATAAAATTATTTTAGCTGTAGTCACTGTTTATTGTTACTTTAGGTATTTTACTTTTATATTAGGTTATACAGTAGGTTGTGTTGTGTTTAACCTGGCAAATAGTATAAAAATATTTACCATTTGCAATTGGGAAACAAACTATTTTAATGGGTACAAAAAAATTCTTTGAGGGTGGAGTAAGGCTGCATTCAGACCAAATCAGGTACTCTCATTCATTTGAATGAGGTTCGGCTGTCTTGGCTGTGGCAGTCTGAGCCAGTGGCTGTGCAGAAAAAAAATGCAGCTGGCTGCAGCAGAAAAAGCTGAAACCGACACAAATTTACAAGAAAGCTCAAGACTGCCGCAGCCAATCACGTAAAGGGGCCGTCTTCCAACGATCGACCACTGCCCTTGGATTGGGGGAGGAATAGAGTACACAAGTTGACGTCACATAGTGGGTCCCATTATGTTAATTGGTGACACTCCCACCGCTGCACTGCCACTCCCTGTGGCATTTCATCAGATCACCTGATTCGGTCCAAATACACTCTGACGATTTGAATAATTTTGATTGGGGTTTGAATATAATAAAATTAATAGTTCGATTGAACCATTTTCATGGTTGTAAATAATGAATTAATTAGTCATAACTTTCTACTAGTGAAATGCACTGAAAGTAATATTATCATCAATTTAAGAGAAGATAATAGAAAAATTAAATGTTTTTTTTCACTCCTGTGATTTAATGTTGTGTTTAGATATGCTGACTTTTGCATTGCTGGTATGTTTCCAGTGAGCTCCAAAAACACTGAATCCCACGTTTCCCACAATGCAGCACAATAGCATCTTTCCTCTTTATTCCTCCTAAATGTCCACTTCCTCCAAACCCAACACCTCCACTTTGTACCGCAGTCTTACTTAAAAGTTGAATTCTCAGGCTCAAGCTGACATCATCTGAATAATCCATATGATGCGAGGATGCTGTAATAATACACTCTGACAAACCCTGGAAGTGAGCATTGCATCTTCACAGTTAATATCAAAAAATAGTATGTGAGTGTTAAACAGCAATGTTAGATTATCAACTACAATAATGCATTTTTTAAAGGGCAGCACCTGTTTTCTGTTTGTAAGACCAGTGACACTGTGAACAAATGAGAACTTATGGGAGTGTTCAGTATTGTTCGTGGTGACCCTGCATTGATAAGGTCGGACAATACAGTGAGGAATGGGATTTCAACAATAGGTCTCCAGTCCCTCTTTCTCAGTCAAAAGGACTGCTCAAGCATAGTGCCTCTCTCTCTCTCTCTCTCTCTCTCTCTCTCTCTCTCTCTCTCTCTCTCTCTCTCTCTCTGGTTCTCTTCCTCTATCGACTCGCTTTTTCTTCAGTTGTTTCTCTTTGTCACTCTCGTTTTCTCCACCATCTCTCTTTCTCTCTCTCTCTCTCTGTCTCTTTCTGTCCCTTCTGATTCCCCCATTTCCTCCTTTGTAAAGGAGAAAGGAGAGCATGAATACCACACACAGACTTTGAGTCACCCGCTGCACAGCAACATTACCGCCGCCAGATTTTTTCCATCTCGAGTGAATCACTCTACCTCCTTTTTTTCTCCAACAGGAAATAGTGGTAAAAGTGTACTCTCCTTGCCCTCCTTTTATCTTTGATTTTCCCTGTGTAGAGTTCTAAGCTCAGTTTCTTTATGTGGTGATGTAAGGAGTTTATTACTTATCGAAATTTGTATCCCAGGTTATTACAGACACGAGTCTTTAGACAGGGCTCATTTGTAATCCTGTGTGCACTGAAATGACCTAATAACATGTTTTTAATTACAATGATTGGCTAAGAAAATTAGTTTTCAGTTTAGAATGAAACGGTAACCAAAAAACTCACCCTTAGACCCTTTAACAAAAAAAAAAAGAGTTAGCATCTCAAAAGCTGTTTCCTTTACACCCAAAGTTCCATATTAAGTTTTAAATCCCCAAAATTTAGTTTGCATCAGTGCAAGCTGAAGTAGATTTGCAGTGAATCTGGCTGCCCATTTGATTGTGTTGTAGATGTGCAGCATCTTTTTATTTTCAGTTGAAAGAATGCAGGGGATTCAAGCCTGTGACATTTTGGTGACATGGTACTCCAACAAGTGATAGCCATTTCAAAGCAAATCCATGTAACTTTGGAAGGAAAATGTCATATGTTCTTTTCTGAGAGTTTTGCTACAGAACCAATAATCTTTAAAGTTTTTGTCCAGTGTGACAGGTAAAGTACGACTGTTAGCTTATGTTAGCTAATTTTAGCTAATGTTAGCTCACTTTAGTTTGCTATTGTTGTGCAAAGCCCCATGACTGAGAGGTGAAACGTTATCATGTGCTTACAAATAAGCGCAGCTGCCCTAGATTAATCTTTCCTTGGATAACCTTGGCCTGCATGACTGACAGGCTTCACAGATATCTTGTGTTGCTGAGTCCTTTGATGGACTTCTAAAGTGTACTTATGCAATTGTTTGAGCTACATTTAGTGATTTTATCGCAAAGTTTAGAAAGAAATAGCTAAATCGACAGTTCATTAAATTTAGGCTAAATTCTGAACTTGGTTGTTTAGGGTAACAATGTTTACAAGACAAAAATTGACATATGGCTTTAATTCACCTTATTCTGAGGACATTAAAGTGACTGACTCATAATGGAAGAAAATGAAAGAAAATTAAACTTGGTACCAATTTTATCCGCAACACATTTTGTTTTACATGGTTTTGCTGTGTAGAAAGTTATTCAAAAAACTCGGAAAAGAAGCTGGAAGCACATCTGCTCTTTATCCCTCACTGACAAATTTTGCATCTTTGTCACAGTCCTCATGCTCTGCCCACCTTGGCTGCTTGCGTTACTTTCACTGTAAAAGAGCAGGGGGCATCGAAATTGCTAACATATTGTTAGTTAGGGTTAGGGTTAGAGGTAATGCTGTAGTCAAGACCACACTAACCAAAACCAAGGTTTGACCGAGTCCAGAGTGTGCCGAGACCAAGACTTTAAGATGGAGAGCCCGAGTCAAGACCAAGACCGCTGAAAAAAATTTCCTCTGATTTTAAGGTGGCGATAGAAGTTTAATGTTTATTCATTTATTCCCAGTAAGCACTGCCTTGCAGAACCTGCACTCTGCAAAATGTTGTGTCACAGTCATTATATTAACAAATAATCGTGTGGTCTTGACTGGTCTTGATTAAAAATCCTGAGTCCACTGTGTCTGAGACCAAGATAAGACCGAGTCAAAATGTACAAGATTCCAAGACCGAGACCAATCTTAAGTGCTGCATCAGCAGTTAGAGGAAATGTAAAAAGATTCGGCCATACATGTTTGAGCTGTAGTGAGGTTTGGACTTAAATGAGGAGTTGTGCACCAAAGTTAGAGACTAGCAAATGTCTCATAACAATTAGTGTAGTTAGCATCTTTTTGAGTTTGTTGTTTGTTAGCTTGTTAGCTTGCATCTGGCAGTGTCTGTCGCAGCACTACTGGTTGTGAAAATGCAAATTCTCTCTCTCTCTCTGTACTGACAAGTCTGCGGTGTGCTGGCGGTTTCAGGTTTCTTTGCCAATGTACCAACTTTGTGATATGTAACGTACCAAATCTGGCTTGCCCAGCGCAGGTTTCAATGTCAGATTTCATCTCAGTGTACATGTGCATTAGTGTGTTTGCATATGTGTGTGTGTATCTGTACATGTATATCTGTTCTCTGTACTAGTAGCAGCTCCGTTTACAGTTTGCCTTTAAATGCTTGAGACTGTGTATCAGAGAGGGCAAGTGTTTATGTGTGTGTGCATCACTGAGCACTGCATGGAGATACAGACTGGAATTTAGGGCCGAGTCACACTGAAAGGGAGCCCCTTCCTCATGCGTAAGATAGGATCAGTGTTTACATGCACAAATAGCAGAAAGCTTCTATGATTGCAAAACATCTCCTAGACTTTTCTGACGTAAACTGCAGCATTTGACGGACAGTCAAACATCTTTATCTGGTAGGCCTTTCTTGTAATGTAAATGGAAACCAGTAACTTTGATTAAAAAAGTTAACGGGGGGTTGAATCAAGGTCAACTCAACTTGGTCGTAAATTCTTGAAAATGTTTCGGCTCTCATCCAAGGGGCTTGATGAGTTCTGACTGACTGATGTTAAAAACTCATTATGTGGACTGATACTTTAAAGGCATGTTATGTTTGGTAAATAAGTGTCAGGTCAAGGGTCTGATTCCATTGCTGAGACGAACATGTTTACAGTGTTGTTTTTTGCTTAGAAATACTACGAGCCACTTGAGATTTGATGTGGGAACCGATGCTGGTACAGCTTTAAAAGAGTCTTTGTACTAGAAGAAAACTCTGTTGTCAGGTACTCATTCCTACACTTCACAGTTATGTTGAATGCTCACCTTTTTTCTGTTCATATTTTTATACGCACTCAATGTATCTTAAAGAATAAAAACATGACTTTTAAAAAAAATGCTTTCAAACTTCCTCATTGAAGGAGTTATATTTTTCCTCTCCCCTTTAGCATTGCATTGCTGCGTTATACAACACATTACTGCTGCCAGCTGTCAGCAGGTAAAGCACATAGAGACATATTTATTTATTCTGATAGCAGAGTTTGCAATAGGAAAAATGGCAGCACTCTGATTTTCCTGGAAGATTTAAATGTTGGGGACAAATAAGAGAAATCCATTCAAATATTATCTATGCCTACTGAGCTCAAAACAATATGTAGGCAGGCTATATATAGAGTAGTGTTGGGGAGTAACTAGTTACATGTAAAGAAATTATGTAATTTAATAACAAAATAAATGTAACTAATCATTTACTGTTATTGATAAAAAATTGTAGTTACATTACAGTTCTTTCGAAAATGTTAATGATTACAAAGGGGCTTACATCTGAATATTTTCTGTAAAAAGCTTCGGCTATATGTTGAATAATGTTCATTTTGTTGCTTTGCTTTGTTAATTTTGTTGCTTGTCGTTGCTTTGCAACAAAATGCCTTCTTTTGCCATTTCCAGTCTAGACCACTTTGATGCTGCTCTGCTGCTTAGATTGGCTCTCTTGTTTGAATTTTTAGTGCTCCATGTCTGCTGTTAGCACTGCCAGGTTTAAACTAATTATATACATAATAACACTATTTTTTAAAAATTAATGGCTGCTTTATAGGCTTGTCTTGTCTTCAATGCTGAGAGCTGCTGACATCTGATGCAGATAATAGGTCGTGCAGGCTAAGTGCTTGTAAAAAGAGTACACAGATGTGCACTTGTAGGCTCATACCTGCTTTACAGATTATGCAGTATCTAGTGCAGTAAGTGCTGCTCGTTGGGCACCACAGTGCCCCTGAATGGAATATGAACTCTCTGAGGGAATCATTTTCACAGGCTATGTTGAACTCGGTAATTACCAGGTAACAGAAACCTTGAGTCATACAGCGTGATTGAATCATGAAACAGGGATGTTGCAGATTAAAGTCTACTGGCTTTGGATGTATACCGTCATACTTTGAACAATGGTCATTATTTGTACTCTCCGTAAACGGCATGAAGAGCTGCAGGTATCTGCGTGCTATGATCTCTACACCAGTTTTCATTTTCTCCTTTTGTGACATTTTTTTTCTTTTTGTCCTTTTGTAACACGTTTCCTGATTTTTGTTTAGTGTGAGGTTTGTAATGATTAAGTCTTGACATATTTGATCAGGCAAGGGTCCAAACATGTTTGATATGATCAACATGTGTGTGGTAGTGTGTGAGAGTTAGCAATTGGAATGGGATAGTCAGGGCCAATCTCCTAGTCCTGTTGAAATGACAGAATGTAATGTATTTTTTAAAATTTATTCATATTTACTTCCAGGGACACGTGCAAACATTAGTCACTTGTCAGTTCTGCTTGATGTTTACTGAGCCAGCAAACACAAGTAGAAGTCCTGCAAAGATTATCTAAACGCACGCATGCTTCGGCCTGCCTGTCACTCATTTAGCCCTTTTTCACAGCCAGATTAAGTTCTCCATCCTTTTGTTTTTCCTGAACGTCTGGTAGTGTGAACTAAACAAGTGGTGGGAGACTTGTGTACAAGTGGTTGCTCAAAGGAATCAAAGGAAAAGTTTGACTGACAGTTCTAAGGCCAGTCACAAATCTTGTCATTGGGTAATGTGTGGTCACATATTTTAGTGAGAATTCATCATAAATATGTTGCTTAATGTGTGAGGTCTCCCACAAATAAAATTTAGAAAAACTCATAAAACATGTCCCCAACTTAAAGATCGAAATTACAATCAGTTAGAATTAATGACAGTTGGAAGGCTAAAATTCCGCATATGTTTTCGTTTGTGTGTCACTTTATTTGAGTGCAAATCATAAAATGTGGCTGTAACAAGTGCATTTTTACATCTCTGTGTGTGTGTGCGTGTGTGTGTGCATGTGTGTGTATGTATGTATGTGTGTGTATGTGTGTGTGTGTGTGTGTGTGTGTGTGTGTGTGTGTGTGTGTGTGTGTGTGTGTGTGTGTGT
>JAQLOL010000012.1:11346478-11367205 GCA_029783665.1 Naso thynnoides
ATTAACATCCTACAGACTCTTTTTTTTACCCAACCACAATTGTATTTGTCTATTTGTCTTTTCTCTCTGGTGTGCTTAGTTTAGTTTAGGTTGGTTGGGTTTGTTTGGTTTCCCTCTCTTCACCCTAACCATGTCCTCGTTTTTGTGTGTCAGGTCCAGGGTGTAAGGGGAGCAGTCGGGTCTCGGAGCTCCAATGCCAGTGGACATGCAGCCACACCAGGGGCTGTATCACTATGAGACCTCACCCAGCCAGCCCTCCAGAGGGTAAGATGGCAGTTTGCATGCGCTACACCCTCGCTCATTACACTGTGACTGCATTTTCACTTCTCCTTGTCATGATGAACTCCTCAGCTGTTTTTGCCAGACAGAATTTTTGAAAATAATGTTCAGCATTTTGAGAAAAAAACTTCTTTTTCTTTGTTTCCAAGAGTCAAAAGCAAAGATTAATAAAACTTTAAGGGTCTGAATGTTAAGCTTGGAGCTTATTGAAGACATGGTTAGCCTAACTTAGCATGGAGAAGGGAGGCAGGCAGCTGTTAAAAGTGAACCTTGGTCTGCACCAACTCCTAATGGCTCTAAGTTGAAATCCTGCATCTTGTTTTAGGTGTTGAGAAACCATTGCTAGATTTTTCAGGCCAGTATAGATATGGATAATGAAGAGTCAAAAGAATCCAATTAAAAAAAATATTCTGACCAATGTTTATTTCTCTGCCAATTAATGCAACAACAACATTATATCCCTGACAGCTGTCAGTATGTGGATCCAGGAGATTCATGCAGGTTCATGAGATGAAGCTGCTTCCTGACAAACAGCAGCACGTGTGTCCGTCCAGCACTTCAGTTGTGAGCATAGGTTGTGGTGTCTGAACAGGCACAATGGCACGGATTAAATTCAAATTCCCCATAAAGTCACAAACTATTCCTTCTAATTCCTGCAAAGGGGTGTAGTTTCAAAAAGTTCAAAGTTTTACAAGCTTATTTTTCAATTTAGGAAAAGGGCTTGCTGTTCACCCATCCAGTTTTTATGCAAAAAATGATATTGGTCAGTCACTCCTTATCTTTTACAGTATTTCCTAAGAAAGTGAACATGCATATTACCCTAAATGTTGGACTTTTTTTTTTTTTAAATGCGGGGCACTTTTTGTTCCTCTCTAAAAGGCTCAGAAGTCTTCACTATGCCTATTTTAATCTCACAGATATTCTGAGAGTGCAGAAGCCCAGGTCTCGCTGCAATTGTTACGGACACAGTACTAGCTCAGCCCCTCACTCCTCCCACTCTCCTCCCCCCCTCCCTCCCTCCCTCATGCCACCCAGGTTGCGGGTGGACTCGGCCTCTCTCTGACAGCTGCTAATTACAGGCTGACCAGGCCCTGCTGCGCTCTGCATGACTGCCTCGCGCCCCGCTCAGGTTACCTAGACTGAGGGAGAAACAGAGAGAGATGGAGAGAAAGGTGGCTGGGCAGGACAGAGAAAGACAGAGGAGCAGAGGAGGAGGAAGAAATGAAGAGGAGATAGAAAGTGACAGAAAGGACAGAGGGGGTAGAGAGAAAGGGAGAAACAGAGAGGCAGAACAGAAGGGATGAATGGGAGAAGAGAAAGGACAACAGGAGGGAGAATGGGAGGGAGACAGATTCAGGGGGGAACCAGCACAGTGGATTAGGGAGGACAGATTAAGCTCCTGTGTGGAATACACGTCGTGGTGAAAGACTTTAAGGATTGAAAAGAGGACTTAGGAGGAGGTGGATAGATGAAGTCTACCACTTTAAGAGAGGAGATACAGAGACCAAGAGAAGGAGAGAAAGAACAGGAGGAACAGATTTTGAACAAGCCAGTGAGACTGAAGAAATGTCAGAGAAAACATTGAAATTAATGAGATAGCATTGAGAAGTTCCAATGAAGCTTCCTTTCTCTAGTTTGGAAGGGGAAAACCCAAATGAGTAAGTTTTCACAGTGTGGACCAAGACAGGAGAGATACCCCATCTAGTGCTTAGACAGAGACATTGCAGGAAGATGAGCAGTGATGAGCTTTAGTGCCTCGAGGTTTCTTTAGCTTACAAAAAACTGTTTATATTAACTACTTATAGAGTCTTTTGTTAATCTTTGACTTCTGTGGGCCCCGTAGTGACACAGATATTGCAGAAAAATATAAAGTTATTTCAATATTTATTGCCCGTTGAATTATTTATTTATTCATTTTTGTTTTGTTTGACTCATTTATTTCTAATTTATCAACCTTACTTATTTATTTATGTCCTGTGTTATTTTTAGGGTCCTAAATATATTTACCCACCACTGCTGAATGCTGATGCTTTCTCTCTTAGTTCCTCATAACTTTCTCGAACACTGTCCTTAAAATTTCACTTATATTATTATATTAGAGAAAATACATTGTTTTAAACCTCTTCATCAGTTATGGAGGAGCAGGAATTTTCAAATGAAGTGTTGCAAGTCTTTGTGATGCACATGTTCTGCACTTAGCAGATGCACTAGATTAAATTTTTCACTGCCATCATACCTATTTTCAGTGACCATTTTTCACATTCAACCCAAAATTATTTCTCATTATTCATAATTGTGTTTCTTTGAAATTTGCAGCCTAGTCTCATCAGACCAGTCTCCTTACAGTGATGTGTCCTCAATGCGTGCCCCCCTCCTCAACGGCCCTCCCCAGGACTGCCGCACTATGTATAATCCAATGACTCCCGGTATGACTCATGGCTCAGGACCAGGACAGGGAATGGGCCACTGCATGGATCAATATATGAGGCCCCCCCAGGCCCCACCGCCACATAGTATGATGGGCCACAGGGGCATTCCACCCACAGATGGTGAGTCAGAGTATCTTTTACACCTCCTCAATTTCACAGCTGCTTCTGATTTGAACTTAAAGATACCTGAGAGACTGAGCAAGAAACAGTGACTACCAGGATCTCTACAACAGTAAAGACCTGCTGGTTGTTAAACTGGTTGTGCTGCTGAGATATAATATAAATGTGTTTGTTAGTCTGAAGCAGCTTGGACTATGTAAAATCACGCAGTTACCTAAAGGAGAGGTGAATAAGAGATTAAAAATGCAACCTGTAAACATAAAATATGGAAATAAACAGTGAAGTGTAGACTTTAAAACCTCCCAGGACAATTAATTGAAAATCTAGATTTTACAGGCAGCTGCACTTAAAACTTCCTTCCTTGCTGATACAGTTGGCACTTGATAGATGCAGTAAACAGTAAATCAACACGCAGTAAAACTGATATTTCCAACGTTTTCTCACTGGCTACAAAGTGCAGTCCAGGATACCTTTGTTGACCTCAGTAGCACAAAATGTGGCTATTGGCAGTGGTATATTTAAATGTATCTGTCTTTCCTCAATGTTTAACAGGAGGCAATAGCACCCCCTACTGTAACCAGAACAACATGATGTCCTCTCATCACAACTTTTGCCACATGCAGCCTGGCTCTGATCAGATTGGCTCTGGCGATGGTAATGTAACTCAACCCAGTGTTTCCTGTAAATAGAAAAAAGTCAATCAATTAATGCCACTGAGAGACTGTGCATTATCAAAAATCACCCTCCTGTTCTTCCCTTCCTCTCCCCCTTTAGGCTCAAGGTTCTCCACACCTCGCTCCATGCTGAAGCTGAGTAAAAAGAGAGCTCTGTCCATCTCTCCTCTGTCTGATGCAAGTGTAGACCTGCAGACGGTGATAAGGACATCACCCAACTCACTGGTGGCCTTTGTTAACTCTCGCTGCAACCCCAACAGTGCCAGTTCTTATGGCCATCTCTCTGTAGGCGCCATGAGGTTAGATTTTTTTTTTCTATAATAGTATAGTAATAATAATAATAATTTTTAGAAAGTATTTTAAAGTAAATCAATTCCATATATATGATGTCACACCAGCAAGGTCTAATATTAAAAAACAATCTGCTGTACATTTATGCAGAGCAACATTTTACTTTGAAGGTAAAGTAAAGGTTTTGCTGTTAGTTCCTTTAACAACTGTTGGCCACATTGAAATACCGCTATTTATCAACCAACATTTATCTTACAGTTTACATCTAGTTGGCATGTGAGGTAATTAACCCACCACAGATGCATAATTGCCTAACTGTAAAATTATATGAATATGTTAACACTTATTCAAAGGTATACAAGGAAAACAGTAAAAGAAAAAAAAGAAAAAGTTTGAAAAACAATCACATATTTCAGTATTAAAAAATACAAGATCAGCCAACATTGATCTTAGTTATAATAAATCTCCATGTTCACTGAAATATTTTAGTATTTTAGCAAATTGACCACTGGTTGTATTTGGTTGAAATAATTTGAATACTTTTATCAGCTTTTTTTCTGCCATAGATATCATATTGTTGTTGTTTTGTTTTGTTTCTCAACAGCCCATCTCTTGGCTATTCCAGCAATATAAATTGCCAATCCAGGCAACAAGGCTCCATATATGGAGGAGGTGGTGGGGCGCCTATGGGTGGACATACACCAGGTCCCTGTCAGGCTCCCCGCTTACCTCCCCACAACCCCCGGCTCCACGCTCCGCCCAAGCATGGACATGTAAAATGACTTTCTCACTCACTTTAAAAATGTAGTGAAGGATGTTAAGAGCCAAAGATGGAGGTATTTTGGTAATACATATGGTGTGTTTTTTGTAGCTGAAGACAGAGCCGGGCTTGGGAGGAGTGATGGATGGCATGAACGTGAAGAGCCTGGAGGAAAGGTCAGAGGGAGATGTGGCCAGTCCCTCTTCCACTGGCACTCAGGTACAGAAATTGTCTTATGTGTGCCATTTGTCAAAAACACGTGCAGGTATAGAAAAGCATGTGATATGTTATCAAAACGAAACAGAATAAAGAACAGTGAGTGGAGGATGCACAAATTGCTGATTGTAAACATTATTGACTGATAAGAGCCTTAACTGCAGGTACTGACCATTTGTCCCAGCGTGCAATAAAAGTTCATTTCTGCAGCTTTCACTGTGTGTTATTATGAAAGTGTATCTCCATCTAATGAACACAATATGACTGGCTGATATCTGATATGTGGTAAGAAAAAAAAAGTGTCACTTTAAGTGCAGCTGACGTTTTAAGATAAGATAAAGTTTCATACATGTTTCTACACTTTTCTTTATACTTGAGCCATAATCTTCTGGTCTTTATCCACCTGCCCCATCAGGACCCTCTCTTGGGTCTACTGGATGGCAGAGATGACTTGGACAAGGAAGATGGGAAACCTGAACAAGAAGCCATCTATGAAACCAACTGCCACTGGGAGAGCTGCAACAAGGAATTTGACACACAAGACCAGCTGGTTCATGTAAGAGATAGGTCAACTGACAAATATACCTTTTTTTTTTTTTTTTACTGATATTGAATATTAATCTGTATTTATTTGTTTACTCAACAGCACATCAACAATGAGCACATCCATGGAGAAAAGAAGGAGTTTGTGTGTCACTGGCAAGAGTGTTCTCGAGAGCAGAGACCTTTCAAAGCCCAGTACATGCTGGTGGTTCATATGCGCAGACACACAGGAGAGAAGCCACACAAGTGCACTGTGAGTGTATCATTCGTCTATGTCTATGTACTTATTTCTCTCTGTTGCTGTTTGTGACTCTGTCATCTCAATTTTTACACCTGCAAGAAGTAATTACCAAAAACAAGAATCCTGCTGTTTAAAATGCCACATTTGAAATTTGCCATTTTGTTTAATTTTTCTTTATAAAGCTCTTGCAACTACACTGAATGATCTTTAGCTCGAATATTCTACATTATATGACTTTAGGCCTGTAGGTGGGACTTTCATAGACTAGTTTTTTTTAATTTGTTGTTCATAAGTTGAGGCTTTTGAAAGCTGTGCTGTTTATTGCAACATGTCTGCTGTGATAAAGCCATTTTGCATATTTCTGTTTTAGTTTGAAGGTTGTAATAAGGCCTACTCTCGGCTGGAGAATCTGAAGACCCACCTACGTTCTCACACTGGAGAGAAACCGTATGTGTGTGAACATGAAGGCTGCAACAAGGCCTTCTCTAATGCTTCAGACCGGGCCAAGCACCAGAACCGAACTCACTCCAATGAGGTACTATGGTGCACACCGCTGAAAAGTAATAAAGTGATCGAGTTAGTACATTGGTTGAGTGACTACCAGGGACAGCCTCTCCCACCTTTCCCTCAACAAGATACATTTATTTGCTGTCTGGGCTCTGTACATCACATTGATGCGGTAGTAAACATTACTTAATCTTTCCAGCACTAACAGTTAAGTGATTTAGAATTTTGTTACATTGATTCACAAAGAACTAATCTAATGAAATAAAATAGGAGTCTTGCAAAGACTGGCACTTATATTTAAAATTGTGGACGTTTTTTTTTTTTATCAGAACAATTTAGAAAAGGCACATTTACATTAGATTGGATTGGGTCAAAAACATCTACATTTTATGCAGTATGAGTGAAATTTTGTAAATGTGGCGAGATTGTGCAAACAAGCTTTTCTGTGCCTTTTTACAGAAACCCTATGTATGTAAGATCCCTGGCTGCACTAAGCGGTACACAGATCCAAGCTCCCTGCGTAAACATGTAAAGACTGTACATGGCCCTGAAGCCCACATCACCAAGAAGCATCGTGGTGATACGGGACCTCGACCCCCTGGTTCAGCTATGACCCCAGGAGGCCAGAGCTCTGAACTGGTGCTGGAGAAAGAGGAGACACGCAGGGAGGACTGCAAACTGCTGGCTCCTGAGACTGCTCTGGTGGGTGATCTATTGTATTTATCATCCTCTGAACATATGAAAATAAGCAAAGCTTAAAGTATAAAGGACAATACATTTTATTCCTTCGTTCAGAAATCCCAGCCAAGCCCTGGTGGCCAATCATCTTGCAGTAGTGAACGTTCTCCACTGGGGAGTGCCAACAACAATGACAGTGGGGTGGAGATGAACCTGAATGCAGCAGGCAGTCTGGAAGATCTCACAGCACTGGAGGATGGAGTTGCAGGTGGAGGAGGAGGAGGAGGAGGAGGGGAGCCAGGAAGTGTGGGAGGAACAATGGGAATGTCAGCACAGGCTTTAAAAAGGCTGGAGAACCTAAAGATTGACAAGCTGAAGCAAATCCGGAGGCCAAACCCCCCTGCCCGCTGTGCCAGTAACAAGCTACCTGCACTTCCTGGTATGTTCTGTGATGGAAAATGAATATTCAGATCTCTGTAGTGAGTATATAAAATGGATTGTGTTACAACATACCTAGCCAATGACTGATGAGGTCTTCAGCGACAAATTCTCTGGGGCATCTAAGATTTTTGGGTTGTAACTGTTTCTAAACAGTTTTCTTTTATTATGTTAAATTTCAGGTCATGGGGAGAATATGGGAATGTGTGCACCCTCGCCACTTCTCTCAAATCGAAGAGTTTTGGAGTTGTCCAATCATGAGTTAGGAGGTGGCACATCAATTGGCTGCTCTTCTAATGAGAGGAGAGGAAGTGGCACCAGCAGCTTAAGCTCTGCATACACCGTCAGTCGCCGGTCCTCCATGGTGTCTCCTTATCTGTCCAGCCGGCGCTCTAGTGATGTCTCACAAATGGGGGGAACAGCAGGGGGAGGATGTCACCTCCTTGGTCCTGAGCAGAGTGGAGGAGACCCCCTCTCTCCTGAGACCAGTCGCAGGGGGGCTCCATGTCCTGGAGGAGGATTGCCAGGTCTTTCAAATTTAACACCCGCTCAGCAATACAGCCTAAAAGCCAAATATGCTGCAGCAACTGGTGGACCACCACCCACTCCTTTACCCAGTATGGAGCAGACTCCAGGCAGAAGAGGAGGTATTTTGAGTGACTACCAGGGGCAGCCTCTCCCACCTTTCCTCCAACAAGGTGGTCCACGTAGACACAGTGCCAACACAGAGTATGGCACAGGTGTTATCTACCCTCACCAAGCTCCAGGTAACAGTAGCAGGCGAGCCAGTGACCCAGTCCGACCAGTTGCAGACCCACAAGCTCTCCCTAAGCGCTTTAATAGCCTTAACAATGTAGCCATGATGGGCCGAAGGAATGCGCTGCAACACCGTGGCTCTGACACCAGTCTTTCCCGCCACATGTACTCGCCTCGGCCACCCAGCATCACAGAGAATGTAATGATGGAAGCAATGGGTGTGGAGCCCCACCTTGCCCCTGTTGATGCAAGAGATCGTTCCTTGATGATGCCTCCTGGAGAGAGAAACTTCATAGGTTACCAGCAACAGCATCAAACTCTTGGAGGTGTTGGAAGTGGAGGATCTCTTTCAAACCAGCTGTCCCCAAACCATGACTCTGTGGGTTGCCCCGACCAGCCTTACATGCAGGGGCACTACCAGAACCAGGGAGGGGACGTCCCTTCAAGAGCTGGTGGAAATTCAGTCAGCCAAGCAAGGTCTGTTCACTCAGAGGGCATGTCTAATACACTTCTCCAACAGGCTGAGTATAGTATGAGCACCTGCCAGCTAAGTCCCTCAGGCCCCCATTACCCTAGCATTGGTCAAAGTGGTGATGCTGGTAGGCCTTGGAATGATACCCATAACCAAATCCAAACTCTCCAGAGTCAGCGAGGAATGCAGTATACAGATCCTAACCTGCAGCCTCAACAGACCCAGGCCCACTTTAATAATCAGACAGGCATCTACAACAGTCCTGATGGAACCCACAAACTCGTCATTAAGCCTGAGCAACAGTTCCATCCTGGGATGGGAAGTGGAGATGCCTGTCAAAGTGCCAAGCTCCAACAGCAGCGAATGCTTCACCAGCAGAATCAGGGTTACTCACAACAGCCAGGCCAGGTTATGATAAGGAACTCTAACAATCCCAGCTGTGACTTTCAGGGTCAGAACCAGAGCCCCTTCCCTAGTGGAGGGAGCTTGAGCTTGGGCTGTGCTGGTACAGCCCTTTCAGAAGGGCAGAGGTCAGAAACCCCCATGATGCAGGTAAAGGAGATGATGGTGAGGAACTATGTGCAGTCCCAACAAGCACTCATGTGGGAGCAGCAACAAGAACAGCAACATCAGCAGAGTGGAATAAAACCTCCTCCTCTATCTGATAACATGGATATGAGTGCCCAAACAGCAATGATGCAGCACAGTCCACAGCAACAAAACCAGAATCTTTACTCCAGCCAGCCCTATCTGTCTTACCCCAACCAGAACCTGGTCATGAGCCCTCCAGCCCACAGCCGAGGGCCCAGCTCGGTTACAGCTAAAGACCAGCAGCTTACAGGTCTTCAAGGTTCATGTTATGGCCAGGAGATGGTTGTCCCCAGGCCACCTCAGGGACGGAAACCTCTCAGCCGTCAGAACAGCCTGTCACAGACAGGAGTCTATTTGGGCAGTCCACCCCACCTCAGCCCTGTCCACTCCACTTCCAGCCCCAGGCGAGGGGTCCGACTCCCTCCAGTTCAGCATCCACAGCACCCGCAAAGTGAAATGTTCTCTCCTTCAAATAACAACAATATGTACTACTCAGGTCAGGTAAACATGGATATGGAGAAACACATAGACCCACAGAACAGACCTTGTCTCAACCAACAGCACAGTATGGCTTCCAACATGGACCCAACAGGTGGCACGAAGTCTGCCCCGTTGGCCCCCTATCCTGAATCTGGCCCCATCTCTAATGCCCTAGAAAACCTGGATCTGGACAATGCTCGCATAGACTTCACCTCCATCATCGATGATGCCGAGTCTTCCTCATTCAGCCCAGTCAACAATCCCCTTCAGGGACAACCAGGGTCTTCCTCCCAGGCATCATCACGGCTCACCACCCCTCAGACTTCTGTCAGTCTCGCTGCAGGCTCTGGCCTGTCCAACATGGCTGTGGGTGACATGACTTCTATGCTTACCTCGTTGGCTGGGGAGAATAAATATCTGAACACTCTGTCTTAGAAAAAGACCTCAGGCCATCTTTTTCCAGCCAGTTCTTAATGAATTGAGGTTCCACAGGGAAGTGCATGTGCCCCAGTATCCGGAGTTAACCGCCCAGGAGTTTAAAAGACTTCAGTCCCGTCACATAGTGATTTTCCCTGCCACACTGTAAGAAACCTCAGTTAGGGCCAAATGGATCTTTAGTCTGAGCTGTCAATAAATTCCCATTATCCTTTATACATAACCTGCCACATTAACCCTTGCTCAAGCCAGTATCCTGAACTGGCTAGGGGTCTGTTGCCACTGGTTACCCATGTAATAGGAATAATATGTTGTATTGCATTTCATTTACAAGTTAGGACTAAGTTATGATCACAGGTTTCAAAATTGATTCTCCACCCAAAATCTTGAAACCAAAGGTCCCTGATCAACCTCCCTTGCTGTATTGCTCCTTCGCTGCCTTGGTACTTTGTAATTCTCTGTGCCTTGCTGTAAGACACATAGCTACTATATGTCTGCTATGGAACCAATTCGGATTTTTTTCCAAACAGGCTTTCCAGTCAGAAGCAGAGAAGAATGCATGTACTGTAAATAGGTTTTATATACTTTTATATACGGTGTATATGACAATGAGATGGTGAGTAAACTGTCTTTTGATAGACTGCTATGATCGTGAAGGCCAATTTTCAGATGGTAGTTAGTAAGGTGGTTGTTCGAAAAGCTGAGTGAAGACTAAAGATGTGCTTTTAGTGATGGAGAAGTAATTTCATGGTGCTACTAAATAATGTATTGCTAGGGATTTCTTCCTTTTCCAGAACAGCACACTCTTTATAATGGCATATCAGTATTCCCACACTTGCAGACACACACATACCGTAGCCTACACACAGACACTCAGGACTTGTTTGTGTTTGAATCTTTGGTGTTCAAATTACATGTGTGTTGTAATTTGCCTTTCCAGACAGAGAGTTTGCACTCCACATGTTTACTGTAAGTGTTTCTAAAGCAGCTGTGTATTTTTTTCAGTGGTGTTTGTAACTGCAAAAACAGAAAGGACCTTGCTCTTTTTAAGGTACATACGAGGATGATAATGAGTACGGCTTAAATATAACATGTTTAACAATCCCCTCTACACTGCAGTTTGTCAGATACAGTATATTCAAACAAAATGCATTCACTTAACATTAACCCAACCTATGACTCGTACATGACTCAGCTGAGGATGACGGCTACTTTGAATGAAACCTGAGTCAGCTGGTTTGTATCTGTAAGGAGATCAGTAATAGTTGTCTATATTTGAAAAATTTAGTACATTCATATAACAGTGTTGCTGCACTTTGGCTCTAATCCCAAAGAGGAATTATTTGGAAAATTCTGCATTACCAATCCAGCACCGGGGAACAAGAAGTGGGAAATTTATCACTCGCTACTGTATTAAAACACAAATTGTTATGTGTTCACAGAGGTACTTTTGTGCGACTTTTGAGCTCTATTTTATGAAAGAAAGCTGCAGCTCTTTGCAGGAGAACTAATTTTACACTGTGGCTTTGCACTGACTACAGCACTGTGTGGAAAGGTCTTCACATGAACCTCATTTTGATAGCAATAAAGAATCATCACAGTATTTTTTTAATAGTCATTCAAGAACTCATCTAAGCACAGTAGGCTTAATAAGAATGCATATAAGTATTGCTGAAGCATTTTATTGACTTTTCAGAATAAAAAAGCAGCGTTCCTGCAAAGTTTATGAAGCATGAGCGTAAAAAAAGGTTTCTTCATTTTGGAAAAGTGTACAACCTACCAAAGACACCTTAAAATGACTGAGAAACAGATGCACAAATAGTCTATTTTAACGCAACACTAACACTAGCAATAAGGGCATGAACATTGACTGATAGTGCTGTTCTTTAGAATGTATGAGATGTTTTGTATAAAAATATCCTTTTATATTAATGAACTTTACGGATGTTGCCTTCTGTGTGTGTGTGTGTACGTGTGTGTGTGTGTGTTTTTATAACTCATCCTTTATTCTGACTTTTTTGCTGGCAAAAGAATATCACCTTTAGCAACAGAAAGCTATAATAGTAGCATTAACTATAATAGACAAAAGCCAAGTGTTATATTTTGTGTACAATTTTCTACATTTTTATACAAATGTGCTATATTTTACCAGTTTATGAATAAACATGTTCAGTGGGATGGATGCAGAAGGCTTGTGTGACTTTTCTCTTTAATATCCCTTGTTGCAAAGTGGCTTCATGTTTTATAAGAACACACTGGTACAACTCAATCATTGTAATAAGTCATATTTGCACATTTATACATCAAAGACATTTATTTTATGCCCATGTTAAATTACTGTCAATCTACAATGTGGATTAAAGATCCATCCAGATAAAGACGTAGGTAAAATCTGCAAGGACATTTGTTTCCATGCCTGGTGTATTGATGCAATGACTCATTTCCTCCAATAGAGTGCAGCAGAGCCTGAGATCATGCACAGACTTCCATCAGTTTCTCTCTTTTATTCACTACAAATGAAATTCCTATAGTACGACTTGGACACTGCACACATTCTACATTATAGTCTATCACCCATGTAAGCAGTTAATCTGTATTCTGTATAATTGTGATTCAACGCCATTTTACCTCAGAATTGTTGAAAGTCTAACCAACTGACCAAGCAGAGAACATTTATACTAAATCATGCCTCATTTTGTCATTGTCCTAGTTGGAAACCCCCCTTGCTATGAATATGATTTAGACCTGCCTGTCAGGGCAGCCTATTATGAGCTACAGTGATGTGCAAGGCTCCTACAGTAAGTAAGTGAATTAGCAGTAAAAATGGCTGCTCTTGATGACATCAGTGCCTGGACGGCCTCTTTGTGGTCAGTTGGGACTGGCACTGTGGGCTGCCTAATGCTGTAAGAAAGAAAAACTACACAAATCTTGCTCGTAAAACATTATCAACATGACATCTCTGCTTTAAAATACGTGAGAGATATAACAGAGTGCTGGAGGAAAAAGGAAATGAGAGTTAAAAAGTTCATACCCCTGCAGTTTCATATGATATGCTACCCTAGTGGGTCTCCATCTTTCTTGGCTCGTGACTCCTTGAAATGAAGTCATGTCTATTTGACCTCACATCATACCGTGTTGTGGAAGCGTGCAGCTACAGAACTGATTTTTCACTCAGATTGAAGCAAAAGTGGGGAACATACAAGTTTTTAAAACATGTAATTTTGTAAGTAGCCTATTTTTTCGCCCCTCTCTGACATCCTGTCAATCATTTTATGACCCCTCGGATTTATTTATTTTGGCACAAAAGGTAAAGTATCCTTCCGCCCGGTCTGTGCTGTAACGTTAAAATTACATGACAACTGAGTAAAACGGACAGCCTAGTTACAAATTAACTTATAAAAAATAAAATTGGGTTGTATTGATGGCTTTTGAATGGACAGACTTTTAAAACGGTCCTGTTCAATATGCATATATTAAAGCTGCATGAACTCCTTAGTTACGTTAAATTTGTGACCTTTTTTCTAACTTAACTATGACGTTAACGTTATATAGTGCAACCGTAACAATTAGCTAGCCTAGCTAACACTTTTTTTGTGCAATAAATGACTGGTTACGAGTAATCTTTCAACCCCCCTGAAGATTTCATCTATGGTAAGTGGCAATACTCATTACGTAACATTATTATCATAATAGGCAATAGACACTAACCTTAACAGACTTCACCATTTTCGTCAACTACGTTAACGTTAGCTAACGCAGATAAAGTCAGACTTCGTCCGTTGCTACTGTTGTCAGACCAACTGACAACGATTTACAGTGAGATTTGAAAATATTATTTTTAAAACGGTATCACTACCATGACTTTTTACAGCGTTAGCTCATTTTGGTTCAGGGGCCCCAGTGTGCTTGGGCTGTATTGGCATTGCGGTGTTGTGGCATGGCATAGTAGACTAACGGCGGCCACCACAGCCTGGCAGCGATGCTGATGTTGACTCATTCGCTCCAAGGAAAGGGGAAGTTCTCCTGACGGACTACTGATTTGTAATCTGGCATATCCAGTTTTGTCATTTGAAACAATAACTGAATCTCTACAACTCTGTCTCGAGAATGTGCAGCAAGGTCAGATTGTAGGAGATGAATTGGAAAAGAACATTAAGCTCACAGTGTCGAGTACACACATTTGTAGAAATAATAAACACTTAGTGTCAGCTGCCTATCATAGAGCCACTATAGGCCCATACACTTTGGGAAATTTGAAGTCCCCGATATTCCAGATTACAAGTAAACCACAAATACGAGGCTACATCATAAATCATGTTCTCCCATCATCAGGGGTAGGCTGTGCTTTTTAGAAGGAATGATTGATGTAAATATTGAATATGGTTGGAGCAGTTATTTTAGGAATGCACCAGGGGTGCCCAGACTTTTTTCCATCAAGGGCTAAAATTGAAGCTTAATGGTGAGGCAAGGGCTAACACCTTTTTTAATATATTGAGAAGATGCAAAATGGTATAAAGATCCCAAGTTGCCTTAATGTCTCTCCTGCACAAATGTCAATCAGTCGTCATGCTCAAATTTTGAGGGAGAAAAAAAGGGACCCAATTTATTTAAAGAGAATTTTAACTCACAGAAATTAAACCATCAGAAACAACTTCTAACACTATAAAAGTGTTAAGATTTTTAAAAAATATTTATTTAGTTTTTTTTTCGGCGAGGCAAATTCAACCATATTGCAGGCCAACTTTGGCCCATGGTCCCCACTCTGGGCAACCAGTGGTTTTAGTCTGTAAAGTCACTTATTATTTGCAACAGTTGCAGAGTTTTAAGATCTAAAGCAATGACCACGGATTTGCTTTGTTCAAAATGGACATTTCAGAGGCATTGTCTTGTCTTCTTAGTCCTGCCTCAGGCCAAAGTAATTGTTGACACCAAAGCTTCATTTTAACAAAAAACAGAGAATCAGTTTGTATTTTAAAAAAAATCTCAAATAGGGTTGATTTAGACTAAAATGTAAAAAGTTAAACAGCACTGATGCAGAGATTGTGTGGTGGACTCTCTATAATGTGATCTCCTCCGCTTCTCTGTAAAGGTACAATTGGAAATGCCAAAATAAGAACTGAGTTTTTCAAATGCAAAGAAGTGGGCAGCATAATGACTTTTCTCTTTTCTTGTCTTGCCATTCAGAGTGAAGCTTTTCTTTTCCTTTGTCACTTAGGTTGGCATATAATTAACTCCTGCTTAATATGCTGTTTAAGGGCTCTCCTCCCCATGCAAGAAGCTTTGAACCCATAGACCACAGCCAGGGACAAAACCCCAGTGGGACTGCTTCCTCCATGCTCCTCCTTGTGTGTTTGTGTGTGTGTGTATGTGTGTGTGTGTGGATGTAAAGGTAGTTGTTTTAACAAGATAGTTGAAAGCTTAAGCCACAAAAGCATTGCTCTGCTCTTATTTTACACCACAGAATTATTAAACTGAAACAAGACTACACAAGCATTCCCATACCAATCTTAGTCATAGTCCGTCAGTAATATAATAAATAAACCCCTTCAAACGGGGCATAATTAAAAGCTAAAAGACGTGCATTGGAGTGCAGTATGTGTTTAAAATGAACTGAAAGTCCTGTGGTTGATTTATTTTATCCTGTGAGTGGTTAAACCCATTTGAAGAAGTGCAGCGGCGCTTCAGAGTGAAGTTGAATAAACACAAAACCTCACAAAACCAAAAGTTTTAAAAATTCAAGTAGTGCAAGTTACATATATATGCTTTACTGAAAAAAAAAATAAAAATTTTGAACAGAAAAACAATCCAGCTTAACCTGATGGACTGATAAACTACATGGATGTATATGAGCATAACTTAAAAAAAGCTCCCAGGACCTCTGAAGCACCTCTGTACCTCTGTGACCCTCATCTGTAGCAGAGTTTATTGCCCCCTCCTCGTCCACCTCCTCTCCTCCCTCTCCTCTATCCGTCCCACCACAAAGAGCCGTGATGACCCCTCTGTCACTCTCTTTCTTCAGCTCTCTACTCCCTCCCCACCTTTAGGATGCTTTCTCTTCCAGAATTAACAGACAAACCCCCAGCAGTCGTGATGGGCGAGGAAATGAAGGGGGATGTATGTTGTTTTGTCACCATGATTTGAAATGAGAAAATGCTCTTTTACTCGAAATGTGACCTTGAGCTCGTGCAGCTAAAAAAGATTGAGATGCTTTGGTTAACTTCACAGAAAGAGTGATAGCTTTGTGAGCTATTATGTTATCTACTCTTATGATGTTAAAAGTTATTTATTATGGGGTTATTATAGAAATATAAACTAAAATGCTTAGCCTCATTGTGCATTAGATGGCTTTTTTTTACATTATATCCCCTCACAGTTACAGTCACAGTAAGTGAAGAATTTGTAGTGACTTTTTATACTAATCCAGCAATACACTGTTATAACAGGCCTGTTCATAGTGTAGCTATTAACACCTAAAGCCATAATATGAAAAGAATTTGCTTGTTGTTGTCGTTTAAGGATTATCAGTGAATCATCCGTTTCTAAAATTTCCATGAAGATAATCTGCCTTTTACTTCTCTAATCTGTTTCACTGTGTCAGATCGCAGTTTGTTTACTCCGCAGACTGCAGCACGCATAATGCGCCGTGAAAGGCTACCCGGCTCGCTTGTATTATCTCGCTGTGTTACCGAGAGGTGGGGGGCACTGGGAGGACAAGGTGGGGGTCCGGAGCGCTGCGTTAGAGTTTTTACTTCGGATGTTTTTTTCAGTTGCAAAACAGATTACGGTCCAGGTTGCAACACAAAGGGCTGTCAATGCAGCACTTCCTGCAGCCATCCAGCGTTGAATGGAGCGCAGGACGGGGTCCACTCCAGGGTACTTGAGCGCAGGTGCGACGCGCATAACAGTCAAACCATAAAACATGACGCGGGGGGGCTGACGAGGTGCGCGCGTACCTGTTCTCGTTAACCTGCAGTTAGGAAAACCTGCTCGTGGGGAGAATGTGGCGGGATGAGCCTCTGGAGCTGACAGACGGATTTGCACCTGGCCGACGGTGCGCGCGGTGAAAGGTGTCAGCGCGCGAGAGGAGTTTGCCCTGCAGCGCAGATGAGATGCAGGTCACAGCACAAGTTACAGCGTCAAAATTACAGCTGATGAAGACAATAAAAAGATGGAGTTAAATCGAATAAATACAAGGCGATGACACGCGACTCATGATAATTCTTACAGTTCCTTAATATGTGAGGTTCAAGTGTGGCACTCAGCCCTCATTCACAAAATGCCCAGTTTGACCAGTGGTTAGGCAGACATGGAGACCAAATAAAAGCAGCCCAGTGTGTGTAGATGTAGGACACATGCGGGTAGATCGACGCTCTCGGGATCTCCTCTCTGAAGAGGAGGTGCATGGAAGTGAATGTTGACAGTTCTCGTACAGCCTTTTGTCAAAGTATAACGGGTGTTTAACTGGTGCTGCTGTATGATCATATTTTTCCAACACAGATCACTCTCCAAATGAGGAAGGTGTGCGTTTGCGATGCCAATGCTGACCTCAGGGCCACCCTCTTGCTGACATCACTCCTCCTCACGGCTCGTCGCCTCCGCTTGGAGTCCCATCAAGGTCTGAGTCTCCCGCTGTGACCGAAGGCGATGCCTCATCACCATTCATTCACAGGCAGGAACTCGGGACAAACACACACACTCGCGAAGCTCCCCTGGACAACTTTTTTAAAAAACGAAATCGGGCGTGATGATGACAGAGGAAAGCAGGGGCAAACGACGGAAACAAGCCAACCCGAGGAGGAATCGAGGTAAGAAACGTGCAGCGGTGAAAAGTTTTTGAAAGTTGGTAAATGATGCGGGCAGATGTTGCTGCAGCGCGCAGCCGAGCTCGAGTTTGTTTCTTATGCAGGTTTTAGAAAAACACACTTCAAACATTTACGTGTGGCAACTTTGTGACCAGCACTTCAGCTACGTTTACATTTTCGTCAGTTTTTTTTTTTTTTTTTTGCGTTCCTGGTTCGTTCCGTGCAGCGTAAATTGCAGTGAGGTTGGCAGTACCGGTGTTATTCTACCTGCACACCTGGGTCAAACCGTGACATGAAGGTGCGAGCCGCAAGAAAGCACCCAACCTGAGGCTGCACGCGATTCGTTAAAACCTTTTAACCCTAACATTTTTTTTTCTAAATCATTAGTAAAACGCCGATTTAGTTTGTCAGAGATTCGTAAGTAAATGAAGACTCAAGCTTTTTGTTATTTTACCTTCTTTTTAATGAAAGGCTAATTATAGTCACTGTTAACCTACTGTTCCTCAGTGTGACTTTCTTTTACATGGAGGCGTTGGTTTTGTTGCTGTTCATGCTGGAAGCTCAATCTGCTCTGAGACTAAAACTTTTCAGGTTTTTGTTCCGTCATTATCTACATTTTGTGCCCTGCCTGCAAACTGAAATGGACTGAGTCATAAGTAGCTTAAGATGTATTTTTTTAACTGATCTCCTAAAACTAAGACAACAGTGTCAAAAAATTAATGCCCTTTTTGAGATGTAGTTATAGATAAAACAACAGTAAGTCTTAGAAAAATACAGAATCACTAATAACTCATTTGGGCTATTTAGATTTTATATCAAATATAACTGCTTTATAATATTATGATTTTATTTAAAGCAACCTCCGAGCATAGGAAAGTAATTGCACTGCACGTTTTGCATCATTTGATCTTTCTGAAAATCTTAAATGACTAAAAATCACCTTTTTCATGAATCAGTGAAAAGCTTAAGCTGAGCTTCACCGTTAAATGATGATGGTTTTCACTCCCTACATCAGTAGTGAGAGGTACTTCTAGACAGCATGCTGAATTTTAGGCTGTTGAGACTTTGTTTTTTGTGCATCAGGTAGTGTCTGTTTGTTTGGGGCTCAGAACTCGCAATCAAAAGTAAGGGAACAAACATCTGGCCTTGCATACACATGTAAACGTTTGTTCCTTTCTCCTGCCGATGAGGACTAAGAATCTACATTAGAATGAAGTTTCTAAATAACCAAAATGTAAATCTGACCTTAAACTTGTAAACTTAAATAAACCTTTTTCTATTTTTTGTTATTTTTTAATACTAAAGACTTTAATTTGTGGTGCGTGACAGCCACAGTCCTGCAGCTGGCTTTGTAGTTCATGCCAACTTGTTGCCATTCCCCTGATGAATGCAAACATCGCCAGAGAGCAAGAAAAATACAGGATTAAGTTGGTCACAGAGATATTCGTCATTTTGCTATCACACTCAAGATAATTTGTCTTCAAAAACATTTGCGCACAAACATTGCTGGCCTTATTCTTAACTCGATGATCATGGGAGCCATTGCAAACCCTTTGCCATGCTTGTTTGTCGTTGATCTAACACACAGCTGCGCTGTACTTATTTGCTATAAGGAGTCTCTTTACTTATATTGTTTATTAGTTTGCTGTAAGTGTTTCCTCATTTTATTTAGAGAGGTGTGAGGCTCAGCGGGAGTGCCACCAGGGTGAGAGCTCCTCTGGCTGCTCAGCAATGACGGGTACTTGAGCGTGCAAACAGACACACACAAACACACACACACACACACTCTCTCTCACCTTTGATTGTCACATAGCAGTTTGTCGACCGACTGCACCCTATTTCACAAATCAGCACTATCACACTCTCGTGAAAGCTGTCGGCAAAAAGGCACACTTACTGACAAGGACCTGCCACTTATCAGAACACTAGCAAAAAAAAGATTCAGTTCCTTTAATTCCTGCAGTGACCTCAACTAAGTGATAAAAATCACCACAAGTCCATTGCCAGTAAGGTTTACCAGTGAAAACATCTGAAAGTTGTTAGAAGTAAAATTAATTAAGAATTGATATTTAGCCCAAGAATCTGCAAATGTACAATGTTGTGTTAAAGCATGTTATCTTTAAAATATTCTTTGATAAATTATCAGCAAAGACATAAGTTTGGACTGCTTTATTTCCAAATTACACTTCAAATAGGTAGTGAATCTGCATGCATGCCTGCGCTGATGGCATACTTATACATTGCATATGTGTATGTCACACATGCGTCAGTGCATATGAAAGGACTGCGCACGAGTGAGTGCTCGCTGCGTTACATCCTCACGTCAGCGTGGAAATGTGTGTATTAAAGCTCTGTGTAGGATCTGGAATGTGCTGGGCTTGAGGCGGCTGTGTGAGCAGGGAGTTAAAGGTCCTTGATAAAACCAAATGAATTTGGCAGACCACGCTCATAAGACAGCGATTTGGGGATCCGATCCAAACCAGAAGAAAGAGAAAAAACATAGGCTGACTTTTCTTCTCTCTCCAAGGCGCCTATTGATTATGTCTCTGTCTCCCCCCATAAAACTGTCAATGTTCACCAATCTTAAGCAACGTGAAGAAATTACTACTCTTCATTCCTGGCAGATTGAAAACAGTCCTGGCTGGGACAAAGGAAGGGAACATACCCATTTGAAATGATGACCTGTTTTTGCTGGCTGTATGTGAGAGAACTAAATTTGAAAGAGTGTGAATTAATTCACTGAGCACTGATAGCCAATGATTCTGCATTTCCCCTTCAGGCCGGGTCAGTCAAACCAATGGTTGCTCACAACACGGTGTCACTGGCTTTTTCTTATTAAGACACATGAGGGTGACATTCATCCCATGTTTTTTATCATCTTTTTTTTTTTTTTTTTGCTCAGGGAAAAATGAACATTATATATTTTCCCCAACAATAATTATGCTATGTTTTTTTTACACTGAAATTTATTAAGAATATTATAAAAATTAGCAGAAATATTATTTCAGTATTTAG
>JAQLOL010000012.1:11378594-11391004 GCA_029783665.1 Naso thynnoides
TATATAAACTTGTTATACCCTTATAACAGAGCAGGTCAATGAAATCATTTTCAATAATAATTGTGGTCCTGCCCACAAAGTTTAAAAAATGACATTACAGCAGAAAGCCACACGCATCTGCTTTGAAGGTAAAGGCCTGTGTCAAACAAGGTGATTTTTTATTTTTTATTTTTGGACAAATGTCACTGTGGTGGTCGACAGGACAGGTAAACATGGTGGCAAACATGTTGTAGGCAGCAGAACAGGAAACCTCCAAAGGAAGAGCTCAAGTAACCACAGCGCTTAATGCACACCTCTTTCCTCACACCTTGTGTCATTTCTGCAAAGAGAAAAAACTGATTGCTGCTTTTTTTCTTGCAAACGAATTGATGACTGTTGTTGGTAAACAGCTGACAGTCTCAGGTGTTCGTATCAAAGCAGTTTGACTGTTGTTTTATGGGAGCACAGTTAACCGCACAGCAGACAGGTGAGGGGAAACAATGAGGCAGCATGTTTCAGAGACAAAACGTTTGATCTTCATCATAAACACTCAAACTATGATCTTGATTCTTTTTCATTTTCCCAACACTCTTTTCTGTGTTTTTTGAGCATTTTTGGAATAGCAAACAAGGAGAAGAACTTGCAGAAAATGAGACTGAGGTTCATCCTTTTTTAACGCTTTGCAATTATGTTTTGTGTTATCTGCGCACCTCCTGTTGCTGAGATGCTGCATGTTAAAAGAAAGAGGTGACATTACCCACTGTAGAAGATTATAGTTGTTATTATGATACATGGAATGATAAGCTTATTATCTAGCAACGGGGTGTCATTGCCTCTTTAAGCTTTAGCTGCGAGAAATGTGTAAGCTATTAATTTTGAAGTGCGTGTGGAGGCTGCTGTCAACTCAACAATCATTACAGGCTACTAAAATATATCATGGATGTCTAGAGTTGACTCACCACAATCTAATAATATATAGCTCGGGTGGGAATCTAAAAGAGGGGATAAAAGTATACCCTATATGTGTGTTAGTCCTTCCTCTTAACACCACGTCTTCATGTATGTCTGTATCTGCAGTTCCGTGTACTGTACCTCCATGTGAGTCACAGTTTCGCCAGCATGTAAATGCACCTTCGTGGTGCAATAAACTCATGTAGACATAGTGGCACAAAAGATTCTGTTAGCTTGATACTCACGCTGTCATGTTTGTGCTTTGCGCTCTTAATCTCTACACAGTACACATTGTCAGAACTGAGAAAAAGCAAATTCACACATGCTCTGCTGTATGTAGAGAGGGATGAAAGATGTTCAGTACACATGGGTAAAGTGCAACTAGGTGTAGGAGGAGATTAGATCTATCAGATGTATAAAAAAAAAAAAAGAGAGAGAGAAAAAAAGAGAAAAAAAGTCATTTTACTAGGATTGATGGTGAAAGATAGCAGCAAAGTTTTCATTCTCTCAGTTTCATCAGGTAGAATTTGTTTATCCTGCTGCAAAGCAACTGTACAGTAAGTTACAGCTTTGTTAACCATTTGCTTGGTGGTTTTTGCTAAACATTATCTCTGCTTTTTTGCTTCTGGTTTCATCTGTCTGTCTTTTGAGGTCACGTGAGAGCAGGTTTCCATTAGGTAGATGCGTTTCAGAGTTTGTTGCAGTGATGTGACATATAGATAGAGAATATAAGATCAGTGCTTCTGATCTCAATTGCTTTTCACATGTCTGGGCCCTCTTCATGGTAGCCAATAGCAGCAGTAAATAACACCGCAGTGTGTTACAGTCGGTGACTTCGGGGCACTGCTTTGATTCTCTGAGGCCCCTCTGAAATCGCACAGAGAACTCATATGTGAATAATGAAACTAACACCAGCACGCAGTCACACTAAAAGCGCAACTAGTTGAAAAAAAAGGAAAAAAATCGACTCTGTAAGTGAACAGCTCAGCGGCTTTGAAGCTAGTACAATGCCAAAGGGGATTCTGTATTTGTGTCACAAAGGCCCTAATTGAACAGAATCATTTAAAGCCACACTAAAAAAAATGCAAAATAGTTTCAATACGGGCTTTGTTGCCAATTTGAAGACCCCTGCGTAGTGTGCAGTATTGTGCTGCCACCGCTCTTCTGTCTTTGCAGAGCCCTAATCAGTATGAGGAAATTAGCTTGATGTTTATATATCTTGTCTTGATATGATTTTTCAGTGCGTCTCTGCATCTTTCAAAGTGCAGATGTTGCCCCCCCACCCCCCTGGCTGCATTTTTCTTTGGTGGTTTAAATGCTCTGACAGGGTGGTTTCTCCTAACGAGGAGGACATCTGAAGGCACAGAGCTACGACTTTGCTGCTGCAACAGTACATGGGCTATCTCTGACTGCGATTCAGACATTAACAGAGTATCACACTCACACACGCACGCATGCATACACTGTCATGTCATGTATTTCTTTGCTGTGTTTGATCATGCTAGTCGTCTGCAACAGCAGGCTGGGTTTGCTCCCCTTTTGTGCCTACAAATCAAATTGTGTTTGTTTTTTTCTGCATTTCTTTAGACCCTTTGTGTTTGTGTGTGTGTGGGTATCTCTCTGTGTTTTGAGGGAATTTCCCTCCATAGTGAATTAGTCACAGTTCAACATCAGTTGGAGGATTTATATCAGGGACAGTTTGACACTCTTGCTTTCCCTCACTTCTCTGTCTTTCTTTTATCTCTCTCTCTCTCTCCATCACTTGATCTTTCTGTCTTTCTCTCCCACTCCCTCTGTAGTCGTTGCTCTGTGCACTAGTGTTCATGCAACACCGTCTCTGCACGTATGTCTCGTTCTCGTCACCCCTTTCTCTGACATACACACCACATCAGTGTATACAAGACACAGTGCACAAATGCAAATTCACATACTGCAGCTCAGTTCTTATTTTAGCTGCTCTTCCGTCTCACTAATATTACCTTTACAATATTCATCACAGTGTCACAGTTTCAGACTCATTTCGTCTCGCCAGCAGCCGTTTGCAGACTTCACTGTGGTCCGCTGCCAGCCGACTGAGGAATGACTGTAATCAATTGAACTAGAACTTGACTGTGTGACTTTGACTCTCATATCACTGTGTTTGTGGTTATTTTCACCACCATTAGACAAGAATGTTTGCACTTCCTCTTCTCTGGCCACAGAAATGCAATAAAAATGCAGCAAAACATCACATTACCACCATTCCTATTGGTTAACATGTAATTCAGATCATTTAATTCTCAATTCACTGTCAGCATTCATGAAACAATCTGTAAAAGTTTGGGATAAATTGAATTGAACAGATGCTATTCAAACCGCCAAGAGAAAACTCCTTTTGGAATATTATTACTATACACACTGCTGTGATCTTATAGGATAACAAAACTTAGAATGAAATTTGACATTGTCTGGAACTTTTCTTTTTTTTTAATTATGTCCAAGAAAAAAATGATGTTTATTGTGTACCAGCATGTGCAATAACACAGGTAGATAAAATGCAGTTTTGCACAATGCATGTGGTCATTTGTGTGATTTTTCCCCTTCAGTGTTGTTAGGGCAGGTGAAACAAAACCGAGGTGCCAAAGTCAGAAGAAACCATCACCCTCAGACACAGAAAAGTGTGAGTCGCTGTAAAGATGAAGGAGATCAGGTGGGAGGTGTTTGTTCTTGGTTGCGGTCCTCCTCTGACTCATTCTATCAATGTGAGACAGAAGAGCAGGTTTGAATACGAGAGCTGTCACAGAGAGATTGTTTTAAATGGCATGTTTGATTTCTGCGAAATATTTAAAAAGGGGCCATCGCTGTTGATATGAGTGTGCTCTGCAGGTGAATATGGACTTTCCTCATCTCTGAACTGCTCTCGCAGGTACTTTAAAATGACGATACACACATCTTCCTGCACTTGCTTTTTGTTTAGCCTGTGGGTGTCCATGACCCTCGTGGTAATTTGTTGAGTTCAAAATAGTAAGTGTTGTGCTTGTCGCATCTGTGAAACCATTACAATTTTAACAGCTTGAAAAAAGTGTTATTTAAACCTAAAACCAAATAATGTCAGTATCATTATACAGTCTCTAGATTGTAATTTGATCTAAAAAAATACGATGGATCAGTAAGTTCTTATGCAGGTATCTGTGTCACTTTTGGTTTCTTGCAGTTTTACTGCCTAAATTTTGTACTGTATGAAATGTTTTAGCAGTTATTGTGTCTTCCACAGGAATGTGGAGTGAATGTATTCAGGGAGAGCTCTTTACTGAATTATCAGTTAAAAAACATGATTTGATATAAAACCATAATAATAAGTGAGGACATGAAAATAAAAAGAGATAACTTTTAAAATGAAAACTGTATGAAGTTAGGTCTATATATAATATATAATAATATGCACTGAGCTTTTTTTTTACCCTATTTAAATTTAAACGTTATTTAGTGTTTAGTTTATTGTCCTTTGGAAGTTCTTTTTGTGTCTGTGGGAAATATCAAACAAACACAGTCACAACAGAACTGACATTATGGACGGCATTGGGTGTACATTAAATACACCCTAAATGTTTTCTGACATATTTAGCAATATTATCAACAACTTATATGTTGTTAAATATTATAAATACTCTACAAACTATCTGTCACCAAACTATGCATATAAAGTGTAACAATTTTTCCAGTATTTAGTATTTTGACGTATTGGAAAAAGGCTGCTGCTTTTTGTGTTTGGTTTAACTTCATTTAAATTGTATTTCTGCTAAAATGTCTTAAACTAATATTTACAAAAACGTTTTATAATGGGTTGCTGTTATCTCATGTGAGAAATGAAAGTCTATTGTGTTGATTATATTACATTACTGTTATTGTAGTTTTTATGTAGCTTTAATCTTGAATTGTAAAAATCAACAGAACGGTAACTATTACATTGTGCGGTAAATTGGGCCTGGCCTTGTTTGTTGCCATTTAAAACCAAAAGAAACAAACAAGGTAATTTCTAGGTAATTATTGCGTGCTTACCATTTAGCCACATAATTACTAAGTCAATACCAAATCACATGTGTGCATCGTAAAATAAACTGCAGCTTAGCGTGTTGCTGTACGGTAGATGCCCTCTGGGATATAAACAGCACAGACTGAGTCCAACAGTGAAGCTATCTCTGTACTGTTGCGAGTCAGCGCAAAAGACATGTTGAGATGATTTTTTTCTTTATCTTATGTGACTTTTTTTGGTGTGGTTTGCATTTTAATGTGGCTGTGTAAAAATTCCTGCGTAAAGTTTCCGTGAGGGGCACATATGTGCTTATAAATGTATTCAGGAGTCCGTCTTTGTCTGGCTTTGGAAAAGTGACTAAACTATGTAAATAATAAAAGAACTTCTGTATGTCATTTTTTTAGGCTTCAGATGGCAGGCAGACCATCAGTCTCTCAGATGTTCAGTCACTGTCAGGCAGGGAAAGCGACAGATTAAAATAGTGCTCCAGCATTTGGTCTGAACACATTGTTGTTGTCAAACCATCAGAGACAGTCCCCAAAAGACCGAGTGATCGGCATTGTCAAGCATGATGCAGCACAGTTCAGTTAGCACTTTCTGGATATGAGTCACATTCTTCCCACACACACAACAGTGCATGCATAACAGCAGGGGACCTTTTACTGCTGTGCTGTGTGTTTCTTTGTGTTTAGTGTATTCCAAAAAACAATATATCCTTAAAACTCTTGCACATTGCATGAATTCATCACTCTTCAACGCCTTTGTCCTTGACAAACAGTCTAAACGTGCAGGCAATCTTAAACCTCCTGCACTGTTCAAAGATTGAGCTTTCCTGCTCCAACAACAACAACAACAAAAAAATAGACCTATATGAAGGATACAGTCGCTATCCAAATAAATAAATCAATGGGGCCGATAATAAAAGCCATCCCAGCACAGTGCCGCTTTAATGACAGCACATATAGGCTCAGTGTCACTCACTGTCATGGGAGAGAAAATTAGAGCCAATTTGATGTTAATCCAGACCAGATTTCTGCTCTACTTGGGCCGAGCAGTGTGTCCTATCATCCCAGGAAACTCCCGCAGGGCTCATAGGTCAACCTCAGCTACATCATAAAACTTCACAGCTGCTGGCTGTAGGGAAGCACATCTGATGACCAATTTCACCCCCAATAAGAGCGAGTCATTCCGCCCACATTAGCAGAGCAGCACTGCATGGAGCAGAGGCTTGGATGACTTGCCCTGGGTGAATCAGAGTTTTGCATTCAACAGGGGTGTAATGGAGCTGGGGCAGGACGCACAACTTGCTGATACAAACAGATACACACGTAGGCGTCACATTTTGAGATTAACAAATATACTCATTAGGAGAATGTGTGTAAATTGTACAGGCGCAAGTGTTTATAGTGTGTGTTTATGATTACGGGCCAACCCCTTAGCTGCATCGCCCCCTCTTCTGCTCTTTCAGTAACAGAGTGAGTGTGTGCGTTATCTTTGTGCGTTTCTTGTGCTCAAGATGTAAAGCTGACGTAGATTTGCCGAAACGTCTCCCCAAGCGTTCCATCTCTGAGCTTTGTCACTGTGAGCTGTGGGGCCTAACTTAATGTGTGGAGGAGTTGAAGGCAAAATGCTTCATTAGTTTATGTCCCCACCAGTCAGTACAGGTGTGTTTAGATTGGCTCAAACATTAAAATAAAATAAAGAAAAATACTGAGAGTTGTTTAGACAGTTTAATTAATACATTTTGTTTGTTTGGTGTAAATTAATGAGCTGTGAGAACATTTCTTTACCCTGATGTGATCTGAGGCATAAGACTCTCAAGCCCGAAGAGCTAAATTTATTAAACACTAATAAGCAAGATGATGTTGCGCTGCGACCCTCGTCAGATTCTGATAAGAAATCTATTTTACAACAAGACAAAAAGATGAATCAGTTCTCTGTATGTTGGCACAGTCAATGGTTTGGCTTTCTCTGATGATATATTTCAAAGGCGCTGGCAAGGACTCTATTTGTGTTCTTAAATGGTCATTACTTGGTCATGATTAGATATTGCTAATCAGTGAGAGGAAAACAGAGAGCCCTCAAAAAAATCTTGGAAATAAGAGCCTACAGCTAAAATCCCGGGCATGTGTTTGTGATTGCCATTTATTATCTTTGCCATGGGAAAAAGTAATACGCCTTTCCAGTTTTGCTGCAGTCTGCACATGGAGGGCACACTTTAAATTACAATATGGTATGTATCTATTCATATCATTGCTGCACTGTCTCCGTTTTATTCTACAGTTCATGAATTTAAGAACATGAGTTTTTAAAGTTCTCAAGAATGAAGAAACAAAAAGACACACAAAGAAAATTTGAAGAGATTAATTTTAAAAAGGACCGATCCTGTATTTGCCTGTTATCAAGCAATAAACAGGGCAATAAAAACCATTAATACCAACAATAAAACAATCTGTAATTCATAAATTGAAGTTTGATCACAACGTTTAAAATAGTCATGTAGTCAGGACCCACTTATATATAGATAATTCTGTAACTAATTTATTAATTAAAATTTAGTTTTGGTATGAAATGAAAGTCACATTTCACTATCACTAGCGTCAAAGTAAGACAGTCTCTTTTGAAATTACACTGAAAATGATTAGCGATGACTTCGTATTTCTGTGTCAGAATTTTTTTATGATGGTAAAAGCTCATGAAATGTTTTAGTTGAGAACCTTTTTTTTTTTTTTTTAACAGTTCTGGATCTCCTTTGCACAAATGTGTATGTTGCATGATGAGTCTGCTTTTTATTGATTATGACCCACACAAAGCCATAAAAAAAATCTCTTGATATGAAACACATTGAACGATGTCACATAACGACAGTTTGATTCCTCTGGCTCAAAGACGAACAATACTGAAATATAAATACATAGAAAAACTAAAGTAGATAATAAAAATGTCATTCTGTTTTACTTCAAACAAGACGTAAGATATTCCGAGTATCTCTGGTATGTTTTGATCAGAATCTATAGCTCAACCGCCTAAATGTCATCTGCAATTACAAGAAACACACGTCTGTTGCATTCTGAAACATGACTTAAAATAATGGTGACTAAATTTGGATTGTCCGCTTACAGATAGTTTATGGAGTGTTTGTAACATTTCAGCAACATATGAGCTGACATTCAACAATGTAACTGTAACTCACCTAATCCTAATTAGTCACCATTTCATTAATCTTTGCTGAACATTCTGATTACATTCAGAATAAAATTCAGTAAACATTCTGAAAATGTTGAAGTAATATTCAACAATTTATATCAAATATTCAACAAACAATAATGACAGCAATATTGTCAACAACTGATGTGTTGTTTAAATGTTACAAATAGGCCTACTCTATAAACCATCTGTACGTGGACTAAACAAAACACAGATACTCAAACATCACAAAATTACACATCAACATCCCATTCAGTGATTTCATTAGATCTTTTTTTTTATATTTAAAAATGCAGTTGTTAAGCGAAATTAAAAATCTGCTACGAGCACACTCTGTGTGTGTGAGCGTGTGTGTGTGTGTGTGTGTGTGTGTGTGTGTGTGTGTTGCATTGCATTTCAACTCTATTCGTCGGCCTTAGCCTGCGTCTTGTCTCTCCATCTCACATTTTGTCTTTCCTTTTCTCTCTTCCTCACAGTGGATGCTGAGCAAGTGAGTTCACTTGGATCTGAGGGGGAGGATGAGGTTGGACTGTGGAGCCTGGAGCCCCAGGACTGCCAGGAGAACCTGGAGAAGACAAGCCTGACGCCTAGCGAGGGGACAGAGGAGCCTGTCAGCCCTGCTCGCTCCACGCGGCCGCACAGCCTCAGCCCCAGCAGCAGGAACTACTGGGGGCAGGTGGAGCAGGAGGCCGAGGTCGTGGAGGACGCCACCACCACATCAGCCGCTGACAGGGAGGGAGATCAGGAACCATTAAGGATGTACTGTAAGTTGTAAACTAAAATTAAGCACTGCTTTGTTACAAAAACTGTTCAGCTTTTGCTATTTAAAGCCCTCATTCCCTTTAAAACATCCCTGCTTTTGTTTGTGAGGAATTAAGGCCTGGTCCTGAGAGAAGCAAAGCTATGTAGAATGTGGTATACAATCAACAGTATGAGACTGCTCTGTAGGGTGCTACTGTATGCGTAAACAAGTGTACAGTGTTTTTCTGACGCAAGACACCCCCAGTCCCATGATGCTTCTCAAAGACCTCTGCATACACCTTCATATCAGCTCCTTGTGAAACCATGCCTTCCCTACAAGCTGTTCCTCTTTTTCACTCTTCTCTTTGAAAAGGCAGCCTTCTGAAAGCATGACAAAAGAACTCATCCCACACAATGTCACAATATTTCCATGCATCAAAGAGGTGACGTTACGGTACTGAAATCAGCACTGCGCGACGTGAGGCTTTCCCTTTTATTTAGGAGAGATCAAAGGCTCACGCGGCTTGCCTACTAACAATCACTTAGCTCCCTCGCCTCGTGTGATTTGGCCTTGCCTGATGAAGGCAAAGCTGAGTTTTTACAACATTCAACCGCACAGGCTCTTCCCTTCACCACATAAAAAAACAGCTCAAAATATGCCAACATCTGCAAACATTTGAAAAATCATTCTTAAAGTCGCTGTAATCTGACTGGCTTGATTCGTGATAGGAGGCGCCCTCTCTTCTTCTCAGGCTTTTTCTCTCTCCGCCTGCCTGTCACTGCGCTAAAGGGCAAGAATGGGAAAGATTTGTTATATCTAGTTTCATATCTGGCCAACTAGTTGCATCGATATGTTGCTTTATCTGTCAGTCTTCGAACAAAACAGTTTAGTTCCATTAGATTCAGTTGCACAGTTTCATTTGACATCCCCACATCCACACACACTCACGCACATGAATGTATGAACAAGGCTTGAACATTCACACAAAGTCAGAAAGCAAACCATCTTTCAAAAACTTGATTCAACACATATGACATGAAAATGTAACAGCAGCAGTGGTTCTGACAAGAATGCTGAACAGCTTTAAAATGTGGAATTCGAAATGCTTTTAGACAGACCAGTTCCAGGAGTGGTCCCATAAAAATGACATATATTAATGTACATAATAGCTGTTTGTTGTTTTTTGCACTTTGGCAAAGTGTGTGACACTTTTTCTTGACTTGTATTTGTTGCTTGTCTAGTAATACTTTTCAAAACACTGTAACTATGCTTCATTGTTTACCAGGATTTTTATTTAAGTAAGACTGTAAGCCTGTTTAATAACATTTTCCTGCAAACATCACATATAAACTGTGTGCATGTATAAGAGTCATGTATCAGAAAAGTATCCCACACACTGTCCAACTTGCAATGACTTTTTTTTTGTAACTAATATTTTGTTGCTTGACCTTTATCAGGCAAATGGTTTATGATGATAAGAGGCCATCTTAAAAAGAATTCAGTCTCATCACCACACTTACTATTAGTCAAACTTTTATCATGTTTAGCATATTATTTATATTATTATTTGCTGCTTCAGACTAGACTTGCCCCCACCTTGCCTATTTTTTAGTCTTGTTTCAAAACTCGTCTCTTCTCTTTGGCGCTCTGAGACTGTGTATGAGAGTCGTCAGTTGTGGTTTTGTCTTGTGGTTTTATTTCCCTTTTTGTAAACATTGTTTTTATGTCTTCCTTGTGTTTTAAGTTATTTATGCTGTGTTTTGTCTATTAATTGATGAACAGCCCTTTGGTTAACTCTGTTGATTTTAAATGTGCTTTATTAATAAATCTGGATTAGATTGAATTTGCTATTGCTGTCTCTCTGGCAGTGCTGTTCACCCCCCACCCCCGATTTATTTATAGCGTGTGGGTCCAGACCTACTCTCTATGTGAAGTGTCTTAAGACAACTTTCAGGTGATTTGGCAATATGTAAATAAAACTCACATGATTTGACATGCCATTCAAAAGTAAGAGCAGTTTCCATTCACATACATATGAAGCAAGGCACTAAAATTTCTGTATCATTGACAATGATAAATACAAACCCAAAAACTGTGTCAAAAAATAGGAAAATGGCTATAAAAGACTGTTTAGGACTCAAAGGACAAGAATGCGTTCGCAACAAAATATTCCCAAATATTGCAGGTCTTGGCTGTATTGTACGACATGTATTGTATTACTTTGTAACTTGCAAGTAGTCTGAATGAATATGTCTTGTTTATATGTGCTTGCTTATATATGTGCTTGCTTATGTGTGGTCTATTGCTGTGCCTTTTTTTTTTCTTAATATATTTGTTTTAATCCTTTTTAGTGAACAGCTTGTGACATCTAACCACAGTGACGACAGTTAAAAATAATTAGTCTTTAGGCTAATGCTGACACATTTACCTTTTGTGGTTGATTAATGTGCACTGTCCCAGCTCTTCTAAATAAATAAATACTCCAACATCTATAAGTGGGGGGCCTGACCCATAGATAAGGGGTTTCAACAGAAAATACTCACTGTAAGTTGGACAGTGTTTGGGATTCCTTTTTTTGATTTTTGAAACTAATCATTCCTCTCCTAAGCACCTGCCTCCTAGAATACATGTGCCAAGTGTTTTTCTGTTTCACAGTTGTGTGTTAACATGTCACATAATGCGACACAGTGCTGAGGATTTTATTGGAAGAGCTAAAATTGGTACTTAAGTTCTTCTGTATCGTTTCTTCTAGGTAAGAACTCAGATTCTCAGAATTCCTTGGAGGACCTGGCCCACTTTGAATTTCTGGCCCACTTGAGGAAGGCATCTACCTCAGCTAGTCTCTTAGACCATCTGAACCACAATGGGACGGCAGCCGCGTACCACTCAGGCAGTGGGCACGATGAGCTGCCACCTGCCATCTGGTCACCAGGAGCTCGGCGCCATTCACCCGAGGGCATAGGTAGGCTAACGAGGAAACAGCTGCAGAGATACTTGGAAAAAATGTTGATGGAAAATCAACAAACAGTCAAGCGGTGTGCCGCTTCGATAAAATGCATATCAGATTGTGCTTTGCTAATGTCATTCTGAGAAAATGGAATGTAAAACAGAGACTTACCGTCTATCAGCTCATCGACCACTAATAGTTCAACAAGGAGTCTTCATGTGGGTTTGACAAAGGAGAACATTTAGCAATTTCTTGATGTAATAGTTTGGTATGTCAGACAGGTTTAATATTCTGCTTACTGTTCAATATTTTATTTTCAATATATCCAGTTCATAGAAAAGGATTTGTGATAGTTGAAAAGTTAATTGAGTTGAATATCACAAAACAAACGTATAAAATAAGTTAAGTTGATCGAATAAAGTATAAGGCTTGAACAATATTTCATATACACTGAAACTACTTAAAATATAACTGCTCAATGAGTCTCTGCACATTTTAAAGGGCATCTCCAGTCATAATTAATGTTTGCCTCATAAATCAAGTCACCTATGATCAGTTCATCTCATACCATC
>JAQLOL010000012.1:11395331-11421580 GCA_029783665.1 Naso thynnoides
CCTTCAGCATAAGACATCCAGGACTCTGGTACTTCTTCTTTTCCTTCTCCGGCATCACTCCACATTCCTCCCTAACAGTGGAGACTTGGAAGCGGGACTGTTTTCTCCTCTGTGACCTACAGTTATCCCCTTCTCTGTGGGTTGATGTTAGCACTCCAGCTGCGGCAGTGACTGTTGGCAGCCAAAGTGTGAATGAGCTGTGACTCCTTAAAACTTTACACACCTTTAATAAAGAACTCATGTGAAGGAGGAGCTCAGGAGGAGGAGTAAACCTGCATCCTCAGTCTGAGTGAACTGAATGAACTCCCCTCCATTACACACTGTTACTACACCTTGTCTGACCTGGTTGCCATGGAATCACTGCAACCTCATTTGCAGCTAATGTGAGAGCGGTGGTCCAGTGTGACAGATTCATGACTGCAATCACTGATCGGATGAAGCCACCCCCTCCTCCTTCCTGCTTGGTTTGGGTGAAAGAATGATGAAGAAGAGGCGTCTGACCGAGGTGCCCCGTTGGTTTAGTCTCTGAGTGGACTGACAGAGCAGAATATTCAGCTCAGAGACAAGAGGGACTTGAATCCTCTCTCCATCCATCTAACCATCATTTTCGACTTTTATGGAAAGCAGCACAAAGAAAACCACTGGCACGTGAGTCTAAAGCTGGGTGTTTACAATTAGATCCTGACTCCATTTTAAAGCCACTTGACTCATTTTAACATGGGACTGGATTTCAGCTTTGTCCGCCACCGTTTTGAATGTTACATCTTTCTCCGGTCAATGCCCTGGACTGAAGTATTGGCTAAGCTCTGTGGGTGGTCCCTGGGCGCGTGCTGCATCCACTGCTCCTCAGAGATGTGTTAAATTCAGCGACCAAATTTCACTGTAAGCTGTATATGTGACCAATAAAGTACCTTTACCTATTTAAAACCAATTAGCTGCTCCAGTTCGGCCATTGAATGTTACCAGGAATTTCTGATGTGTTCAAAACTTTATCAGGCTTTCATACAGGTTAACCAGAGTCAAGAGTTGTTTCCATGACGTTAATAATGTCAACTGTCTCTCAAGTTAATAATGTACAATCTATACGGTAAAACATAGCTAACTTACCGCCAATGTTTTTTGCAAATTGCACCAGTGTCGATGTGTGTTGGTGCGCAAGTTCAGACACACATTTCTGCTTTGTCAGCATTACAGTGAACTGTACTGGTGTAACGTTATGAGCCTCAGCTAATAAGCAAACCTCTATATCGGCCTCAGTTTGGTTTATCTCTTCTGATAAACCCTGAATTGTCCTTTTTTTTATACAAATAAAAACACTTTGCTGATCAGAAGATCATTAAAAACGTACCTCAGGAAGTCAGGAGCCTTTGAGACCATGTTCTCAAAGTCAGCAAAGGAGAGCTTGTTGTCTCCGTCAAGGTCGGCCTCCTCGATGGCTTTATCGCACACCAGTGTGACCTCATCTGGCGTCAGCTCTCCTTTGGTCAGTTTGTTCAGAGTGTGTGTCAGGTCCTCCTTACAGATGAAGTTGTCCCTGTTAAAGTCTGGATCACAACCAGGTAATTAGAGTCCAAAAACATCTGCTGAGGAACTTTTCTTGACCCACTTCACTACATGTGTTTGGCTTTAGAACAAGAAGGAAACCTGGACACTTTAAAATCCACACATCCTCATTTAAGCTAGTGCTCAAAAGTCTAGCACCCTAATGCTAAGAGAAGCTAAAGTAACCATTTAGACCCTTCATGGCCGCTTTATTAGGTACACCTACAATAGTGGAGGATGTATTCAGTTCCTTTACTGCAGTAAAAATACTACAAACTCACAGTAAAATACTTTGTTACAGTAAAAGTCCTGCATTGACATCTCACCTCAGTTAAAGTGTGTAAGTGTATTCAAATTATTCAAAGAAAAGCAGCAAATCTTCACATTTGAGAAGCTGCAACCAGTAAATGTTTTTACAGGAAAAATGATTCATTTTCCCTCAGTCAGCTGACTCATTGATGGACTAAACTTATTGTTTCAGCTGTATTTGAATAAGATGTTGCGTAGTTGAATTTAAAACAAAACATTTCAGAAACGCTTTGTATGTTTTGTGTCTAAAAATCTTAATTTAAGTTGTTTGATAAATGTAGAGGAGTATAAAGCGGAGGATTTCTCTCTGAAATGTGTGAAGGAGAAGTAGAGAGTGACATGAAAAGTTAAGACTCAGTTGGACTCAGTTACTGTAAAGGACAAATAAAAACCACAAAGTTAAATCGACATGTGCAGAGAAATCCGAATGTTCTAAACTTTGTAAAAGGAAATTTTTGGCAGAGCTGTCGCGTTGGATTATCACAGCATCTCTTTGACTCTAACCCGATGATTTCCACCTCACAAACATCTTACCGTAGATCTTGAAGGCGTAAATGGTCTTGAGCTCTCTGGGTGAAGTTTCACAGAGTGCAGAAAACATGTCAACAAAGTCGTTGAAGCTGAGGTTCCCCTGTCCGTCCTCCGAGAACGTCTCTACAATTCTGTCTCTGAACGGGTTCTCCTGTCAGGACAAGCACACATCAACATTCACTTCATGGAAGAAAGCCACAAGCCTGAAAAGCATCATTTATTTTACATTACAGTCAACAGAACAAAAGAGAAATAAATGATCTGTTTGGGAAAACTCATTCAGCTCATTTTTCATGTTAAAAATACGTCTGGACTCTAAAAGTTTTGTGACAAGTCACAGGGTCGTAAATGGTTATTGCTGAATGCTACCTGCCAAGCAGCTTAAGCTGCTGAGAGGTGCAGTTCCTTCAATGGACACTTGAGGAGGGGCTCCAAAATTGAGGTAACAGGAACATAAAGCTCACAGGTTACCACCAGGAGCAAGAGAGGACTAAATGGCTCTCTACCTTCAGCTCAGGCATGGTGACGATGAGAGTCAGAGGAACTTTGATGTCGGGGTTGTTTGTGTAGTCCAGCGGCACTAAATGTGGAGCCAGCTCACGATATCTGCCGTGTAGCCTGCAACACAGCAGAGAACAAAAAACACAACATTACAACAGATGTGTTGCATTTAGTCAGTGTCTGTCTGTCTGACACTTGTAGCAGATTAGTGACCATGCACATGATATACATAAATAAAGTTAGTATTATTATTGTTATTATTATTATTATTATGACATTTAAAGTTCCTCACAACCTCTGTAGTCTCATGTAGCCACTTGTTGGCAACCACCTCTTTTAAGACACGAGAACGCTTCACAAATCACATGTGGAGTAATTACTAACATCTAACATCAAAACGTGAAAGTAGGCCTAACCACAGATCTCATTTCAGCCATCGGACCAAAACTCTCTTTAAAGAACACGTTGACTTCAGCAAGGACGTGAGAAGCTCAACAATGCTAACTCATGTAATGTTTTAGGAGTCTGCAGCTTTCTATTTCTCCACAACTGCTGGGTGGATTGTGATGAAATCCGTCCACACATTCTCGTTCCCCTGAGGTACGCTTTGCTTTCTAAATGACGATGTGACTTCAGTGATGAGACATCACGTGGTCACACACTTTTACAGAACATTATCTAACCAAAGGGTGTGTGTGTGTGTGTACTGGTTTTATGCCACCTATTTAGGACCTTTTCTGTCATAAACACTGACCATGTGAGGACCAACAGTCCTCATAGAAACCAAAGATCAGTTGTAATGTGGCATGACTTGATTTCTGAGGTCCTGGTTAAGTTTAGGGGTAAGGTTTGGGTTTGGCTGCATGAATGAATGGAGGTCAACGTAAAGTCCTAACAAGAATACCTGCTTAAACCTGTGTGTGTGTGAGTGAGTGAGTGAGTGAGTGAGTGAGTGAGTGAGTTAGTGAGTGAGTGAGTGTTTTCCCACTGCTCTGAAGTGTGAGGTGCTTAGTTTGAAAAAGATATCATGTTCTTCCATGCACCAATAAGGACCGAATGATGTCAAAAACATGCTGACAATAAGGGCTGCTTCATGGCATCGGCAGTATAGGCAGTTGCTAAGGACGATGTATATCCATAGAGGGCGCCACAAATGGGGGAGGACAAATAATATCAATATTTGTAACTTTCACTATTTTTACTGATACTATTTAGTACTATTATTTTGAAATATTAAATAAGCCCACAACACTATAACTCCATAACATAGCCTATTAAATAATAGAGAGGCCTTTTTTCTAAATTCTTGCAACCCCTCTGCCCCCCACCCGGCTAATTAGACTTTACCTGCTCTTGGGGGGATGGACGAGTTATCTGATGCATTTTACATTATATGCAATATTACACTGCAGTTTACTGCTGCTTTGCACTCTGTTTAGATGCTAATCTGTATTTCATTTTAATGTCAATAAAGTTGAATCTAATATAATTCCCCTTAGTGAGCATATCTTATGTGTAGCATCATCAAGCATCTCTTAAGTTTTACATCTTTATTCTTGTAATCATCTTTTTTTATTATTAGACGTTAACACCCAATGGTCAGGCATACTCCTCTTCTTTTTTCAGATGCACTTCTGAAATATTTGAACCCCAGGCCTGCAAATCTTGGATCACCTGCAGACACCCTCTCCACCTCAGCTGCATCGGGCACTCCTGTCCCCTTCACTTCAGCACTACAAAGTAAAATAAGTTTATAGTTATTGAGTGCAATTATACTTAATGTAAAGTGTGCAATTATGTAAATCATACTTAATTTTTTGATGTCAACACTTTTTTTCTTTTAATATCTTATGTTGTGCAGCACCTTACTTATATTGTATGGATCATTTATTTAATGTCATTTGTTGTTTGTGGTTTTAATTTTGTAGATTATTTCCTATGTAAAATAAAAAAAATCTCAAAGACAAAGCTATTAAGCTTCTGTGGAAGTGAATGAAAATTGATAGAAGAGTTGACTGAGATGTAAGGGGGGCGCCAGCCTAAATTTTGCCAAGGCCACCAAACTGGTCAGGGCCAGCATTGCTGACACACTTGTGGAGCAGAACGTGTTTGTCAGCTTCTCTGTGAAGCTGCAGAGCTCCTTCACTGCTCCTTCACCACCATCGGGATTTAATGATGTGCTGAAGCTGTGGACACCACTTCCAGGTGACCTGTAGCTCCTCCCACTGACTCCATGCTGATGCAGGTATGAATGTGGACAGTGACTCACCTCAGGACTTCTTTTCTGGTGAAGAAGGTGCAGTCCTGCAAACAAACAGAGCGAGAGTGAGACACAGCTGCTGCTCCTCAGGGAGGATCTGCTTTCACACCATCAGTCAGCATCACATGCTGCAGGCCGCAGAGGAGCCAATCAGCATCAAGAGCGACATCCTGCCCTGTCGGCTTATTGTTTTCTGTTCAGCCGACCAGTGCAGAGAAAATGCTTCATCTGCAGCTTCATTTAGACGTTTGGTCTCTAAAGAACATCCATGTTCATCATTTCTGAGAAAAACAGGCTCTGATCTGATTACCGACATTACATTAGCGGGAAAACCCGTGTCCGCGCGTTTTAAAGCGGTGCAGTTTGTCACCTGATACGCCTCCAGCTGCTCTTCGGTGAAGGTTGTCTGCTTGTTGCCCATCCTGCTCGGCTGACTCTCCCATCACACAGCTGCATCACACTGGGAGGTGCTGCTGCTGCTTTGAAATGTGTTTAAACGCATTCAGGGCGACTTGTTCGGGTCCTGCAGCTGGTCCCACATTACACTCCGGTTTAGTCCTCCTCGTCGCCTGATCGCAGGGGAGCTGTTGGATGCTGTTTCAGCGCATAAAAAATGTGCATTTTACGCCTCAGCGGCGCGGAGAGGAGGCGGTGCGGGAACCAGCGTGCTGCCTTCAGGTGCTGCTCGTAGAACCCGGCTTTCACGGTGGAAGTTTAGGTCAAGTGTCTCTGATTGGACATTATATACATAAGTAGGCCTATTTCGAAACCCATTTGCAGAATAATTTAAAAAACATACTGTTTTTACAACATCCATTTAAAAAAAAATTATTTATTTATATATTTGCCCATGAAGTTTCCTCTGAGTTACCACATTTCTCTCTGAGGCTCTGATGTGAAGCTAAAAAAAACAGAAGCACCTGAAAAGAAAACCTCGGCCAAAATCTGTCAGTTTAAAACATTAAACTCACATGTTAATCATTATTCAGTGTGTATCTAACCTTTAAACAACCAATTCTACAATCATACCAATACCTTGGCTGTAAGATGATGTTAAGTTTTTCACAGCAACATTGACATTGTAGTGCAAGTACAAGTGTAAAGTATCATTTAGCCTTCATTCATTTTAATACTTCAAAATACCTCGTTTTAGGCAAGTAGGCTAAATCTGTGAATACAAACGTACATAAAAAGGTTCATTCATCGTCTACACAAAAGAAGATTTTAAAAATACAAATATGATGACGCAGGTGGGATAATAGCCTACATTTGTTACAATAGTCAATGGCATGAAGACACATTATGTCAAAAATGGTGAAAGTGCATTCAACATTACATACAAGTCTGTGTAAAATGCTTACAAGATAGGCTACCCCTTCTAACATAGGCTAACTGTCTTATAGGTGATGTAAACTATATCACTCATGCATACAGGAGCCAAAGTGAATATCATGTGTGAGGTTTAAGTGATCTGGTGTGTGTTTTTGAGCTCTCCTTCAGTGGAAAGATGTGACAGACTTGTGTGTAGATCTGAGGTCAGAAACACTTCAACAGATTACTATTCTTACTCTCTAATATATTCTTGATCTTGTCACAGATAACATTAGAAAATTAATGACAGTGACACCAACAGAAAATAGGCCTTTTGAATGCAATGCTAAGAGAAAAACATATGTTAAGTTCATTTGTTTATGTTACTGACGATCAGACAACGCCTGAATGCAACACGGACTTTCAGGACGTTGCAGAGCGGGAGCACGAGCACGCACACACACCGATATAGAGAATTTTTTACATCATAATCTTTTCTACAAATAACACAAACAAAGGTCATGTAAAAAGAAAATAGCTCTTAAAAGTTAAAATGCTTCCTTTATAGAGAAACCAAAGACGGTCAAGACGTTCAAATACAGTCAGAGAGAAATAGAGCATTTAGACATGAAATTGAAATAAAAGTTTGGTTTTTGCCTTAATAAAATAAATGCTTCGAATCTGGCAACCCTGACTATGGACGCAGTACTGACACCGCCCTGCGGCCGGTGACCTCAGCCACATCCGCTCTGGTTTCAGTGCTGCACCAAAAATCGTCTCACAATGAATGAGCCATCTCTGTAGAGGACCTCTGTCCGTCAGAGTGAACCCTCTTTCTCTCTGGAGGATCTTTGTCCGTAGGAGTGAACCCTCTTCCCGTGAAGAGGATCTTTGTGATTCTCTTCCTGAGCAGAATGGCAGGAAGCGCGTGGAGGTCAATGGTGAGTAAAGTGTGGTTTAAAAAATGAGCTGAAGCGCTGCGGATGTTTTAAACAGAGTGTTACCGAGTTTTCTGTCTGAGCTGAAGCTCTGGTGTCTCTCTGCGGCTCTGTCGCGTCCCTGAACGCGCGTTTTCACTCTGCCTTTAGCTGGTTAGCATGTTAGCTCCGTGTGTGTCCTTCAGCGTGATGACTGCTGCTGTAGCTAGCAGAGCTAACTGAGAGTTTTTTCACCGGCACAGTCACGATGTCATTCATCTGTCTGCTTCCACCATCCTCCCTGAAACCTCCTGCCGCATAAATTCACTTTGTCAAAGGTTGAGTCGCTTTGGTAACCTGTCGTTTGAGACGGTGCTGGAAGCGCCTCAGCTTTACCTGTTGGAGACACCAAAAGCAAAATGTTTAAAAACTAAGAATATTTCGCCATGTGGACACAATACATATGTCCAATAAAGCAGCTTAAAAGCCTACGAACGCGTTAGATACCTCGTGGTTAAATGTCATAACGTTACATGAAACCCATCATATATTCGATGTTGAGTTATTTTGCAAGTATTACTCAGAATACCACGTAAAATAATTAGCACGAAATAAAGGTCAACGCGTGAAACTTCAGTATGACAAAGGAAGGGTAATTTACACACTTTTAGTTGTGTTTATGTTTTGCTCAACTTGCTCGAACTTGTAAGAGGTTCATTAAAAACAGTACTAGAGTTTTTTCCTAAATTAATGACCTGTGTCAATTAACCAATAAAAATAAATTAAAACTTTTTTTTTCATATTTTAATAGCTGCTGTTTGACAGAAGTGAATAAAACTTAGATTTATTGGGAAAACAGATCGCCAACAGGTTTGTGAGAGAGTACAAGTTAGATTAAACATGACTTTTATTATCACCAGCAGAATCAGTGTGAAAAATTATCATTAACAACAATATTAGCTTTAGTGAGCGGTGATCCATGTTGTATTTGTGGAGTTTCAGTCTGTGTATGTGACCTTAGTGTGTCTCCTCCAGTTGTCGCAGGTGGTGGTCGGGGCGGTGAGGAGACCCGCTCTGTCTTCATCTTCCTTCTCCAGAGGGGTGAGTAGTTTGTGTTACACACACACACACACACTGTGAGAGCAGGAAGAGCTTGTCACTCCGTCAGACTCTCGGCAGTGCAAACACATCAGCAGACGAGTAAATTTGTTGAAGACTTTCTGTTTAATCACAGTCATTCATTCATTCTGTTGGATGAAGTGAAAACGCATCATCTGTTTGAAACAGTGAGGAGCCTCGTCTGATGCGCTGACCCTGAACTACACGCAGAGGCTTCCTGTGGAAGATCAGTTTGATAGAGTTTACCCATTCACTCACAAATGAATAAAACAGCTGTCAGAAGCAGTTTGGGTTTCACTGTCTGTCCAAGGACATGTTGCTGTGCAGGCTGCAGGAGTCTTAGAAGAAGTCTTTATCACAGCAGTGAAGTCTGTTCGCTGCATTCAGCCGTCCATGAGGAGCAGTGGGCTGTCCAGCTCTGGAACGGTGCTGTGGTCCAAGACACTGCCAGGAGAAGTCGACCTGTGTGTACGTTTGTTTGCTGGTAGGGAAACCAGAAAAAACCTGCATGCAAACTTGCACACGCCCCTCCCCAGCAGTGAATCAAAGGGGATCAAACTGCCAACCTCTGCCTCCTGAGCCACAGCTGCCCTGTTCTGCTGTACTGATCTGTGCTCGTTCTGATGTTAGTTCTCATAAACTTCCACAATTTTTTAAGAGGGGGATGTTAAAGAACTGAAGTTGAATATTTCCTGATCGTTGCTTCAGTTTAAAGTGTTTTCATGGAAAAGCTTTTGTTCTTCACTGATTATAGTTTTTTACTACGGCTACTAGATTGTGGCAAAATTCATAATCAGAGTCGTCTGTGAATATTCTCATTCATCCAGGTCATTGTTCTCTCTGCACTAGTCTGACTCGTTAGACTAGTGCGGACTAGTGAGACCGATGCGTTTTGAACTGATGAAGCCCCCTGGATAAGAGGCGAAACGTCTTCCTTGACAAATACAAGTCCAGTTGCCTACGATTTACTGTGCATGTTTAGAACATGTCCTGAAGGTGGACTTCAGAAAGAATTATAAATTGGAAAACTACAAAAACATCTATTTTGGAGGATAATTCATCACGTATTTACCTGAAAGAGCATATTTCTCAAAGTATCGACTATTACTTTAAACGTGTTTATGACTAAATAAAATACCCACTTAACCTTTCAAGAGATTTCAGAATGTCGTTTCTATCAGAAAGAAAGCTAATACATTTTTTTAGAGTATTAAAAATAATTTCTCTGTATTTATTACAGGCAAACGTCCTCATGAGTGCAAGATCTGCAACAAGGCCTTCAAGCATAAGCACCATCTGATAGAGCACAGCCGGCTGCACTCTGGAGAGAAACCCTACCAATGTGACAAGTGTGGCAAACGCTTCTCTCACTCTGGCTCGTACTCCCAGCACATGAACCACCGCTACGCTTACTGCAGCAAAGACCAAGACCCAGACCAGGACAACGAAGAGATGCCTCTCACCCCAGGGGCAGACAACACTCCTGGGGCCCGCCTCGGTGACCAGACCCCTCTGTCCATGGAGGACACCCAAACCCCACACTCCTTCCTGAGTGATTCCAGTCTGGATGGAGCTACAGAGGCCCTTAAAGAGGAGGAGGAAGAGGAGGAAGAAAAAGAGGCAGGAGCTAGTGATGGCCATGTGGAGGAAGCAGCAAAGAAGCTGGGAGGTATCCCAATCCCAGAATCACCTACAGGGGAAAATGGAGTGCAGAATGAGAGAAACAGTTGCAATGTGGGAAACCACACTGACAGTGCAGACAGACAATTCTGGAGCGAAAAAACTGAGGACCAGAATGGAGACTTGGATGAATGTGAAATGAGCCTAGATATTACAGATTTACCCCAAATAACAACTTAAGATGACTTTAACAAGCCAATACAGTACATTTTATATATATATATGTATATATATATATATATATATATATATATATATATATGTGTGTGTGTGTGTGTGTGTGTGTGTGTATATACACACACATATATATATATAGTTGTTGTTGTTGTTGTTGTTGTTGTTTGTTTGTTTGTTTGTTTCACTTTTTATTAGCTACACTCATTTTACTCATTTTTTCAAGACAAAATAATGCACAGTGCTGCCAAAGCATAAATGGCCTTACAGTGGATGAAGCCATATAGACAAAACATATGTGATAATACAAAGTACAGTGTTTTCATCATGTAACATTTACTTGATATACCTACAATGTTTGATTTGTTGTTCTTTCAATGTTTGTTTTTTTTTTTTCTTAATCTGGACAGCTAAAACTTTCAGGTTGACTCATCAGAGGTGTCACATATTCAGATGTGGCATTGCGGAAATCTCACTTATTAAATGCTTCCTTGCACTGTCTCTCAGACAACTAATGAACAGAGGCTTTTTTATTTTTTGCATCCAGGATTCAGTTGTTTCTTTTTTTATATACTTTCCCTGAATCATGTCAACTGTTCACAAGTAGATGCACGCCAGTGAGGGGTCAAGAAAACAGACCCTCGAAGGCAATGTTTCAAGGATGCATGGCAGGATGAAAAGACATTCTGTTACATTAACAAGCCATTAGGTAGAGGTTAAATGTTACTGATGCAGCCTGATACTCAGTATATTTATTCTTCCCAATAAGTGCACGAGACATTCATTTTTCAATATCCTGTGGTAATATTTGACACAAATCTTTACCTCTATTTTTAAAAAATTATCAGTACCTTGTTCAGTGTTTTTATGAAAAATACACACATGCAGCTATTACCTTGTCCTTAAGCCAGTGAGAGCTTTATCTAAAAGTATTTGCTGCCAGAATTTTAATCATTCATGCTGTGAAATCACAAAGGTACAACCAACTCATCTCTTCAGGTTCAGTTTTGTGCTCAGCAATGTGGTTGTGTGGAGGAAGTAGTAAAAAGAGGAAGAACTGGAAGGTCGTTTATTTATTCTTTAAACAAGATGCAGTGGACTGCACCTTTTGAACTGTTTTTGCTCAGAGATAGTCATTTCTGCATTTTTGTATGTGGGCTGAAAAGGACAAAAGATGAGGTCAGTCACTGGGTTTTTTGCCTTAAAGGGAGCAAATAAAACTTGCACTGTCTCACTGTTTGTGTAGTAATCACACAGAGCTGCTTTACTTCATTTATTGCCAAAATAGCTCCTATTTCTTGTACTAATTCACATATGCCTCAGTTTTTTCTTTCTCACACCCCTAGAACAAAAAGTTTCACACATTTAGGCTGTCTGTTGAGGTGTGGCAAGAGGGTCAAGACTCAGGACACATACATCAGTTTTTAACTTCCTCTTTCTGACTGCAGTGTAGTCAATGTGAAAAGTGCCTCAGATGGACTCAGACACCAAGTAATCCGACAAAGCCTTGGTAGGATGAGATAAGACGGCGGTGCATGAGGTGTGACTAAGCTTGTAGCATTCATGCATACCGTGCACCAAAGACACTTCTTGTTCATTATGTGTGTGTGCATGTGTGTGTGTGTGTGTATGTGTGAGAGAGTGAGTGTGTGTTTATCACCAAAGATATGCATATGCGACACGCCAACTCTATTCTTGCATAGTTCCTTACCTGTTTTTTTTTTCTCTGTCGTAAATAGGTAAAAAAACTGGGTAACTTTGTTTCTGTCTGCCCACTTTTTTAATTATTGATTTTATCTTTTACCAGCAACCATGGAACTTTTATATCAACTTTTTATATTTTTTTGCATGTTTGTTGATATTTGTAATAAAATTGTACATACTTTGTCACCAGAATCTTGAATTTCATTGATTTTTCAAAATAAAAAAGCACCATCAGTTAGCATTTTCTTGGCAGGTAATCTAAAATATTTGGCTGTGGGCTTGATGAGACTTTAAATATTAACCATACAGGATTTAAGTGTAATTGTTCAAGCCTGTTTTTTTTTTCCAGTGACTATGAAAGGGGTTAAATCATTTCAAATAAGGTCATTTACATTATCACTACCAACCTACTGATTCCTATGCAGAGGCTGAGCAGCCCTGCTAGTATCTGATACACTGAACTTCAGGTTTTAACGGTAGGTTGAGTGAACAATCATTTTCCCGTAACATTTACAAACCATGCTAAGTGATGCAAGTCACATACTTTTGGGTGCCATGCATCAGCAGCATTTAGTCAACCAAAGCAGCTACAGATGATGACGTTATGACCTTTTTCTGATAGCTTGTCTTGGACTCGACAGTGAGCAAGTTGACATTTAATTGTAAACTACCTCTCCTTATATTTGTGGTGTACAAAAATCACCACAGTCAGACAGCAACTCTGCATCAGCTTTAGTTGCAACTTGCTGCAAGTCCCATCCACCAGCAACAGGTTGTCAGATCGGGTGCTGGGCATATTTAAGTTTCGATTTGCTGTAGCTCACAGAGCACGCAGACCGGTCTATGAAGACTGAACACAGCTACAGATGAGTTTCACTGATGGGCAAAGAAACTGCTCTGCAACCAGAGCAGCAAGGTTAAAGCCAGGTGCCTGTTTGCCATTAAAGCCATGAGCCATTATACTGCAGTCTTTGAGGAATAAACTGATTCCCTTCCAGTTGCAAAGTGATTCTCCATAGACAAATATTTTTCTTCTCTCCTCTCCTCTCCAAGAAAACGAATTAAACAACTTAACAAAAGACACAAGCTGTTATATTCTGTAACACAAAGGCCGTATGCTGCCTCAGTTGTATAATGTCCTGCAGAAACCTTGTAAATTACTATACAGTACACTTTCAAAAGTGGCTCGTTTAAATTTGGACTGTGAAAATTAAATCAGTTTTGAGAGTTCTTTGGATGAAAAACATGAAACAGATGAAAACATTTCACAACCTTCTCATTCTCTGACTTCCACAAACTTTTGATACTTACACACAATAAAAAACATTTCATTTTAGTGTTGCAGAAAACAAAATAACTACCTACAGATGCAAAATGGTTTTGAACTAACGTCGAGTTTCATTTCATCAGTTCATGCATCAAAAATCTGTTGTAAGCAAAAGTCCCCAAGTTTGTTACACTTCCGCTCTTTTGTCTACAAATGAATTAATGACTGTTTGACTTTGCTGCGGATCATACAGAAGCATCCTTAATACTTTTGCAGCATTTTAAATTATTTAAGGAACATTTAAAAAGAAAGAAAAAAAGAAAAAAGAAAGAAAGAAAGAAGAAAAACATGAAGCAATAGTGTCTGACTTTACTGCCAACACACTGCTGATTAAGAGGGAGGGGTGTTTGATTATGTCTCTGATGGAGTGATTCTATTTTAGGGAGTAATTAGCACCATCACACCAAATGAAATAAAACATGTCTCAATGCTTGACTGCAGCAGTTTAATGCCACTGGATTTTTATTGAAAGAAAAAGTCCCTTCACTTTTTATAATTTGGACGGAGAACAAAACATACAGTGAAAAATACCCAATGAAAATCACATTAGGGTTAGGGTTGCACAGTGTTATATTTTTGTTCCATTATTTAATAAATGGAAACGTTCAATCTAATGTAAGGGGGCTTTGGGAAACACGGCTGTCAAAAGACCAGAAAGAAACTGAGAAACTGACTGAGGGTTAAACGAATCAACTGTGATGACTGTGTGCACACATGCATTCCGCTCACATAAACAAATGTGGTCGTCTATTTAAGTAGAGAATATTTTTGTGTCATTTAAATGTACGGACGACCTTGGAAATGCACACAATGATCAATCAGCCACGCATCGTTTTGGCCCCTCCCTGCAAACTCTCAAGGGCTTGAAATAATACGAACATAAAAATGAATAAATACATCTAATAAAACTTTGTAAAATCTATGAGCTACGATCCCCCATCAACCCTCACTCGCCCACCCCCACCCCACCCCCACGCCTCTTTTCTGCTCTTTTTCGTCTTTTGCCAAACCCACAGTCAATATAAAATTACCAAAGCCACAGAGCGAGAGAGTGAGAGGGTTTTGGGGGAAAATCCACATTTTTAAAACATATGCATTTCCAGTTCCTCTTTTGTTCTGTTATTAAAAGCAGCATTTTGCACCAATCACAGGGGATGCCTCCGCCTGCTGCGTCTCTGAGGGCCACATACCTCCACACACTTCTACTATCTCTCACGCAACCCGTGGCTCAGTATAGACAACCTGACAGAAATATCCTGACCAAATATCACAATATAGATCACATTGGTTTGTTCACTTATTTTTTTAATTTCAGGAGAGTCAACAATCAATATCATCACGATGCACTGTTAAATTTTCAAAGCAAAAGTATCAGTTTGAATTTGGCTAATAGATAATGTTTAGGGTATACACGGTATGCAAAGTGCTACTAGATGACAAAGACAGTATTTCACATATTTACAATTTAATATTTTAACTTAATCTGAGGAGTTTGCACTAGCAAAAATATAAGACAGATCCAAAATTGTACAATAAGGGAAGCTTTGAAGGTCTACACACATAAAAAGTACTGAACTATTTGGTACAACGGAACATTTGCTGCCCTCTTGGCACATTCATCCCATTACTGAAATCGATCAAGATTATCTATGAAGAGTTTCCTCTTGAACGTCATCTCTGAAGTCTTTAATAAACCTAAAAACTCTTCATCTAAACTCTGTACAGCTTCAACAGAGATGTGGGCACATTTACATGTTCAGCTTGCTTCCTGCTTGGTTGCATATTTTACATTGTATCCACGTGATCCACTACAGGTAAGATCTGTCCACATTTGCTGCAAGAGGTGCTGGTGCATGTGTGTTTTTTCACAGTGAGATGGTTCTGCAAAGTTTTGTTTCAGTGCTACGTTAAGACACATCCTTCCTTGAATTAAAAAAAACAAACAAACAAACTGATTAGTCCTTCACTAGCCGGACCCGCTGGAAGAGATTCATCACTTTTATGGCTTTTATTTGTCCTGATGAAGTCTGAAACATCAAGGAAAAGTGACATGGGGCGTTCATTCCGGCTGTAAAGAGCACCGGGGCTGGGCCCCACGTCTGCAGTCAAAGACACAAGTATTGCAGCTAAAATTGGTTTGTTTTACTACGTATTATTGTTTGAACATGGCTTTATATGGAGGCCAGATGTCATGATTAGCAGCTTTCTGTCCCGGTTCTTTTTACCCCATAATTATCTTTTGATGTGAAATTCATTTTACACCACATGAGTCAACAGGCAAAGAGGACAAATGCTGCACTACTTGTGCTTTGGTCTGATCCGGAGGAGCTTTTTGAACCCCCTTTGTCCGAAAAGATCAAGAAGGGCCTCTTGTTCCAAAGATGTGGTCAAACTCGGTGAGGATGAGCTCTACTGCCTGGTTCTGGTAAACCATATTTACCGCCATGTTGCCATTGTCCCGCTCGGGGCGCATCAGGGTAGGCCCAAACACGATGCCGATGTTCTGGGTGGTCATTCGGTTGACTTCTGAATGCTCCAACACTCTATCGAGAGACAGGAAAGAGTGGCAGAGAATAACATCAATAAAAACAATTAAAGTGGCTCCGGAAAGAAAGGACTTTGAATTGATGCTGTTTTTGGATTTAATTTTCACACTAGCAGGATAGTTCTCAGGATGGATCTGTCAGGTGGTCTACCACTGTGGCCTGGATTGAAGTATCTCAGAAGCTGTTTGATGAAATGCCATGAAAATGTGTACAGACATTTCAGTTCCTATAGATGATGTATCCTGTTGACTTCTGTGATCATGTGACATTTCCTTAAGCATTACCAAGAGCTTGACCTTTGTGGTTTCAAAACTTTTAGAGCTATTACCATTAAATTTCTTTGTTTTATAACTTACAAAACTAGAGGCCTTATCTTCTCATAGTCCTTATAGATGTTAGCTGGTTGGCAAACATGCTGAATTTACACAGTAAACATGATAAATGCTATACCTGCTAAACATCAGCATGTTAGCATTGTAATTGTGAGCACATTAGCATAATGACTTTAGCATGTAGCACAACATTACCCACAAAACTAAAGATGTTATCCCTTCAGCCTCAGCTGTACTTTGTTTTGTTTTTTTCTGTACTAGTATTAGTAATTGTTAGCATGCTAACACGTAAAACTAAAACAGGGAAACATGAAACACTATACCTGCTAAACATATTAGCATTGTCAGTGTGGACATGATTTGCATGCTAACTTTAGCATTTAGCTGAAAGCTCTTCTGTGCCTCAGTGCGACCTAACAGAGTTGCTAGCATGGCTGAAGTCAATGGTCTCATTTGAATTCATCTTTTGGATTACATCCATATATGACTGCTGCTCCGCCCAAACAGCTTGATTCTCCTGTTCTGCATGAGGCATCTTTCGAATTCTGACAAACTCAAGAAATTTTTTTGAATCATTTTTATTTATTTTAGAAAAGTAAATTTGTTATCCCTTTAGCCTCATCTGTGGTTTGTGTTTAGCCTTACTAATTGTTAGCATGCTGACATGCAAAACTAAGATGGAGAAAATCAGCCATGATACCTGCTAAACATCAGCATGTTAGGATTGACAGTGTGGGCACATAAGCATGCTGATTTTACTTATTAGCTCATTGCTCTGCTGTGCCTCAATTAAACCTCAGAGCTGTTGGTATGGCTGCAGTCTCAAGTCTTGATTGAATTAATCTTTGGGATTGCATCCATATAGATGACATCTAACTGCCTTACAGCATCATGAGACATCTTTTTAATTCTTACAAACTGAGGATATTAACTGCAGTTTAATTTTGTGCATCTATCAATGACATCTTGCTTTTGCACACATCTTTCAGTCCAGATTTGTGCAGTGTGTCTAAATTCATCGCCTAAATCCACCTATGTGCCTGAGTGTGTGTGTGTGACTTGGGGGGACTCAGGAATGGATTTAAGCCACAGCATGAGGCATTCTTCTAAAAATGCCATTCCCACCAAGCCACAGAAGCAGCCAGCAATTGCTCAAAACTTCCACATTAAAAAGAGAGGAGGAAAAAAGGGGGAGAGAGAGAGTAGAGGAGCGAGGAAAAAAAGGAGCGAGCGAGGGAGAGTGAAGGGAGAGAACAGAGAGAGGTTCCAGTGGTGGCGGCGGTGGTGTTGGTATGCCTTCCAGCAGACGAACCACAAGGCTCCCATGGGACCTTTGAGGCAGGGAGGAGAGCGGGCTGAAGGCGGAGGGTGGAGGGAGAGGAAGGGAAGAAAAGGAGAAAGGGATAGAGAGAGGAGGAAGAGGAGAGTATAAAGAAAAGAGGGAAGAGAGTGAAGAGGAAGTAAGAGAATGAAAGTAGCAAACTATCAAGAGAGGACTGGTGGGATGATTGAGTGAGGAGATAATAAATAAGAAACAGATCGGGGGGAGGAAGGAATGACAGTGGGGAGAAAATGAGAAAAAGACACAGAGTTGACAAATTCATAGGGCCCACCACACCCTGGCACAAACATCGTCCTCAGAACACGAACGCTCACCCCTGTAGTGGAAGGAAAAACCATAGGCGGTAAAAGACACACATTTTATGTACTGTAAAAGGGAACTGGCTCGCAGAACATTGTACACCATTCATCTTTCTCCAGCCTTTTCATCTTCACTGGGACCCAAACTTAACAACAGTGTGATCCTTGTACAGCACTGGCATACTTGGAGAGCCATGGCCAAAAAATCCCTGACAGAAAATTACTGAGAACGGAAAGGAAACTACCCCCTCTTGTGGTCAGATTTTAAAAATGAGAAGTTACGAGGAGATGATTTTATCTCGCTACATGGGCATTTGTACCATTCTTTCACGCCAAAATGTCCCATGGGAATATTGTGCATCATGAATTGTTCCCATTTCAGGTCAGACACATGGAAACAAGCAGAGATGAAGACAAACACATGCGCGGAGATGTACTGTGTGTGGTTTTTACTCCCGCCCTCTCACCGTTTGAGATGGCGACACATGAATTGCAATGTGTCATGGTTTGGAGGAGGCATGTTGAGCACCAGACACTTCAGACGATCCACTTTGTCCATGTAGTCTGACATCTCTGCAACACAGAGCAACAGAAGCGTCAGATCACAACAACATCATCACTTGCATTCTATTTCATGTGCTTTATTAGCATTTGTAACCAGACTGATGTCCTCTTAGTGATAATACACATTCTCTGTTATGATCCAATCTAATCTGATACAGCAGCATGCAATTATGATCTATCAGCACTTAGGCTGATAAACAGTGAGCTGATAATTACACAAAACAGTGGTATGGATTGATAAGAAACACAGTATTCATGCAAAGAATTTACATTTGCTACCTTTTTCTTTTTTAAATAAAAAATGATTAATTTTGAAATGTCAGATTATTCACAGTTTCAAAATGAGTAAAAGATTTTATGATACAATGCCGTTGTGCCCATTCAGAGTTGAAAGATGAGGAACACAGTTAAAGGAAAAGTTTGGTGATATTCTTTTTTGATTTACTTCCTACAAATAACATGAAAAGATCAAATTTGGGATCTGTGAACTGAGCCTGATTTAATTTATTCCTGAGTGCAAAGTGCTACTAAAAACTTCACTGAGCCACACTGCTGCACTGCATGACATGTTCATTTATTATGACAAACATTTACATTTACATTTACAAACATGGGCACTTAAGTTTGTTTCTTGTCAGTTCTGCCAACACACCTCACCAGAACAGCACTGGTAACCAATGTGGGTCACAGCAATTTTATTTATTTATTTTTAAGAGAAGCTTCTCTGTTTTTGCTACAGTTGTTCAGCTCAGTTACAAAACTTAGTCAATAAAGTGTGAAAAATGCTCATCTCAATTTCCTAGAGCCCAGTGTGAAGTCTTCAAATTGCTCCTTATGTCCAAACATCCCAAAATGCAAAGACTCACACTTCACATTACAGAGGCAAAAACAGAATTTTTTAAAACTTTTTTAATTGAAAAATAACTGAAACGAATAATTGATTATCAAAATAATATTCTATCAATAAATGGACTATTCATTGCAGCTCTAATTTCAAGCTCATGGTTTTTTGTGTTCTTCAGTAGCTTACTAATGTATACGTTATGTCAGTATGTTACATTTTTGTAAATTTGGTTTGGTAGACACAAAATTTCTCTTTTGGGTCGTGATCTTAAAAAATCCTAGCACCAGAGCACCAAAAGTGTTTCAATTCGTTGCTGAAATAGTCCTCAAAAATTACTTTTTCCTTTTTCAGTATCCGTTTCTTAACCCTACCGCATTTTGGTGTTTTAGTAAAACATTTGGCCTTTTTTAAGACATTAAACTTTATATTTGTAACCTGTTTTTAAAGGTTCAGTCTAAATGCAGTGTGTCAGGGAGGTTGTAAAGTTGTGAAGGATGAAGTAACGTGTTGCTGGTTTTGGTCTTTTCGTGGCATTTGTTGACAAGACAAAAAAACACAGACCAGCTTTATCCCATAAGTTGTGTTAAAAAATCAAATATGATTCAAATATAACATTTGCATATGAGTTGAGGTTTATAGGTCTTGTGTGAAAAAACGCAACTGAAAAGTTTGGATTTATACTGTGAGGATTTTTTTCTTTTTCTTCTTTGCAAGGAAACCGTCACTTAATTTTAATTCGATACGGCTCAATAAATTTCAGTTTTGTCAGTATGTAATTTTTCTTCTCTCGCCTTGGAATTCATGCAATTTTCTCTTTGGGAAGCACCGTTTTGGTTTACTATGTCCATATATCTTTCATGATACATGTGGCGTTGTGCAACATCTTCAAGAGGTGGAAAAAAAGGGCAGTAAATACACTGTATTCTATAATGAAGAAAATTACTCCCACCACAGTTTGACAAAGTGTGAAAGCTCCAAGTAAAGAGAGGGTTGAACTCTCTAACCAAGACTGCCCTGGTTTGACTCATTAAAACCACAGCAGTGCTGTGAGTATTCAAAATAAAAGCACATCAGAGGAGAAATAATGAGTTTAAGGCGCCGATTATATAATTGCAACATCGCCACTTTGAGTCCAGCAGGGGACTTTTTATGCATATCATCCCGCCCTCTCTCTCTTTCTCCACTTGTTTCCTGTTTGCTTCCCACAACACACAATAAATAAAAAACACAAAACACCCCACACATTCTTTAAAAAAACAATTTCCCAGAAACTGTTTCACCTCAGTTACAAAGGTGATTATTTGATTTTTTTAAAAAATGAGTTGAAGAAGGGCTTTAATTTCAATCTCAGATTGATCAAAGATGATGCCATTCTGGATGAAGTGACACTCGAACACTCTATTTAAGGAGGAAGTGTACAGGTATATATGATGGGTGATTGATTAGTTCGTGGCCTAAGGTAAAAGGAGATGAGTAACACGGCTCTTGTTACAAGCACTTGCAGTTCAGCTCTTTGAGTGATTATGCAGAAAGTTTGACATTAACAACTTTTGCGGTTTCTCTGTTTCAGGTAATTAAAAGTCGCAAGTCAGTTTTATCTGAGAAAATGGACAACATCGGCTGCTGAACAGTCATCTATCGGCCATATTTGAATCCAGTGTCCCCCTTCTTCACTATGCTGTAAGAGGGGGAATCCTCCTGGAGTGTCGCCTACATGTCCTCCTGAACCTCCTCTGGTGAACCCGAGGTAGCGGATGATTGCACAAAGGAAGATGCTGTCCATTTTCTCAGACATTGCTGATTTGCAATTTACAATTACCTGAAACAGAAATAACATTATAGTTATTAACTTATTTCTGCATAGTCACTAAAAGAGTTGAAGTTCACGTGCATGTAACAAGAATCATCTCATTCTACCTTAGGCCACAAACCTGTCGATCACCCCTCATCCATATGAAACAAACAATCCGAACGGGACTGAAGCTGGTCACTCACTGACTGTCTCCACAATGTCGGTGAAGAAGCCGAACGGTACCAGGGGCTCAGGAAGCTCGCGAAAGAAAAGTTTCAGAGCTCCTGTGATGACGTGAATGTCCTCCCATTCGCTCTCGTCCAAGTTCAGCTTCTCCTCTGAGAAAGGAGGAGGGAGGAGAGAGGAAAGGAGAGGATGAGGGGAACGGGGAGAAATTCACACAGACAGGGTGAGGAAGTGAACAAAAGGGAAGGCAGTACGAAAAGAAGCGGCAAAGAATTGGAATTTAGAGGGGAACAAGTAGAGTTATGGTCACAGCATCTTTTAGAGAACAACACAAACAGAACTGAGTGTGGATTCGCGTCAGTGTTGCGGCGTAACATGAAGGCTTGTAGCTGCAAGAGGGAGATAAAAATGGTCTGTAAAAGTCAAAGAAGACACAGAAGCACAAAGACATGTAAAGCAAACGTTTTCTTTAAATCTGGGCCTGACCAATGCTTCTCAAACTGGATCACAGGAACCAAAGCGAAAAAAACAAACTGGTTTAATTTGAGTAGGATGTAGAGACCCTGATATCTAAGAAACATACAAACATCTAATAATGAGAAACATGAGCCAGTGAGATACTGCTGATCAGAGCAGGTAACAGTACACAAGCAGCCAATGCTCTGCTTCATCCACTTGGTGGCAGCGGTGGCCCGTGTGAGAGCTCAGTGTACAACCTGCTGCCTGTTATTACATCAGAAAACTTAAAGCAGAAAAGCCTAAGGGACACACATACAATAAGCAAATGGCAGCACACCCAGCAAACTGTTCAGTGCACGTCTGTGCTGCAGTTCAGCTCTGCATGTCAGTCTGTGGGTGGTCGTTTTTGAGCAGTTTTTCAACTGAGGTGTTCACATTATGTAACGCACAATGCACAAAACAAGCAGGCTGTGTAACACGCGAAAGCAGCTGTTTTCCTCGCCAGTCTGAATCTACCTTGCACAAATTCCGCTGGGAACATGAAGCGGCCGTCAGTGGTCACCGCTCGCTCTGCAAAAACCAACAGTTAACTCAGTGGACTTTCCTTCAGAGACACTTCATCAGAGGGAAGTCACATGGTGGGACAGTCACAGGGTTCCAGCTGGTATACAGTGTGTGTGTACATGTGTTAGTGCGTGTGTTGTGGTAACCAGACTAAACAAAAGGGAGTTAGATGACGTTTATTTTGACTAAAAAAAAAGAGGGAGATTTACAGTTTATAGGAAGAAAAATGACAGAAAACTCCAACTTCTACCTGCCACCACTACTTCAAGTTTCACTTAGAGTCAGAAGCAAAATGAAAAGTTCAGTTTGTCCCCTCCTGCCCTCCCTCCTTACCATGGTCCACCAGAAAGCGTAGTTTCTGAATCACTGCCAGGTTGCCTGACACTCTGTAGATCCCATCTGTGTCCAGTCCTGCAACATAACAACAACAACCAAACAGAGATGAAAAGCTGTTCCTCAAATTTAAAGGCAGTAAGAGAGCTAATACAATTGTTTTGCTGCATATTTTCTGCATGAGTGCATCTTTGAAGTTTGTTTTGTCACACAAGTACTCAAAAGATGTGAAAAAAAGAGAAGTAAAATCACATTGTGACACTTTCAAAAGTTCTAAAAAGGTATATAAATGATAATGAAGTTACATTCTTGCCCCTATGAGTAGTTGTAAACTTCCCCTCAACATTTCACAGTGTGCGGCTTGATGAAGTGCTTACAAGTTTTGTTTTGACATTGAGTTCCTGCTGTTTTCCCCCACTGTGGCTTCAATGTCAGAACAACTCAGGCTTTTGTGAAGCATTGATTATTAACACGCAGTCAGAGCTACTTTCAGTTTAAAACACAGCGTTCCAGTTTCAAGGAGCCACCAATTCACATTAAATGTGTCCCGATACTACATTCAGACATGCAGTGCCTGTCTTTGCAGCGGTGCAGCACCTTACAGGCAGAATTGTGACTATAAATGGGTTACTGTTTCCAAGTTGTTGCATATGTCACCAGTATTTGACCGGCAGGGGCTGAGATCTTAAATTCATATGCACTGGCTTTTTTAATCTGTATAGGAGCTGTGAGGATAAATCATTCAATCAAAATGAAAGAGACAATGATTGTATACATTTTAAGAAGGGACAAATTTAATTGTTATACTTTAAGAATTGATTTAAAATTAACATTGTAGGATAAAAAATATTTATTTATTTACTTCTGCTGCATAATTCTAATACTTGTTGTAATTTTTTCTCTTTTTCTTCTTCTTCTCTCTCTCTTCCGGTGGCTACTTTGTCTTAAAAGTTTTCCAGTCTGTCACAGCCTTTTAGTCTCGATCTGAAACTCCCTAGAAATATTTAATTCATCAAAACCAGGTTTTTTAAGCTCTCATGATCAAAACACAGATTTTTTTTCTTGTGCATTAAATATTTATTTGCAGCATTGTTTCTAAACAGTTTCCAAACAACTCCATTTTCTCTCATTTAGATCTCTCTCTGGCTGCCAGCTGTCATGGCTCCCTCAGTCGGCTCTTTGTCGGGCAATCACAAACATTTTTCTGTAAACTTTTGTTGGATGATTTACGTCTCAGAGCTGAACAGCAGGAGCAGGGCTGCCATCGAATGACTGATGCTCAAAACGGCATGTTTTCTCATGTGTTTGCTTTAAGTTGGAATCACATTAGCAGGAGCTGACTGTGTGTTTGCTGCAGTGTACCTCTCTTCTCCACGGCCTCAGTACAAAGCCTGACGAAGCGAGGGACGGTGCTCTTCTCTCTCTCACAGAGCATCTCCAGACAACAGCCAAACACCTGATCTGAAGGCCGATGACAGACGGTCATACACACACACACACACACACACACACACTTTTTTTGATGGTTCAGAAGTTTGTTTTTTTTTCCAGAAAACTGTGCCAGGATGATGTAAGAGCTACAAGCACAATTTAATCCAGTGATAAATTCACTGTTTACTATTGAAGAAAACCTCCATGTTCCCAGCGAAGATGTAAACTCAGCCTTGATGATGCAATGCAGCTCATGTACTGTATATACCATAGGGTGAAAAATTCATACTGCAGCAACCCTTTACTCCATGGTACAGTGCCAATACACTGCTGTATAAAGCTGCTGTGAAAGCACACCTGCATTCATCATTTCCTTATAAATCTATTAAGAATAATGACATGCAGAAAACAATGGTATGCCCCCTTGTGGATGAGGATGTAATTACAGTTACACATCCAATTTTATCAGAGTCTGAAGGAAGCAGTTAGTTTTTTAGTAGTAACCAAACAGTTGTTTTATCGTTTTAAAAATATGGAAAGCTGGGGCATCCTGGTGGTCTTGGGGGTTTGATTATGTAAAGACAGATTTCCTGGTTTAACTCTGTTCTGTCAGGTTGGAAAACACCTACAAAAAAAAGGTGCTTAGTATATTTTCACTTTTATTTATGGACAAAAGCCCGAAGGAACATTTTTCAGAGATGTTTATGAAATATTTAAGAGACAAGATGTCATGTTTGTTTCAGAAACATTTTACCCATTCCCATTTCTTGTTTATTGTTTTGAATTATATCTTATTATTCTTCCTCTTGATGTTTCGTCCAAAATTCAAGTTTTATGTAAGCTGTTGTGGTTGATGTCTGCAGCCCATTTTGAACCAAATCCTATCAAAGGTGTTCAGCTGGGTTGAGATCTGGTATTAAGACTTTTATACTCAAATTCTTCAGTGATCCCTTGTTCTCTGAATGGAAACTTTAATCACTTATTTATTCTGGCTTTTCCTTTTGTATATTTAAGAAATGTCTCTGAAATGTGGAAAAAACCAACAAATACAAAAGATTATGTCATCCTTTGAGAAAGATATACAACGGCAGTGTTGTACTCAACAGACAAGCAGTATGAAAACTTTTTTTCTATTTGTCAAACTTTGCAAACACTTTCAACAAAGGACACAGGAATAAAACTTCAAAAAGAAATCTCACCTTTAATGAGACCTTTCTCCTGCAGCGCCTGCAGAGGAGGTCTCTTCAGGATGAGCTTCTTCAGCCGGGTCTTCACTCTCTTCCTCTCTGTGTTCTCCAGGTTGGACGATGAGCGAGGGACTGTAGAGTGAGGAAAGGAGGAAGTGGAAGACAAGGAGGGAGAGGAGGTCAGTGCAGGGCAGGAGAGCAGATGAGAGGGAATGGTGGTTAGGATGAAAAGCGGGAGGGCCGGGCGGCGGCGGAGGTGAGACAGGACTGATGGGGGGATTATTTGCCAGGGGGGGCGCTTAAAAATATAAGTGGGCTGGATGGAGGAGAGGATGGAGGAGAGGATGGAGGGATGTAGGAAGCCTGTGTGGAAGTTTAGAGAATATGAGTGATGATGGTGGAGTGAGAGGCTGTGAGTAAAGAGAGATGGAGGGCAGGAACGGCTTTATGTGGATGGGAGAAGGTCATGATGAAGCATTGAGAGGTGTTATGTGGTGATGGCTTACGTGAAGTTCTCCTGTCATCCTCATCTCCACTGTGGTCCAGCATCTCCACGCTGCCCGCTCGCCTCAGAGAGTACAGGAGGACATTGTCTAACGGGTTCTCACGATCCTGGAGGAGTGGATCCACATACAAATTTGTACCATATTTAAATAAACTAACCAAGACTCTTGGTTTGATTCCTGGCCAATTATAACTTTTTATCATTTAACTTTAACTTTAAGTCATCAGACAACTGCAGAGAGTGTGCTGTTATCAAACTGTATACAGTTAAGATATTACTCTATCTATCTTTCCTTTCTGTTAAAATGAAACCTCAACTTGATATGTGAAATAGATATACTTCTTTAAAAAAGTAATAAACTACATTTAAAGGTAGATATTTGACATTTCATGAGCAATTCTTCTTCTTCGTCTCATTATTATTTTTATTTTATTTATTTTGGCTTTGCTCACTTCTAATGCTTGTGTTTGAGGATTTTCAAGTAAAGAGG
>JAQLOL010000012.1:11421680-11433568 GCA_029783665.1 Naso thynnoides
GTGCTAACTGTGTTAACAAAATGAACCCACAGACATGTACTTTTTCCCATCAGACGTCAAAAAGCCTCCCTACCACCTGGGGGCGGTATAGTCTTCAAAACCAGCCCACCTTCCCTATTTTCATGCATTGGTGGTTCAGTGGTAGAATTCTCGCCTGCCACGCGGGAGACCCGGGTTCGATTCCCGGCCAATGCAGTATTTCTTTATTTATTTATTTATTGTTTTATACAGTGACTGTAGATTGCTCATCCATCTTCACTTAAGGTATTTGCTTTTTATGAGCCATAATTTCAATATTTTTCAAAGCAAGGAGACAACAATGAAAGGAAGCAGAACAAGCAGCAGCATGCTTCTTCCACTTGTTGGCCCTGATGACACATAGTTGGTACATGAGACAAAGTATTAAGAAAGAAATAACAAGCTTTAGTGTGACCCTATCAGCATGCTTCTACTTACACAGACTCTTTCACTGACCCTGCCGGTGAGCTCTGCCTCGTTTAAACGCAGTTTCTCCTGGCTCTGTTGCATCATGAAATACCTAACAGGTACTTACTGTTGGTAAAAATTCCTCCAATTCCTTTGAAATCTGCTTCAGGTTATTCAGCCCAATCTTAATTAAACGGTCACAATATAAAGTTCAGTGTTTACAATGTGCAGGCCTTACATGGCCCAGCAGTTAGGATTTCTGGTTTTAATCCAGGTGGCCTGGATTCAGCGCTCTGTGTGGTAACAGTTTTATGTCTTTCAGTCAACATTCATATGCTGTCATACACTCATGTACCTCCATTGCACAGTTTGAACTAGATACAACACTCATTGGACCTCTTTAAAAGAACTGTACTGTAATCGGTGCTAAAAAGTTCCATATACAACAAATTAAAACGCATAGAACAAAACAGTGGTTTAACGTTGTGGGACAGAGTCTGTGTGTAAAAGCTTATATAATGACGGTTTGACACTATTTTGATCCAAAGGGAAACCATGTTACCACGAATAGAGAAGTGGTATACAGCAAGCACAACAGTGAGCGTCCCTTGTGTGTTTCATGTCTCACCAGCCTGTCGATGACGTTCTGGATGGTCTTGTACCACTCTTTGATCAGAGAGTCTGTCTCTGACTGCAGCAGGAACTCGTTTCCTGTCACTGTCCTCAGCTACAACACACACATTTACAAGAAAGCATGTCCGTCAACCAGTCTCAGCGAAATCAATCATGTGTTAAGCTCGTCTGGACTTTCCTTGAATTTAAAACTAGCACTCACACTTCTACTTGATCTGTCAAATTTTCCTGGAAAATTAAGGTTTGCTGCTTCCTCCTTCTCACTGAGGGTCACTGTAGTGTGACAGGGTGATAAATGCTTCCCACTCTCACTTCCCTCACTAATAAGCAGAGATATGATTCTGTGTTTTACTTTTTATCAGTTATCACATTTTCCTCACTGTACATCTACTCACATCAACACTCCAAATGAAATTGTTTGGTTTTCTTTATTTTAAATTTATGCTCACTTCAGCCTGTGTTTGAGGATTTTCAAATGATCTACTTTGTTAAATGTGTGTGGGGTTTTTTAGGGCGTTGTTTCACTTGTTTCTTACCTTGAATACATTTTTCTTGCTGGACAACTCGTTTGCCCAGTGAAGCTGTGCTCCTCTTAAATCCACACTGCTCTCAGGACGACTGTTTCCTGGTTTCTGTTTTCAATTAACAAGTAAACACAATGAAAATCATTTTGTTTCTTGTATTTTCTCAAAACTTACTTGGCTAATTCGACCCAAATACTTTACTAGAATATGAGTTTTTTTGTGTTTTTTGCTGCATAGAATTTGTGGGAAACAACTGTTGGCCCTTTTTTACTAACTATTTTCATCCACAACACCTGTAACAGGTTTGTGTGGCCTTTTTTATAGCAAGGTTCCATGAAGAGAACAGAAAAATAGTCAGCTGTATGGTCACTTAAGGGTTTGTCAAAAGCTACTGATCTTTTTGAAATGGACAAGAGTCAGCTGATGCCTGCAGCTACAAAATGACTCACAGGGGTTTGCTGATGATTTTGAAATCAAGAAATTTCCTTTGTGTTGTGATTTTACAGACAGTAATATTTATTATTAACTTGATAAATATTGCAAAGACAGTGTTTGGACTAAAATTTTACACACAGAGTGTCTGAGCTCTTACCCAGCTGGAAGGGGTCTGTGATTTAGGATCTTTAAAGAAAACCAGACTGTTCCCAACCAATACCACCCAGGACGGGCTCCAGTTTTTCCTGCAACACAACAAACATATGTGTATGCTGATCAGACGGGATTCAGCCAAGAAAATAATAGAAATTTACTTTAACACAAGAATTGATAAGATTGTGACCTGAAGGAGATGAATTATTCTTTTGTTTCATGTAATTGTTTTAATGTTTATGCAGAGAGTTTGAAGTTAATTCTTTGTTTAGTATTTCTGTTTCTGGCAACTGAAAACTGCGAGTCAGCAGTGGCTGAGAGAATGATCTCTCTCTGTCATGTTTCAATTCATCATTCCACTTCTTCACCTTGCTGTAAGTGTTACTCACATGTTCTCGCAGATCTCCTTAAGTGAGCCTTTTAGATGGAGGAAGGAGATGACTGAACAAGGGCAATTACACAAAACAGAAATACTGCAAAGTTAACTTTAAACATTCCGCATAATAGCTGACAGAGTTACACTGCACATGCATGATATTTGAGCCGTGTATCTCATCTCCATCTGCGTATTCATCCAATTCAAACAAACAGATGCAATCTAATTGAACTGTCTGTTGGTAATACCTCAGTTTCCGGCCTCCTTCTGCAATCTTTGTCTTGTTTAACAGTCCAGCTTTCTCCAACTCCTAAAAAAACCCCGACACATTGGAAGGGTTAATAAGTCTGCAATATTGATAATATTTATACTGTCACACTAATAATATCCCATAGAGTAAGCATCAAAGTGTGTGAGGAGAAGCTGAAATGTTCACAGTGAAGTATGGCAGAGGGCTTCTCCTCTGTGTAATATGCTGCATCCTGAGCGAACCCATTTAACTAGGCTGTTGCATCATTCAAAAAATAGCAGGAGGGGAGCTGCTCCAAAATCTCCCACTGCGGTATGGCCCCGTTTAAGAGAACAGGATTAATGCTAAACATGAAGTTATAAGTGAGTACAGTATACGTAGACAGTGAGGAATGAACTGAGATACAATTCCAGATACAATTACTTAGATCAGGAATCATCAAACTGTAGGGTGAACTGTGGTGTTGATGACAAAGGGAAATAAGAGTGAAACTAAGCTTAATAGGCATGATTTTCATCCATCTGTCCATCCATCCATCCATCCCCGACTGCTAATCTGTGGTCAGGCCATGGAGGCAGCAGTTTCAGCAGTGGGCCCCAGACTTGCCTTTCCCTGGCCACATCGACCAACTCTGACTGGGGAATCTTAAGGCACTCCCAGGCCTGTGTAGAGATATGGTATCTCCACCAGGACCTGGGCCTGCCCCGGGGCCTCCTCCCAGCAGGAGGTGCCTGGAACACCTCGACAAGGAGGCAATAAGGAGGCATCCTTATCAGATGTCAAAACCACCTCAACTGACTCCTTTCATCGCTTCAGCTGCACCAATTCTCTGGCCAGTCTCTCTCTCCATTGTCCCCTCACTTGAGAACAAGACCCTGAGTTACATGAACTCCTTCACTTGGGGTAAAGACTCACTACTTCCCTACTTGGAGTGGAGTCTACCGGTTTCCTGCTGGGAACCATGGTCTCAGATTTAGAGGTGCTGATCTTCATCCCAGCTGCTTCACACTTGGCTGCGAACCAATCCAGTAAGTGTTGAAGGTCACAGACAGGGCCACATCATCTGTAAAAATCAGCGAAGAGATCCTCAGCCAACCAAACTGCAACCCTCGCCCCCAAGACTATGTCTCGAGATCCTGTCCATGAAAATCATAAACAGGATTGGTGACAAGGCACAGCCCTGGTAGAGGCCAACCCCCTGCGGAAATGAGTCCAATTTACTGCAGAGAACCCAAATGCAGCTCTTGCTTTGGGCAGACAGATATCGGATGGCCCTGAGTAGTGACCCCCTCATTCCATACTTCTGCAGCACCTCCCACAATATCTCCTGAGGAACCCGGTCATAAGCCTTCTCCAGGTCCACAAAACAAATGCAGACTCGTTGTGCAAACTCCCTGGCCTCTTCAAAGATCCTTGCAAGAGTGAAAAGCGGATCGGTTGTTCGCCAACAAAATCCGCATTGTTTCTCTTCAATCTGAGGTTCGACTAGCGGCCGGACCTCCTTTCCAGCACCTTGGAGTAAACTTCCCAGGGAGGCTGAGTAATGTGATGCCTCTGTATTTGGCACATACTCTCTTCAATTTCAATGTTCAATTTTTGAACAGGGGAACCACCATCCTGGTCTGCCACTGGTGCACTGTACCAGATTTCCATGTTATGTTGAAGAGACATGTCATCCACGACAGCCCCTCAACACCCAGAGCCTTTAGCATTTCCAGACAGATCTCTTCAATCCCTGGGGCTTTCCCACTGCAGAGTTTTTTTTAACTACCTCAGCAACCTCCTCCAGGAAAACTGATGTTAATTCCCCTTCATCCTCCAACTCTGTCTCGATAATAGAGGGTGGATTTGTTGAATTCAGGAGTTCCTTAAAGTGCTCCTTCGCCCATCTGATTACTTTCTCAGTCAAGGTCAACAGTGTCCCACACTTGCTGTATACAGCTTGGATGGTCCCCGTTTCCCCCTTCTGAAGTGTCAGATGGTTTTCCAGAAACACCTTGGTGCTAACCAAAAGTACTTCTCCATGACCTCTCCAAGCTCCTCTAAAACCCACTGCTTGCCTCAGTCACAGCTGAGGCTGCCATCCTCTGAGCCTGTCGGTACCTTGCAACTGCCTCCAGAGTCCCCCTGGATTTCCCAACATAAATCGGGATATGATTTATGTTGCAAAAATAAACCCACAAGATTTTGCCTTTTCTATCTATCCTGAAAATAAATTATTTTAACAAAATTTAATTTGGTTTGAAAATTCCCCCCTTTTTTTGCTCATTGCATCCACTATAACTGTCACTGACAGATAAAGATTGTTGGGTTGAGGGGGCCTGAGCTCTTTCAGGATCTTCAGGGAAACAAGCCAGAAAAAGTTTAAGAGCCACTGACTTAGATCCATGGACATCACTGTGAAAAGTTTCCCAGTATTCCAAATTATTTCCAAACAAAATCCGTTCACAGTGATGTCTAAAGAGCACCCCATTTACACCTGGCATTAAATTGTGATCTGTATCTGGATACCTTATCCAAATGAGGAAAAAGGCATGTTGATGTTGCTGTAAACGCATTGAGATCGGACTGTGATCGGATCTGCCAGACCACATCCGAAGATAGTCTGGCTCGCATTGTGTTTGAATTTTATGTCAGTGTAAATGCAACCTGTGTAACTTGCTAGCATTAGGCTGGCTGCAGCCCGCGGTAGTCAGTGTTCCCAGTGGGCAGCACCAGTCTCACTGTCATTTTGCCTTTTGAAAAAATCGATACTGTCGGACGACAGACGGCACAATTAATGTTACATCCTGCATCCAGATGAGTTGCCACACACAGCTGCTGAAGACACAGTGACATTTCACTTAAATATGGCGAGAGTAAGGAGAATTGACCAGCAGAACAATGGATATGTGGTCAAGGTGAAATGCAAAAAACTATTTTGGACTCTATTAGGGAACTTGGTAACTTAAAGAGTAACTTAACCCCAAACAACTTTTTTTCAGCTGAAAATCAAGGCTAAGAAGTATGTTGTAGTATTTATGACTGATTCAGGTCTTAATCTTGACATTTTAGCGCAAATTAACTGACCTTTCCATATTCTGTTATAAATGTGTGTAGTGACCACCATCTACTGGTTGAAACACTGCTGTTGCAATGCAATTTTTTGATGCATTTTAATTGGTTGATATGGTGAAATGTGGTGTCACCAGCAGCAAGACACTATGTTTAGGCTGAAACCAGCTACTAGGTAACCAGAAGATTTTAGATGCATTTTCTGAATTTCAGGAATGACACACTTCAGCCAGAACTCTGGGGATTTAGTTACACTTTAAATGAATGAGGAGTTTGTTTGCTCACTTGTCTTCTGCAGACAGCTCGTCATCTATGCTCTGTTCTTGTTCCATTACTTTCACAGACAGTATAAAGCTACTCCCAGACATATTTAAAATTATTCCAATGTCAACAAATGAAAATTACTGTTGTTTTGCTCCAAAAACACGTAGTTGGTGATCGACAGCTAGCTAGCTAAGCTAACCGAACACATTGTATTTTCTGTGATTAGCCAACTTCAAAATAAACGTCAACCGCATTTCATCAGTTAAATGCTTTTGATGTAAAGCGGCAGCCGTAGGAAATGTCCCGTTTGCATTAGCATTACCTGACATTGTGCACTGCATAAAGTGAGTGTTTATTTCATGTAGGAAACTCCTCATGCACAGTAGGAGAAAGATCCGATCTCAATGTGGACAATGGGACGCATTAAAAATACCAGGTGTAAATGCAAAGAGATCAGTTTTTTTATTATCTTAAAAACTTACCTGGATACAGATGGCATTTTAATATCAGATGTAAAAGGGGTGCTACTAGTTTACTCTGAATCATTGCTTCATTTCTTCCTATGAAGACATTATTCACTTTCATAGCTGTGGCAACTCATGTGGCTTGTGTCAGTTGCAGATGTCTCCCACGTCTGCAAATACCTAACTGACAAACTCATTGTGCATTTAAAACAATTCTGTTGGCCTGTAAATGTTTGGAAAAATCAAAATACATAAAGTATTTAAAAAATTTCTGTTGTATGTTGGGATAACAGTTCACAACATTTTTCAGTCTGAATCATAAATACGTCTGTACAGTGTTTTAAAAAGTACCTGACAAAGAGCCTTGGGTGACCAGCTGAGGAAGCCCAAACGCTAGTCAGAATATTTTAAAGGGTATTGTGAGCCCAAAGTTTGAATCAATAATAAAGTCTCTCTCTCCAGAAATGTTTTAAAGTAGCATCTGAAAAAATACTCTGATGTGATTTAAATTTAGTTAAATTTTGTTGTACTATATAAAAAGTACAGAAAAGCTGTAAAAAGTCACTGGAAGCACATCTACTCTCTCTTCCTCATTGAAAAATTCTGGATATATATGAATCATCGTCCTCATGCACTATCCACCATTGCCACCTGCATTAGGCTATACTCTATATAACAATGGCTCCCTAGAGGAAACTGTGGAGAAATTCAGCCACTGGCTCCATGTTTGAAACTCAGACCAAAGCTCAAACATATTTATGACTCAGAAAACAAATCTGTTCATCAAAATCGGTGACTAGCAGACATATCAGAATGGTAAGTGTAGACAGCCCCTTTTGTTTATAACTGGCAGTGGCTGCCACTGCACTAGGGATGTGTTAATGCTGACTGTCACTCTGTTCTGACATGTTCACTCTGTGCTGGAGGTTTAAGGTTCATCTGTCTGTGATCTGCTTTTGATTTGTGACACACAAAACCTAGCTTGTCTGGGTTACGTTTCAATTTTACTGGACACGTAAAGGGACACAGGCAAATAAAAAATAATTAAAATATACAGAGATACTATCTCACGAGGGCTCACAAGATAGTATTTGCTGTGCACAATGTGTTAACGTTTTACTATGCTATGCATTTATGTTGTCTGCTGTGTGCACCTACCCTAACTCTGGTGACATTAGTTCACTTTTGTGAACTAATGTTACCTGGCACACTTTTTTCCTAGCTTCAGTGAATATACTGATGATGGTGTCAATTTGTCTGTGTAAATATGTTTGTGTGCTGGTGTGTGTGTGTGTTTGTGTGTCTGTGCACCTGCACACCCGATGTCTGCGCCCTGTCACTGAGCCAGAGGTTTAGATAATTTACAATGAAGTCACAGGTTAAAGTAAAGTACAACTAACTCCTGTAATGTCATTTCCACTCACAAATGCGATGGATGGTCATGTCGGATATCAGTTTAGAAATTATCTTGTGCTCACATAATAGTATTTCGTGCTCATGTGAAACTATCTGGTGCTCATGTGACATATATTTTTATATAAATTTGTCCCCCATGTCCCTTTAGGGGCTCCATCAATTTAAGATTTTAGGAAAATGCATGGACTCCTTCCCCTTCGTTAGAGGAATGTGAAGACTAGTGTTGTGTTACTCAAGACTGGTCCAAAGACCACTTTTTGAAGGTCTCTGTCTCGTCTCAGAATCAAACACATTTTGATTTAGTCTCGTCTCTGTCTTGGACATAGCAAAGTCTGGATTTTTAATCAAGACCAGTCAAGACCACAACAGATCTATTTGTTAATGTAATGACTGTGCTTGGATGTAAAACTTGCTTTTTTCAAATGTAGCCAATAACATAAGTCATTTGTAGTTTGATTTTTTGATTTGTCTAAGTTTGGCTACCGTAATCACAGAGAATTCATAAACAGAACAGCATACAAGAGAAAATACTTGGCAGAGTGCAGGCTCTGCAAGGCAATGTTCACTGAGACGGCTGGGAAAACATTAAACTTCTATTGCCACCTTGAAATCAGAGGAAAAAAATTTTAAGATCTTAGTCTTGACCCTGTCTCGACTTCTTAAAGTCTTGGTCTTGTCTTGGTCTCGGCACACTCTGGTCTCAGTCAAACCTTCGACACAATTAGCGTGGTCTTGACTAAAACACTAGTGAAGAAATTGTTCTGGTGACAAACTTTTCACTGACATGTCAGCATGGTGAAGGTCTGACATTTTAGGGCACATAAACATGAGAAAAACACGTTTTCACAAAGGGGGACTTTAAATATTAAACGCAAGAGTAAAGAGCAGTGTCTTCTCACCGGTGTGCAGCCATCGCTGTCTGGAGAGCTCTCTGGAGACGGAGGCTCCACGACAATGTTGGTCACATGACAGGGGTAATCTCTGCACTGCTGGACCAGCTGAAATACAATAAGTGGGCATCATCATCTAGGTTCAGTTGTCTGTATTTGTATATGTACAAAGTTCTACGTCACTTAGTTGAGACAAAAAAAAAAATCTAGGGTCAAATACAAAACTAGCTTTGGTCACAATATGAGCCAGTTGCCTGTGATTTTTATGTTCTGTGTCTATCTGCTCATGCATAGTTTTATTATTTTCTTACTTTATGCTCAATCAATTTTCTCCTAAGTTTATCCATCTGTACTTGCTGCACCTATATATCGCCAACACTTGTGGATGAATATTGAATTATCTTATCTTATTTCCTCTTCTCACTGTTTATCTGTGAATACTGTACACACACTTTATGATGCTGTGTGCCTGTGCTCTGGAGGGGAATACCTTGCCGTTCTCAGGCAGGAACATAGACTTGGAGTGGCTGAGCTGCTGCTTGAAATCCTGCTGGGGGCCAGAGTTATGGAGGCGGGTGTCAGCATTGCTGACAGTGCTCAGAGTGTCAGAGGAGGCGGCGCGCTGCATGCTCTTCACAGGGGTTTAAGGTCAGGGTCACACGTGTGGTTCAGTGTTGAAAGGTGGAACAGACAAACAAGGGAAAGGGAAAAATCACTCATTCATTGTGTGGGAACTGAAAAATAAATGCAGTATCCTCTCATTGTACTGATATGTCTGCAGATCTTGTTAAAGCCTGTGAGAGCTGACATATGTTTGCATATGTTTGCTTTGTTTTACTTATTTTTTTACATTATGTTAACTATATCTTTTAGTTTTTAGCTGATGACCTTGCCCAGAGCAACCTTGAACAATGGCAACAATGGAATGAGCATTTTATCCTTAACAATAAAAGTCACAAAACAGGCCACAGTAAGGAGAAACAGAAGGATTAGGACATTTTTTTCTATATCAAGCATGCAGTTGCAGTTAAAATACAATTCAATGAGACAAGCATGCAAAAGGATGATATTAACACTTTCATTTGGACTATACTTTGGTGTTGATTTTCAATCTGTGCAGTGATGCAGTAGCATACACTGTGTGTTCACCTTTACAATATGATAAGAAGTAGTATAACAGTAACTAGTACTGCCACCACAACAGTTATCTGTAGGGCCTGACCAATGTGGGATTCTTGGGGCCAATGCAAAGACCGAAATGAGGGGGAAAGAAAATTCTGATATCCAATAAAGGTTATCAAATACTTGCAACAAAGAAATGTAATAGAGACAGGACATCTTAAATTTTAACAAACTATTTTCCAGTGCACTTAACTTATTAGTGGTTAAATAATAGACCACAATCTGCTAGACAAAAAAACAGAATTACACCATTTTAAGTAACAAGTTTAACCATTTTTTACCTTAAAAAACAATTTTAATAGCAGCACATATCGAAGAACATATACACTGACACCAATATATCTGTGATAGGCCAATATCACCCAATAATATTGGTAAACCGATATAACAGTCAAGCCTTAGTTATTTGTCATCATTTCAATTTTTAACTACAGGTTGGACCTTTGCTCACTAGAGGAACTTTAATTCTCAATGGTTCCTTTCGCCAAAGTGGATGTATTTGTTAATGACTAATCTAATTAGTTTAGATTAGAAAATGCCACAGTCTGGACACAGGCTTTCAGTAAGTCTTATGTGGGTTAAAATGTCACCTTGTTTACTTTGGCTAACAGCCGGGCATCCTGTCTCAGAATCAGCACATTAACAGTTTTGTGTTTTTTTTTCGGTGTCTGCTCTCAGTTCTCTTACACAGTATCGTAAAGGGGTAGAATTTATGAAACCCAATGTTTCAAAATAATCTCAATTAAGCTGCAAGTACCTTAAATAATTCTTCTTTCCAAAAGAATAACTATACTACAGCAAAGCCTCATTTGCATGTGTGAACTGAAGCATTCTGGCAATCAGAAACAATACTGAGCATAAGCACAAGTGCATATCCTGAGCATTTTCCAAGCTGGCAAATGTGGAAAAAACAGCAGTTTCCTTCAAGACTTCAATTTGTTTTGCTTCACTTTGCAGGAGGAACTGGCAGAGAGTCAGAGACAAAATGATGCATCTATGTTCATCTATACTTTACATGCAAAATACCTACGCACACACACACAAACATATTCTAGTGTGCATGATCATGCTCAAATGCACAAAATTCACACAACTTCAACTTTTCATGCAGTATCAGCCATAATTAAATACCTTTCCCAATCCCGGTAACCTAGTTCCAACAATCAGACTAAATATCCCTCCTAATGTTTGCCATCTCTTCATGCAAGGAGGATTAGCACTAAGAGCCAAATCTGCTCCTTTGCTAAGAGGAGGCCTTTAAAAGGGCTTTAAACCAAGTGCACACACACCCCACCGTGATGCAACATGTTGCAGTAAGTAGTGCTTGGGTAACAGCCTTTTTTACACCATGAATTGCTATTTCACCACCTTAATATGCATAAATGCTGATCTCTGGGAATCTAAAGAGCATAGCTGGCATTACTTTAATGTATTCTACAGTAATACAGTGGAGATGCAGTTTTTGCAAATCTAACGACTCAAGTTCATTGATTTTCATAAGGAAAATACCCTCCATCAAAAGCCCTTTAAGCGCTGATAAAACACTTAGGATTACCCTCCTAGTCAAGCAAGTGAGCACAAATAACAAGGAAAGAGTTGTCAGCTAAATGCTTTGAAAAGAAGAATAGGCAGTTCAAGTTCTTTATACACATTTATGTTCAGACATTCAAGTATTTTTGCCGGTGGCTGATGTGCAAACATAAGGTTTTTAAGAAGGCATTTGAAGTTGAGGTAGGCAGTTTGTTTTCGGTGTCATTGGGCTAAAATTCCATAATAACCTTTCAGCATATTGTTATTCAGGTGGTCTGAAAGAACACTAGA
>JAQLOL010000012.1:11433668-11446688 GCA_029783665.1 Naso thynnoides
TCTGGCTAAAATTCCATAATAACCTTTCAGCATATTGTTATTCAGGTGGTCTGAAAGAACACTAGATTTTTGCACCTCTCCTTGGCTCATTATTCGGGCTTTAGGAAATGAAGATCACATCGGGGTCTTTTCGGCCAATCACAGGTCTTTTCAGAGAGCACATGTTCCCATCGGCTACTCTATGCTGTGCTTCTCAGCGACAGGTACCGTTGCTATGAACTGACTGGCTGTTAAAACAAGTGCTTTATGATTTAAAAACTGGCCTCTGACGACTTAATAAGCTGAGTTACAGGCGACACCGTCAGCTAGGTTGAGTCAAGCTGAGACTGACCAGTTTGCACCGCTGCAACTTTCCCTGCAACAGTTTTGTCTCGTTGTGAATCTTTGGTGTAAACTCGCCTTAAAAGAGAGAACAAAATAAAACACAGGGGTGCAGCTGAGTTGCTTCCTTAGGAGTCTCATGCCACAGCCAGCTTGATTTCCAGACATTGCCTACCCCAACTTTAAGCATTAAAGTCTGATCATGCCTCTCTTAATGTACACATGCCAGTCTGTCCTACAGGCGTATTTACAAATGTTATGTGAAAATGATCATATTTATATTGTTACATATGTATGTTACATCCACACCTAGAGACGACTGATGGAAATTAGCATTGTGCTGTACCTGAAGCAATATAGTTATTGTGCATTGTCCATGTTTTAAATGGCCCAATAAACAAATAAGATGAAAGTAAAGGTGGCAGACTACTGTGAGAGCACAGTGTGACGTCCTGTTTTGTTGTGCAAATGCATCTTGTTGTGTAGCGAGAAAGTGTGAAACTGGTAAAAGGTGCTTATTTTCTACTTTACTCTTGGGTGTTTTTTACAAGGTGAAAGTCAAGGTAAAATGCATTAGATGCCCTTTGGAGATGAAAGTGTGTAGCGGGTAAAGTTTCACCTGTTTCATCTGCCAGCCAGCATCAGTATTCCTTGGGTGGCTCCCAAAGAGGAAATCAGGAGACAGCTAAAGAGGAAGACAGAGAGAGGACAGAGAGACAGGAAACCCTGATGAACAGTTGCTATCTATATTTCATTACAAATCTACTCCATTTTCTGTATAACTGGCCTACAAAAAAATAGTTCAAGGACAGTTTCACTTTCAGGCTTTCTGTCAGGTTTTCTGTCAGGTTTATTAAAAAAAAAAAAAAAAACAACAAAAAACAAAAACGATTTGTCACAAATAATTTGATCCAAACTGGTAGCAATTTTTTGTGAAATTTACACCAGCATGTGAAAACAGGATGCTGGCAGATGTGTTCACGTACGATCAGCCTTAAGGTCTTGGGTAAAGCTCATGCCATCAGCGAAACTACTCTTCTGCCCCGCTTACATCCTGCTGGCCGAAACTGCTCTTTGATTCACCACAACAGAAAAGAGGTACACACACACACACACACACACACACACACACACACACACACACTTGTGTCCATAATCAACCAAAGGTAATGAAAATACGTTGCTGCCGTTGCTCAGAAAGACTGAAACACATGCCACATAGTACTTGTTTGACTCAAGCATACTGATTTTAAGTTACTGAACTGAATCACAAACAGTCATATCAGCCTGTTGAAGCAAAGTAAGCACCACCTCTTTACTTTATAAAAAGCTGAGTGAGTGGGTTATAATTTTAAGTGAAACTTCTTCACTTATAATAGGCAGGACTTTTTACATGTGCTGCCAGGAGGAAATACACACCAATAATACATGCAAAGGTTATCTTAACCCTAAAAACACAAATAATGCGGTGTAAGAAATGAAAATAAACTTACAGCATAGGTGCTCATTATCACCGATCACCGAGCTAAACAATCCAGGACAACTGTTGTTTCGGAGAGTGCTTTTTAGCGTGTCGCGTTAAAGCCCCCGGCTGTCTGTCATTTCATGTCATGTCTGAGAGTCAAAATGTTAAAAACACATTCATTTCTCCCTCCTGTCTCAGCCTGCATCTACTTCCTCATTCAGGAGGGAAGCTGGCTTTATCTGTCACTGCAATCAACAGCCATGTCAAACAGCCCAGAATAATCACACACCAGAGCTTTGCTAACATTGTCACATTAACCACCGTCCAACAGGTTTCCGTTTGCAAGTTTGCAGGGAGACACAGCGGGGATGCCAAAATGTTCACAGTACACATTTAAAATAACTCATAACAAATAATAGCTCCTTTTATGCTGTGAGATTGTTGATTTGGATTTTTTTCTAACTGATGCCATAGTGTGTAAAGAGCAGTTCACTTTATGCCAGGTGCTGAGCTCACCATTGAAACCACAGAAACAGACATTATGATTTGATGAAAGAAATTTACGTATTTGTATTTAGAGGGGAAATAAATGCATACAAATAGGATTAGATAGGAAGGGTAGGTTCATGTTTTGTACATTTATTGTAAGAGTTACCAGCAGACAAACAGCTATGACAGCTATGACAGATTTAGACCTTAACTGATCAATAAAGTTGTAGGTGTGAGTCAAACCAAGGAAAGTTGGACAACCCTTTTATTTCTAAATTTGAAAACAGAGTAATTTAGAAAATATGTAAAATGGGGCTACAAATAAAATGGTTATTGGATTATGATATGATTGGGAGTAGAAAGAACAAATTCACCCCTTTTAAAAATAGAATGCAAGTACAAAATGCAAACACAGGTACATGTAATGGTCTTTCATCTCAATTTGTACTTGCGCATAGAAGCTGATAAAATGTGCATGCATGAGCTCTCAAACGACATGAAGCAGTCAACTTGGCATCGGCAAAAATCTAGACTACAAAATGTTGTGTGCAAACCAGTTATATGGGTCGTACTGGTTTTAACACCTGGCTCGTTAACCCATGTCATGCGGTAAGTGTTATACATTTATCACTGGTGAAGATCTGTTTGGTTTAACATGTAGCACAGAATAAAAAGTGACACATGTAGGTCAACAGAACGCATCTCACGCTGATTGACGGGGGAATCACGCCTTTGATCATGTGGGTATTTTTTTGATGAGCAACATAAATTTGAAACACTGATGCAACATTGAGGCAACCAAACTTTGAGATGCAAAATGCTCATCTCTAACAATCTGGATCACGCAGCTCGCGTTGATTCAACGCGCAGATGTCGTCATCGATTCGGTGAAAGGGTCGGCTGCAGTCAATGGCGGCTGTTGCATAAAGTGTCTTTAAAAAACAACTGTCTCCCTCTCTCCAAGCATATAAACACAAAAAAGGTGAAATTAATGGAACAGTGGAAGTGTGACTGTGACGGCATCCGCGAGGTCAGGGAGGAGATTGGTTTAAATATAGGAACGTTTTGTAACATTTTGGACTGTAAAGAGGCCTCTGTCTCCCTCCGTGTGGCTCTAATGGCTTCTGCTCATCTGCATCAGATCAAGAGGCATTACCTTGTTATTCCTCTAAGGGATTAGCCCAACAGAAACACCCTTTGAGAGGAAGTGTGTGTCAGGGGGCGGTTATTTAAATAAATAAACAGAGCTGCAAGCCAGTCAGTAAACCACAGGGCGACTGGAAAGATGTAATCCCCTTTTTAATTTGGCCCCTGCTGCTTAATCTGGAACACAGTCGTGGTCTGGACACTGTGTGCACTCAGATGCTGATGATAGATTCATATGTAAAGACACCGTCTCACTGCGGTTGACATGTTTGCCTCTGTTTACAGATGCCAAAGCACAGCTGTTTGCACTTGAACAGTGTCACTGAAGAATGATTATTTAATGCTCGAAACAATTATTCACATCATGGAGCAGAGCAATAAGTTACAGTTCTGAAGAACCAAACAAATGATTATAAAAAACTAAAACAACCACTGAGACTAATTACTGACTTGGCATACAGTGTAATGAACACATCTCTCACCACCTCATCAGAACAAACTCCTTTGTGACAAGAATCATATAATACAAGCTTCAGTAAAAAGACAATGTGTGGGTAGATTTAATAACACATGAACATATAAATTAGCAAATGAATGAATAGTCCAGACTGTTTACTTCATTGGTGGCTTCATCAGATTGTTTTTTACTCATGTGATGCAATTTCCAAAAACTCCAGAGTCTTATAGAGTCCAGCAGTGATAATTTTTTGATGAATACAGATGTTATCATTTTCAAAATTCACAGCCTGTTTTTATTTTACAAAACATTTTGCCTCAGTACTAATTTGTTGACTTTTAGTCTTTTCACTCAGGGAAAAATTATTTGAATAATTTCAAAATTATTCTGCAGTTTTATTGGATTAGCCCGCTGCCTACATGCAGTTATGTTGATGAAACTGTCAAGTTATGTTCATTACATAAAGCTGACCAACAGAATTTGTAAAAAGAATTTTAGGATGAGATTCAACACTTCACTAGAAAACCCCAATAGAAGCTTTGGATGTGAAACAAAACATTCGGTGCAGCCATACAACGCAGGTGATTCAAAATGATTGGCAGCGTAGTGATGAAGCACACAAGAAGGAACAAGGAAATAGTGCAGGAGGATGCTTTCCTTGGGTTCTTGTTACTCTCTGTGATTAGTTACAGGTGTGGGTGGAGAACACAAAACCACTGGCAGAGCGAGAGTTATTTCAGCTAAGTCACATGTCATCATAATGCACGTTGAACTATTTTTATAGTCAAGAATACAAACCTCTGATACAGTAATTCTATCTAAAATGTCATCAGGGAAGCTGATTTTGATTAAATATTAGAAGTAATCTTACCCTGTGAGTTGTTCCATTGTTAGCTTCAGGAAGTGGAAGCGACAGATGCATGGCTTCCCTCGATAACGTCTGAGATTCAACTGAACTGCCCTGTAAGAGAAACCGAAAAATGTATATAGATTGTGAAAGAGGAAAAGTCTTAGATACATTAAAGCTATTAACTCTAGCCTCAGAAGTAGGGTTGAAAGGAGCAAATTATATTTACTCAAGTTGCTGTAACTGAGTAGCTTTTTGAGTATTATTTAAAATCAGTCATTTTACCTTTACTTAAGTACATATTGTTGGAAGTAACTGTACTTCATTACATTTTAAAAAGATTCCATTTCAAAGGAAAAGGAAAAGCTAAAACAGGAAGTTTCTCCAAGTTTTCTATGACCTGGTGTTGCATCAGTGCCAGTAACTTCCCGTCTGATTGGCTCTGGCTGAACAACTGAACAACAGTCAGTCGCACACACAAAGAGAGCAAAGGGACGCTGGCACACAGAGATGGAGACCGGTGGAGATGGAGAGATGATATTACAAACCTCTGCAACCCCCAAAAATGTAACTAACTAACTTTTACTTGGAGTACATTTTAAAAGAGCTACCTTTTACTTGAGTACAATTTTACACCAATAATTTTACTTCTACGTACGTAAAATTCTATCAAGGTAACAGTACTTCTACTTAAGTAGATTTTTTTTGTACTCTTTCTACCCCTGCTTAGATGTAACATGTTGTTGTACATGTTTAACAGGATCAACCAACACTGAACAAAGGCAGTCTGTAATAATGTGTTAAAATAAACTAAGTAATTTTTTGTTATTTTTCAAATTTCCATTCAGTTACTCTCAGAACTCGAGAATTAAAGCTGTCGATATCAATACAATACTCACTACAATACAATACAAGTTTTAAACACACAATACTTAACATTGTCGCACTATAATGTGTATAAAAGTACTGGTGTGTTTTATTTGCTTCCCTAGCCACTTTATTGTTTACTATTGTTCCTGTTTGATTAAATGTTGATTGCTACATGTTCTGTTCATGTAAAGAGCAAACAGATGAGTGAACCAAATGACCCAAACAAGGGTAAAAATCGATGTGGCATTTCCAGATGCAGAAGATGTGACAAGTTAGCACTACAGAGAGACGCCGATCTCGCATATGTTCTACTAGACAACTAAGCACTTACCGTTAAGACAACAACTCCCATCATCCCATGGCACTTCAGATGTCATCAAATTCCATTTTTGAAATTGTTTTCACCTTTCATAGAATGAATAAAAACTTCAAGCTTATGTGTTGTCTTGCTCTTTCATCTGTCCATTTGTATGGAGCTACTGTTAGTAGCTAGTCAGCTTAGTTTAGCACAAAGACTAAAACAGGGCCAGAGAACTAGCTTGGTTCTCTCTTCAAGGTAACAAAATCCACCTGCCAGCACCTCAACACTGTTTTACAGCGGTTTTATGTAGGCCTACCTGGCTATTTCTTGGCAGAGAGCAGAAAACTTTCTTGAGTCTCTGCTGGTTACCTGGCAACCACTGAGAGCCTAAGTTTACACTTCTTTTTTTTCTTTCTTTTTTTTTTTACGTGAGACAGAACATGTTAAGTGGCATAAATAGCTTTAGTGCTGCAGGCAAGTTTGTCACCTTTGACTTGCTGTTTCCTGCTATTTTCTGTCTTCACACCACCCTGAGCATTTCCTGGACTGATGTGAATTTGGTATCAATCTTCTCATCAGATGAATCAGCCTTTTTTTTCTCAATAATTACTCATTTTATGCTGTTCGCCCAAATCAATGAACCTTGCCTAATAAATGTGCAATATTCAGAAACTCTTAGTTTTAAGTTTAAAGTGACGCTAGGCTAGCACTTAAACTGTAAACAAAAAGCTGTAAAACTGTATGAGTCTCCCCACATGAGCACTGAGCTGTGGAAACCTGTTCGTTGATCACTTCTGTGTGTGCAGCCTTCTCTGCATCACCTCATGTCAACATAAAAAGAAAATATGCGAGCCAGCGTGCTCTCCTATACTTCTTATGAACTTCTTTGGCTGAAAAGATCCCTTTTAGTGCTGATACAGTCAAACTATGTGAGCATATAAATGAGCAGACTCTTTTACTCCACACCCCGACCTTCTCCTCTCCTCTCCTTTGAGAAACGAAGTTTTCATGCAGCTCAGGTATTGCTGGCTTTCCAAATTTAAAGCAACTTCAGTTAAACAGTTACAGTGTTGGGTGCTCGACCTTATTAGTGTTGCGTCCTCGGGCCCGGCGAGGGGGTTTCCATGATCTCTCCTTGGTGACGCTGTTGACATAGTAGCTTCTCCCTGAGGACGGATCCGAGTACTGCTCCCACAGGTCCATGATCTGAAGAGGCTGCTGACCCGGGGCTGGGATAGGAGGCTCCCACGGTGACACATGTTTCTCTTGCTGCATTTCAGTGTAAAGAGGGGAGTCCTGCCAAGACAGTTGGGACAGATAGGATTCTGGTTGGACCTGGTGATCAGAAGGAGCAAAGGGAGAAAAGAGAAAGAGGGAGACAGAGAGAGACAGAGAAAGATGACAAGGCAAAGGGAAGAAATGGACATGATATATTGTTCTATATTGTTCTTCAAATCCCATGAAAAGGCCAAAACTAACATAAAATTGTGTTAAAAAGAATGTGTGTGAGCTAAGGATAAGGACACATAACAAATATCATGTAACAGCACAAAAGTCATCATTTAAAAAAGTCATCTCAGTGTACAAAGAAATAACAAAAGTAACTAAATAAGTCCTAACAACTTTTACTATAGAACAATCCATCAGACTTTGTATTAAGACACAGCTTATAGTACATGTGTGCACTCTTCTCAATTGAGAGGACTAAAGCAGCAGCTCCAAGAGAAGACATCTTCAAACCCAATGATACCGATTGAAAAGATATGCAAGATCATCCATGCCATAAACCAAGACATAATTCATTAACTGATTGACTGGCTAGCTGGTTAATTCAGATTGCATAAATCTTAGCTGCTGTAATGACTAAGGGAATGTGATGTGTATGTGTGTATGTGTGCATGTGCATGTGTGTATGAGGCACATGCCAAAAGCTCTATCATTACAATTAACTTCAGGGGGCAGCACTGAGTCTCACCTGAGGCTCCCTCGCCTCCTCTTTCTTACTATTTGCCTTAATGGTTAAACTTAAAGGGTCACTTGACAGCTCAAACAGGTCCATGGCTGTTTGGGAAATGTACAATCTTTTTTTTTTAAATGTCTTTATGTCTGTATTAAAGATAATCAGTTTGGATCAATCCTTTTGATTGTAACTTAAGGAGCAAAAGGATTTCAGATTTTAAATTTCTGATTGTGCATTGAACCCAGGGGACACTACAATAATCTTCTGTACTGTAAATCCTTATGTACTGCACAAAATAATGTGAATATACATAGAGAAAAGCAAATAAAACATTTGTTGCACAATCTTTTACTATAAAAATATACTTTTTTTGCTGGAAGAAAACATTTCAAGGCCATTCAGTGAGACCTGCATGGTGTGTGTGTGTGTGTGTGTGTGAGAGATCAGTTTCTTCCCTGGAGTAGCCGACTCCTTTCTGTCTTCAGTACAGTCCTCTTTTTCAAAGACACTTCCTCTTAAGGTTTAATGGTCTCATTCTCATCAGAGCGCCGACTAAGTGGTTGTCCACAGTTGGTTGCTTGCTCATTGTTACTTAACCACAAAATACATGAGGAAGACAGAGAAGCTTTCATCATTGAAAGGAGTTATGAGAACTGGTCAGAGTAATACTTTGTAAACTGTACTGTAATATTATGTTTAACGAACTGGTGTAAAATTTTAGTTTTAATGTTTTGGTTGTTCATGCTTGGAAAAAGAAGAACTTGTGAGAAACAATTGTAGAAAATGTATGAAGGGTGACAGACATGAGAACTTTGTGTTTGTGGTCCCCATGTTTTTTTTGTTTGTTTGTTTGTTTTGTCTTTCTTTCTGAAGTTAGAGAAGGAAATGTAGCAGGTGTGATGTGTGTCAATTTGTCTGCATGCTGTTGTGTTTCAATTGTATAAACTAGTGCTTAAGCATCATTCAAGCCCAGACTTCAATGTCACGCAACACCTTCAGAAAAAAATGTGACTACTTTTATTATTATTATTATTATTATTATTATTATTATTATTATTATTATTATTATTATTATTATTATTATTATATTTTTTGTCTTTCATCTAAACTTACACCAATTTGCTGATGCCCACCCCTCACACCTCATAGCAGTCAGGGTCTCCACTGTGAAAGCCATGGTACTGACAACTTATGGTAAAAATGTCTGACAAACAGCCTTTTAATAGTTGTTGGTCCTTTCTCTACAGATTCAAAAGGCACTTCGCCCCCTAGAGGACAAAGTTTCAATTTAATTCAAATTCATCAGTGTGGTTGACAAAAAATATTGTGTGGTGAAAGTGTGTTTTCTGCATGAAACATGGGAAGTTATGACCCGAATGTGTCTGCAATAATCCTGCTTACTGGTATTAAAGGCTCAAATGGAAAATGTCCTCAGAGAGAAAGAGCGAGAGGGGGAGAGAGAGGCAGACAGGGAGAAGGCGAAAGTAGACACACAGAAAAAAAGAGCACTGTCATTCCCACTGAGATCACAGCTGCCCATAGTTGAAAGTAACTGGTGCACGCATGACTCAGTGCAGGCTAAACTCTTTTGGGGGCAACTGGCTGTGGGCGCTTCCCTCAGCCAGGAGACGGATAACCTTCAGTGTTTCTCTCAGCATCAGCGCCTTGTGTAATCCCCTCTGATGTAATACAGGGAGGCTCTGACGTCACGACAATGCTAACTTGATTGCTGCTCTAGGAGGATTATTAAGGTCAAGTACAGACGTACATAGATCAAATACAGCCTCTGCAGCCACAGCTGGTCTCAGTTGTCTGTTGGGATCTCTTTTTATTTTAATCAGTTTTTACACAATTAATATTACTAGAATGACTTGGGTCCACATGACACAAAAAAGGTTATACATTTTGTCAAAATTAATCTATTCCTAAGTTTCTTCAACACCAGCTACATGTCATGTACTTGTTTGACCTGTTTTCATTCAGTTCCCAAGATTACTACGGATCAGAGAAAGCAACAAATTACAGCTGAATTTACAGCTGTGACTGTGGTTTGGTCTCTGTTCATGATTCGATGAGGTACTACAGTAAACTTCTTCAGTCTTAACAGCAGCAGGTTTGATTTATATTTTGTTGTTGTTAACCAATTTTGGTTTGGTTTCTGTGCAAAAATGTGAACTTAAAGGACAGTAGCAGTCTATTTTTGACTTCTCACAATTAGCAGGGATCACCCCTATTGTCTCAAAAATGTTGTTGAAATTCGACCATGTGTATACTTTATTAGATCTCAGACTGCATTTTTAAACCTCACTTACTGCCATTAATGTTTAAACAGGGTATAGTAACACTGTAGGACATATGAAAGTTGCTAAGTATGGGTAATTCATCCTTTTAAAGAGAACATCTGTGTTTATTTGGTCAAACATTGCTGAACAAGAGGGAGAAAGGGTAGCCCGGAGCCATGAAGATGACAGTTCTTATGCCTGGAAAAGTAGTTTCCTACAAGCGCTGCCTTCCTAGCTTGACTGTTTGTGTGAAGAAGGATTTTGTTACTGATGTTCTTTTTAACTAACATTGTCACACATTTTTTCAGGAACTCTCTGTAATGTTTATTAAATATGGACAAAATGTAAACAAACACTATCTCAGAGATAAAGCTATTTCGGGAAGAAGGGGTGGACTTTATGCAACCTATGTGGCTGATGCTGACAAAAGACAATGACATGTAGTAATGCTGATATGGTCCTTTAAGCTCAGTTTGTGATTTTTTTCAAGCTAATAGCCCAAAATATGTTGCAGAAAAAGATATTCCAATGAGAAAAAGTATATTTTACTGTACTTTGCTGGAGTAACTGACCACAGCTAGCAAGGCCTGCTCTGAATTGTTGGTGTGGCCCAACACTGTGAAAAGCGTTGCTGTTATTGGGCCAAAGCTTTGCTCAAACACAAATGATGTGAAAAAGACAGACTTTAGCTTTACTCAAGAGAAATCTCTGTTATTTGTTCATCTGGTTGCTCTTCTAATTTGTGCATAATAACGTCTATTTTTAAAAAAAAATTAGAAATTCAACTTGAATCACATTGATCGAGGAAAGAGAAATGAGCCATTAGCTCATTCCATGAAACATCAATTCCACATAAGTCATCTGAAATTTAACACAGAAAGCAGTCAACTTAAATTAAATTTGTAAAAATGTAATAAAAACACCCAGGTTTACAAATGCAGCACAGGAACTCCTATTTGCACTCCACTGTGGCCCTGCTGTGTGACCAGCTGTTTGTGGTTTTTTAAGCCTCTTCCTACCTGCAGATGGTTGTTCTTGCCCGGAGCTCCCACCATGTCCCACTGGCTGCAAGACTTTTTGGGCATCTTGTGGCTGATGAGGCCGCTGAAGCCTCCGCCCACTTCGTCGTATGGGTTCTCCATCAGGTTTTCAGGCAGGTTGCTAGAGCTCTGGCTCCGGGTGATCGTGGGGACCACCCTGGGATTCCGTGGTGCTGTTTGGGCCCCAGAAGCTGAGGGGGAACCGGGGACCATGAGGTGGCCTGACGAAGAGGTGGGAGAGTTGGGGGTAAAGCTGAATCCAGACAGGGGCAGTGTGGGGAAGTGGCCCCCACCCATGCTGGTGTGCTTGTCCAGCCCCTGGAAGGCACTGTTAGAGTTGAGGTTTTCCATGGAGCGGTAGATGGGTTTGTTCACTGAGGGAGGAAGAAATGCCCATTTTACACCCTTGAATGGGTTGGTCCCTGCTTATTTATCTGAGCTGATTCATGTTTACCAGCCTTCCAATTCTCTGAGGTCAGCCAATCAAATGATCCTAGATGTTCCCAGAACAAAGCTAAAAAATAGGGGTGACTGTGCTTTTGCAGTAGCTGCACCTGTTCTGTGGAACTCATTGCCTCTAAATGTGCGTACAGCTCAGACCATCGAAAATTTTAAATCTCTGTTAAAGACTAACCTCTTTTCACATACGTTCAGCTCAGCAAAGAGGACCTCTATCTAATATCTAATTTATAATATAGTACATTACTTATTGTATTGTTTGATTGTGTTATATGTTTGTATAACCTGTTTTGTAAAGCACTTTAGTCAACTGTGGTTGTTTTTAAATGTGCCATATGAATAAACTTGACAATGACATTGACATTGACACATCAATGAACTATGAACTTATATTCCTTTACCAGTCCACTTTTACAGTAGAATAAACAGTCAATGCAACTGTAAAAACACTGGATGTTTTCCTCTCACTTTTTACCTTGATGCTGTTCATTACAGCTACTCGCAGAAGGGCTGGGAGAGAGTGACACTCTTGGTAGCAGCCTGAGGTTGGAGTTGAGTGAGGCAGACATGACCAGGCGCTGTGGCGAGGGCATCGGTGCAATGGGCACCTCTGTCACGTACGTGGCAGGGACATACAATGGCTTTGTTTTACTGGCTGCACCGATCCTCCGCACCTTTAAAAAAAAAAACAGATTTCAAAATGCTTTTGCTATTTTCTCCCACACAGACCTATATATGTTGCAGTTTCAGTGCCATCACACAGATACAATAAATATATGTAATATTTCTCTTTCAAATTTGTTTATTATTACTCATTTATGGATACTGGGTTTTTGCATTTATGTGAAAAGTACTTTAATTTATCTGATATCTAAATTTCTGGACAACAAAAAACAGACTTTACAACCTGATTATGTGTTTTTAAACAGTTAATCAGTTTAAACTGTGATATATACTTAAAGGTGTGATAGAAAAAGGTACTCATATTGATCACCACTATTTAGGAGTGTGCTTTGCGACTGACAGGTGTCTCACTTGGTCATACATATGTACAGCTGTGGAGTAAATTTGAATTTCCTGACTCCAGCAATAGTGAGAGAGTTGCAAAGTAGTGCTGATATTCTTTATTTTTCTTATTTTCAACAAACTGCATAAAAAGAGTGAAAAAGAACACTGAATGATTCTACTAATTAGTATTTCCTGTGTATATACGGCCTGATGTTGATCAGTTCCTCTTTATTTTTGTCCAAAAACTACGGTTTATTTACCATGTCACTGCCATAAAAATTCACTGACCACAAGGCTCTGTGCTTGGACCAATACTATTCATTTTATATATGCTTCCTCTAGGTAACATTATCAGAAAACACTCCTTAAACTTTC
>JAQLOL010000012.1:11453812-11467800 GCA_029783665.1 Naso thynnoides
GAAATTTTTTGTTTTGTGAACTAAAAAGGCTTTACCTTCACCCGGTCACATGAGGGTGAGTAGATAATGGATACATTTTTATTTTGGGGTGAAGTATCGCTTTAAGGGAATACATTCCCTTCTGGGGGGGAGGGGGTTGTATGTTTTGGCCAACTATTTCTGAGGCTTAAAATCTATTCATTTTTAGATATACTTCCAAACTTCAAGCTTTTCAGATTGTGCCACAGACAGGCCCAAGATCAACATAAAGCTTTCTTAAAACACCTCTCTACACATTTTTAAAGGAGAAGTTCTGTTTTTTGCACATTAAGCTTTATAATAAGAATATTTACAATCATATATGATGTTCTACAGCATTATTAGGACGAATGGTGCAGTCCTGAGAGCTGAAGCTCATTGCTGCCATCACTGCTGGCTGAAAATAGCTGATAACAATAGAGGAGTTAATCTGACAAACACAAAGTTAAACATCGACATATAACCACACCACAAACATTCAGTGAGTTTTATGTTTTTTAAGAGACATTGTGTTTTTCGATGGATTGGCTGAGTGTAAATTCTCCTCCGTTGTTTTCAGCCAGCGATGACCGTTGCAACAAGCTCCAGCTCTCAGGACGCACCATTCGTCATAGTAATGCTGTAGAACATCGTATATGATTGTAAATATCCTGATTATATGGCTAAATGTGCAACACGAACTTTGCCCTTAATAAATACGGAAAATAATCCTTTATTGGAAACAATGGAGTGGAAGTGCTGCTGCTGCTTAACAAACAACCTGGCTACAAAAAACCCCTGTGGAACATTAAAATGTGGAAGTTGCAATTACTGTGACAATGCGTTTAAAACTAACTGTTTCCAAGATGTGTTCACATCTCACACATATCAAATGAGACACACTGTCAATTGCAACATGACACATGTTGTTTATAGACTGGTGAGCCCCTGTGGATGTTTTTTATGTAGGATGAAAAAGAAGACTTATGCCACATTGCTGCATCTTAGGTTTAAGACTCACTGGCAGAACACAAAAAGGCCATCCATACAAAGAACGCTAATTAGGGCATTACACTATATAGCCTATAAGCAGGACATTGAAACCTCAACACATTGAAAGCCATTTTTCTACATGTTGTTAAAACGGCCATCAGAGAAAGAACCAACCAAAAAAGACTGCTCCAATGTGAGACCTTTGGGATTGTACAACTGAAAGCAACAAAATATTCCAGCCTCAACAATAAGATAGACTTCTCACCTTTTCTGTGGATCGTCACTTCAAAAGTTGTAGTTTAGTATGTGGGACTGATAATAATTATGATAATGTGTTTATACTTACATCTGTGGCCATAAAGACAATGAGGACCGTGTGATGGATTATACCAGTGTGTACACAGAAAAAGGATAGATTTTGTATTTTATTTCTAATTGCTAACTTTCTCCTTCCCCCATCTCTCCCTCTCCCCTCCCAAATCTCTCTTTCTTCTCATCACTCTCCCCACCTCACTTCCTTGTTTTTCAACCAATTTGCACATTGACAGAGAGCAACCCTCCCTCACCTCATTAGCGCGGCACTATCTAAGTGTGTGAGTCACTGCAAAGACACTGATGAAGACTTACGCTAGTCTCAACGTGTTGGTCGTTTTTAAAGAGTGGCATGTAAAATAAATGCATTTTAATTTTGCACTTAGTGCCTCAGAATGTTTTTGAAGGAGACTTGCATTTTATAATTTTTATCAAGATTGCATTTCCACTCTTGGAATGAGCCCTTCACAAGTTTGAAAAATACTTTTTACTGCTTTTGAGTAATGGTTTGAATCAAGTGTATTTTTTTACACACACAAAAAAAAGTTCCCTAGTTAAAAATTCTTAAAATGAAATTTACTAATTCTCTGTCTAAGGGTATGATTATCAAAATAAAGCTTATTTCAAAAGTTTAACAAGATGCCTCCCATTTCACTGAGAGGTCTATTTTCAGTGTTTGTGGGCTGGAGGTTTCCACATTACATACAAAATCATGACTATGTAGGTGCACATATTAAACTTACACCCAAAGTAAACTTCTTTCCCCCTAAATTACCTCTCACAGCTCCAACTCTTCACATTCATCGTCTTGCACAGTAAAGGTCAAACATCCACGCCAACAGCTGCTGCTCAGAGCCAGGGAGCTCTGAAGCAGAGAGCCGAGGGCAGACCCTTCTGAAGAAATAAATACTCCAGTTTCGGCTCTGATCTGGAGCTGTTTACAGCCAAGAGGAGAGCTCGGAGTTTTATTTTTTAAAACTTTTGGGACTAAGAAATGGATTTATCTTCACTTCATCCTGTCGCCGGAGTAAGTAAAGGAGGCACAGAGCTCTGCTAATTAGTATCTCTGCATTGAGTGCTTCACTTACTTGAGGGGAAATGTACTTTACTTCATGAACTTACAGAGAAGAGAGGAGTGAAAGGGCAGAGACATAAGGGAACAAACTTAAAGGACTGCAACCCGCTGAGTGCTGTGTTCAGTCAGAGGCTGAACTGATGATAAACACACATACAGACACAAACAATAAAGAAACTTATTGAGGCAGGAAATAATTGGCTTTATTTTTAAGTATCATGATGTCACTATTCTGAAGGAAGGCAATTGAAGCTTTATTCAATAACTTTAATTGAAGCTTCAAATGTAAAAAAAACCCAACAGATATTTGGTACAGGCTTTTATTGCTAATTAACTTCACATGACCCTGATTATTCTCCTGAGTATTTAGCTCGTGTGTGTCCCTTCTTTGAGTTCCAGTTTTCACTGCTTCTGTTTCCCAGCACTAGTACAGTACGGTATGTCATTCAGTTCAGTTGTGTACTTTTCTGGTGTTTTGTATATGCCACAGTTTGCCCCATAAGTTTTTGTTGCTTGGTTCTCACTTTTACATTGTATAAGCTCAACATTTGTTTTTTAGCAGCCCTTGGTGTCTCGCTTTAGGATCATTTTTGAATGCAAATTTAACCTACACTACAGTATCCTAAAATGAACAAACCAATCTGGCACCTAATCAGGCTTTTTGTGTTTTCCCACTCTAAGCAGCCACCGTCAGCTCTCCTACAGGTTTGGGGTGGGGGGGGGGGGCAAAGGATATTCAGTAGGTTGACATCTGCACCCCCGCTGCTGGATGCCACTAAATCCTACATGCTGGACCCTTTAAATTTTTTGCCAAAGAGGCATCCTTATTGGTGTTATTCAAGGACACGCTGAAGGCTGAGGTAGGTAGAAAAACTTGTTTTACAAATGGCAGCAGTTTAAGTTTAAACAATGTGTAGTTTAGGGTAAGGCATGAATGCAAAACATCTGCTGATGTTATCATGACACCATTTAAAACACACTGAAAGGCAGGGTGAATGCAAATGATCATTTCATTGGAGGAATAAAACATGCAGATAATGTCCGAAAGCAGTTACAAAGAAAAGGATATACAGCACCTGAGATGATGCTATGGAAGAAAAAAACACAAGTGTATGGAAAAATGGAGACGTTGTAACGTTTGCAGCAAAGACAAGCAACTTAATGGCGAGTTCACCTCCAACATAGGTTGTTTAAGATCATCAAACTCCACCACAGGGCAGGATGGGCGTGGAGCGAAGGGTGTTAGTGGAAAGTTTGGTGTCATATCATATCCATATTCATTCCATACGCTTGAAGTCAAAAGAGGGCGCCTTTAATAATCACAGCTACATGGTCTTCAAAGAGAGATGAGACATGGGAAAGAGGAGCATAGAGTGAATGAGGAACTTCAAAGGGTTTTTTGCATGCACTCCCACATCCGTATACACATAGCAAACATGCACGCAGCAACACACACATTCACAAGTAGACTGTGCTGTATTATTTACATATGAATGTCTATAACCAAGGGGTGCACGGGAAAGAAGAAGTTGCTCCACATGATCCAGACTGCTCAGTAACTTTAATCACCACGAAAATCAGTAATAAGTGTGAGCAGTAATGTTAACAGGACTGCTGATTTAATATCTGTGTCAGTGAAACAGCGGCTATTAGTTCTTGTGACAAGCCACACTGCTTGTGGAAAGTCTCTGTTGTTTCTCATGCAAACAAGCATCCAACACTTAATCTGTTCATCTGACTGTGTGAGTCCCAGCTTGAAGTCAGGTAAGGCCGTGTGATTTGAAGAGTTGCATCACATATCCACATCATACATTATAAGTAAAAGCAGTTGCAACACTGCAGTATATCTTAGAATAAGCAGAGAGCCGCCTTGAAATTTTCCTAAATCGATGTCAAACCAAACCACGAGTCACAAGACTTTAGCTAAACTACACCTGAAACAGACTGAAATGAAATCAAATTCAGTACCTACTTTCAGAAATGAGCAATCTACAACTTTATTGTAAACGTTGCTGCACAAAAAGTCAAATCAATTTAAATTTTTATACAGCCCAAAAGAAATCTCTGCCTTAGATTTAGGGTGATTTTTTTTTTTTTTTAATATTTTTGGGGGCTTTTTGTGCCTTTATATACAGGACAGCTGAAGAGTGGACAGGAAACAGGGGAGAGAGAGGAGGAATGACATGCAGCAAAGGGCCACAGGTGGAAACGAACCCGGGTCCGCTGCGATGAGGACATAGCCTCTGTATATGGGACGCCTGCTCTACCGACTGCGCCACCGGGCGCCCCAGATTTAGCGTGTTTTGCAGCTTGGTTCATTTGGACCAAATCAGTGGATGAGTTGCTTTGGTTTGGTTTCACACAAGCAAAACTACAAGTGAACCAAAATGTATCAACAAAAGCCATGTGGGAGCTGTAATTCTGTTCACTGGTCAGAAATCAAGTCGGTCAGATCCCCTTTCCTTCAGCTGTTTGCTTAACATTTTGAACACTTCATGATTTATTTGTGTTTTTTCTAGCTGTTGGACAGTATGGTCGTCTTTCCAAATATCAAGAAATTTTGTTTCATGGCAAAGCTGTTTTCAAAGCTGGAGCTGGTTTAGTCGAAAAATGCGGAATTCTTCCGGATAATGTCGGATAATGTTCATACCGTGAACAAACTGCACCAGAGTTCATTTGTAACTGGACCAAGACCACCACATTAACAGGTCTTGGTCAGGTTGTTTTGGTCCGCACCCGAGTTTGAATACTGCATTCACGCATGCCCAAACAAACCACACCAAGGGGGGAAACGATCCAGAGTTTGATTCAACCAAACTAAACAAGGCAGGTGTGAAAACATTCTTAGATTTAGATATACTTGATTGATCATAAATGGGGAAAAATTCACTTGCTACAGCAGCAGGTTATTCAGTCACTGCACAGACAGTCACACATACCAATACAGATTACATATATGAAAGAGTATGCGTATACAAAATATACTAAAAATGTAAAATATAAACACAATATAGGGATACTGTAAGAATATGTACGATAGCAAATATTAAAAATATAAAAATGTAAATGTAAAAAAAACAAACTAAAATATAAATTAAACCCAGAGAATATCAACATGGAATAACAATGTAATATTCACGGACTGAGTGTGCTTCACAATATATCCTTAGATTGTCAATTGAGACAACGAAAAACCTCACTACCCTTAAATAAAGACAACTTTCCTGATATTAATTACCTGCTTTAAATGTTTAGCCTGAAATTAGTTCTCTCTTGGTTCTACTGAGGACAGCCATGTGAAGGAGTTTTCACTTCGTCTATGGATGTACAGTTAAAACTACTCGTGCTGATGTCTCTCTCTCCATATAAGACACATGCCTCGAGCCAAAACAGCCTTTCATCCTCCCAAAGCCATGCATTATTGATGATCAGACCAGAGAGAGACACTGAAACACACACAGTGTTTCTCAGTGTGACGGCTGGCTGCCTGTGTGAACGTGTCCATGAATGCATGTCAGCGTGTGTGTGTGTGTGTTTGTGTGACTACACAGGTGGGCAGGGTTCTTTCAGTGATTAGCTGCGTAAATTGTCAAAGAGCCAATCAAAAAGCAGATGATGACAGTAAAGCAGCCATTGGCTCGCACTCTCTACTATCATCATGACAACAACCTCTGTGACCAACTATCATCTCCAGTGTCTCCAGTATGTGTGCTGTTTGTTTCTTGTTGCACATGACAACATTTCATTTGTGTGTGATGCCATCCTTTCAAGCGTTCGCTGACGCAACACTTGTGTTTACAATGAACGCTGCAGCCTGCATCGACACATAGCAAACTTTTTTCAGAGAGTTGACTTGGATAATATTCAAGCTCTCATTTCCCACATTTTGGTACAAACAACAACCAAACAGACAAGTGTTTTCCAGTTAGGCAATGCAGTGCAGAATTGCTCAGGGGCCATTTTAAACACTTGAAAGGAATAATTTAAGCATCGCATTTTTAATTAGCTCATGCATTTTATGGAAAGAAAAATTGGAAGGTGAAAAACACTGTTAGTATAGTTGTTTAAACCATAATAGGCTTATTTCAGAAAAAGAAATAAGCTTTTGAAAAATGCCTCTTGTGTCATAAGCAGCTTTTCTTATGTATAAGAAATGCAGCATAAAGTTTCCATCTCCTTATGATTTTCCTTTTGAAATAGTTTTAGATGATTAAATGGCAAGTTTGCATGCAATTACAACACAGAAACTTGAGCTAAAAATTAAAAGTAATTTTTCCTGTTCATTCAACCTCAACTGTTTTTTTTAAATAAATGATTGATAGAATGTCAAAAAATGGTGACAAATTGCTATAATGCTATAATGAAATGGCTTGTTTTGTCCAACAAATGGTCCTAAATCTAAATATATTGATTTTACAATGAAATAATAACAGAGAAAAGCAGCAAATCTGTTTATTTCAGAATTGGGAACTGGTGAATGTTTGACATTTGCTTAAAAAATTATTTTCACTGATTATCAAAAATTAGCTAGCTACAAATACTTAATTATTTCAACATTTTGTCCTTTGTGCACTAGTTAAATAGCTAATAATTCACTTGGCTCGGCTTAACTTTTAACTGGTCATGAAGCAGTCTAAAATTAATACTGACACCTCACCTCTACAGCAAATGAGACCATTAGCAAGAAGACTGGAGATTACCATCCTTACTTCTATAATGCCTTTGCCCAGTCTGCTCAGTCAGCGAAAATGTTACAACACAATTCACGGCACACAGAGTGGAAGAGATGATTCGTTGTGTACAAGCATGATCACTCAGCTGCTCTATTTTTTACCATCTATTGTTGGAAGCAGGATTAAATGTTTCTTTAGATAATTATAATATTTTGTGTTTACAGCTGAACTGGTATTGTGAAATAAGCTGCGTGTTTCTTTCATTTTCTTCCAAAACAAATGTTCGTGCTAGACGAGATCTGTACGACACTAAGCAGTACCGCTTTTGTCCACACAAGCTGCTACAACCAACAGAAAATGAAAGTTTCTCAGAAGGGCTTTAAAAGAAGTAAAACAGCACCGTGACACAACATTGAGCATACTGTCGCTAACATTGTAACACTGTGTAAGGTATCAATTAATAACAAGCAAACAAGGTTTACTTCTTCTATCACATTCCCACAATGTTCTTCAACTGAAGCAAATAAAATGTCACATAGAGGGGATGGATAATCTTTGTAGAATGACAAACTAAACCTTCACACTCTGACTGGGCTCATGGGTTTGTTGCTGAGCCTGTGGGAATGTGCGGTACATTGATGTTTCTAATGAAGAGCGCTGAGCTCCATTGATCCACTGGGGATGAGAGTGAGCTGTCAAAAGCTATCAGGCAAGTCAAAGACCCACTTTTAGCCCTGTGCAGCTGAAGTAAGCACGATACCGCTGGGGCGCAAGGGAGAGTAGCTAAACCTTGCAAGGCAAATAGAGACGAGGCAGATACAACTTTGATGCCCTCACAGGGTTAAAAGGTTTATTTGGTCAATAAAGACATATGGCACCACCAACAACAAGTCTGTGTCAGACACTAAAGCAGTGTTTACTCATGGCTTCAGGTCTATTTGGTGTAATTAGTTTTCTAAAAACAGCCTTCTCTTCCTTTTTTCAGAAAAAAAAATCCACTGAATCTGTGCATGCAGATTGGGGCATGTGGGATTTTAAGTATGAAATTTGGAAACAGTCCAAAAAATGGCATCTTTGAATGTTTTCTTTTGTTTAAAAACAGTCCAAAACCCAAAGATGACCAGTTCATAACAATATATGATAAATAAAACTGCTAGCCTCCCATTTCAGAAGCTGAAACAAGAGAACATATTGCATTTTTTCCTCAGTCTTGCTTGACAAATGACTTGAAATGAGCAGCCTAATCACTGATCAAAGTAGTTACCAGTGCTTTAAAATGTACACCAGCATGAAACCGCAGGGCCAGTTATCAAAGCTTCAGTTCGACTTGCACAATGGTATTTATCATTTCTTAGTTTCTGGGATGTAGTAGTACAATATAAATATATAGTACATATAGTACAAGCTACTGAAAACACAAATCATTGCACATACACTACATGCATGTGCAGGATTAAACTGGATTAAAACCAAGCACAGATGTGAATGCAGTTGGAGCTTCTACACTGTACAGGAGCTGTGACATGTGAGCTGCATTATAAAGACCACACAGTGCAGTGAGGAAACATGCAACTAGGTTTGGTCTAAATGAAAATACAGTATGAGAATTAAACCACATACCTCTGTCATTTATACATGCACTGCATGTATAATGGACAAAACCGCATCTTACTGCAATTATAATGCTTATGTGCCAAACAGTAAAAACGCTTTGAACTAAACATCTTCGTGAAAATCCCACTAACGCAGAAATTCACCCTTTATCGTACAAGATTTGGCTCCACTGATACATTAGTGAAGGGTTTGGTTTTTTTTTAATTTAAATCTTAGGTTCTTCAGCATTTACTTTCAGTTTGTTTTACCCTCAGAAATATAAATTAAGTGAACAATAATATGGGAAAAATCTATCTACAGTATAACCCTGTACAGTTCAACAGCACTTTAACATTACAGTGCATAAATGACCACAAAGTTAAGATTCCACCTCTGGAAAACAGATTATAAACTCCGAGAATGAAGGATTTACTGCATAACTGTTGTATTTCTGGCATTCGTTTCAAACAAGTACAACAAAAATAAGTGGCAGCTGGGTGTACATCTTAAATTCTGGATGTATTAACAATAAAAATAAATATGTTTCAATATACCATCATTTAAAATTATCTGTTTGAGGCTCCCACTTGTATGTCAACTAACAGTTTGGGTCATGATCTTTTTTGGAGGGAAAAAACAAATTTCCATCTGTCAGATATGGAAGATTAAAACTATTAAAACTATTTTGCAGACCGGACTTCATGCAGAGCTACAGTTGTGTTATGACTCCTGTGTCACCTGGACTATACCATACACAGCAGCGGAAGTTTTGCAGCCCTTCATGATCTGGTGCTGTGTAATTTTGCTCCACAGCTGATTGCATGCATGCAAGCACACACATATCTAACACTGAGAAAAAAGAGATATACGTCAGACTTGCTCAAATATCCCAAAGGGGCATATCATGCAAAACACTTCATCTGTCTCAATCAGTCTTTGACGCGGCATCCACAACAGTGATAGACACATGCAATTACATCGAACTTTTGACACGCCTGCTAATACTGCACATGGTGCTGGTCACTTTTAATCAGTCAGTGTTGCAACTGGAGAATAATCTGTCAAGCCTGTGATGTCACAGGCTGGCGAAAAGGAGAGCAAATCTCCCGCTTTGCATGAACTTAAGAAAGATTATAGAACGACAAAAATGCAATGCGTCAGTCAAGCTGCTTCCATCACAGCCTGTGGTTAACCCATCCATGCGCTCTGCCTGAAGCATGTGAGGGCTAAAAGTTGCAGCTGCATGCAAATATTTCAACATGAATATAGGTCTGTCATATGTAAAGTGTTGAGATTAGCTATTCTTATCTGTGTGACATTTAATTGCTGGGAACCAGAAATGAGCAAAAATGGGGTTGTGAAGTCAGCATCATAGTGGCGATGATGACATATGTGAGAACACATTAGGTGTCAGAAAGTGTGTGTAAAGGTAGCCTATGTGGAGGGCACTGAACAGGAAACTCTGAGAAGTGGTGGGAGGTATCAGTGCATTTTGGTTCTAGGTGGTCCTCCCTTGTGACAGCGTATAGACTACGTGTGGTTAAGATGTGGAAAATTAGGTTGTTTTGGAAAATGAAGACTGCTTGTATACAACATCTGAAAAAGCATGACCTATTTGTGGAGGCAAGATTTGCTGTGTGGTGCAAAATATTAGGCAGCAATGGACCACAACTTTTTTTGCACAAACTTCACAGTAGGTGGAAGCACTATTATGTATTTTAATTCTATCTTCTAATGAAGTAGTCCAAAATGCATTTTTTTTTTCAAAGCATAAGCAATTTACAGAAATGTACAAAATAATGATAATTTGGTAAAAGCATCAAAGCCATAAGATATCTTACATTATTGTAGTCTTATTAATTTTGACAAGAGGTGCTTAGTTAACAGTGGAAGTTATGAGTGCGAGTAACAATAAAGTGTATGGAGGGTAATAATATGATGTGACCTGAAAAACTTTAAAAGTTAAAATATACGTCACAGTCCAACGATTACGGTTATAATGGCTCATTGTTAATGCAGTGGCCCTAATGCCACAGTAGATTAAAATACCGATGTGAACGAACAACAAAAACGCTTTTCCGTGCATTAAAATATTTCCTGGAAAGATTTGATCTTTCACAGCAGAAATATTTCCTTGCTAAAACATTCCAGCAGATATCTAATCTTTGCATTCGAGAGACAAAACATCACTCACCTTGAAGCGAAGTGATGACAGCTCAGTTGTGTATTTGGAGTGAAGTGCAGATAGAGAGAGAGAGAGAGAGAGCGAGCAGAGTTTGCGTCTTTTCTCGTGGAGAGAACTACAGAAATATATTGATGACCACTAAATTCAAGTAACGGAAGCACAGAGAACTCCGCCGTGCACTTTAGCAAATCAACAGTCATAACATAAGCACTAAGTTGCCTGGTGCAGCCCACGGTGATACATCCTCCTAGCGCTTTAAGTGGATAAAACATTGCTTTAGCTGTGTGGCTTTGGTAGTGTATGATTGGCTACACTCACCCAATATGATTTTACAATGAACCAATCAGATTGCAGAAACGGCGTGGGCACATTTTATCCCTCCGCATCGCCCGGTCCCTAATGCTAATTGTAAGAGAGTAATAACGCCCGGCGGTACTACGCTGTATTAAAAAACAAGCAAACCTTCCGCCTATAGGGCGTTACGTTCCGAGCAATGATTTATGGGAGCTGTAGTCCATTTAATAGACAGCGTCTGTTGCTGTGAATGACACAGACGTCGCTCTAAAACTACATCTCCGACATTTTTAACAGGACGAGCCCTGCTTGCATCAGCGCGTGGACGGTACTCACTGGCAAACTTTGTACCCGCAGCTACCTGTCTTGTCATAAAGTGGTATTACTGCCACTGTCAAAGCCAGTTATCAGTCCCGACATAGTGGAGGTGCAACCAACGGCCAGATGAAGCTCTTCGTAAGTGAAGGCAACCCGCATTGCCTGAAGGTGTTAGCTGCTTTAGAAGTGACTGGAGTTCAGTGTGAGGTTCAGTATGTCAACCACGAAGGTAAGAAAGCATGGTTAGCTTAACATTAGACCGTCAGGCGGTCTGTAAAAGAGACTCATAACAACAAACGTTTGCTGAAAGCGGTTATACCTGATAATTGAATGTGTATTTGTCAAGTTTGAGGTTAGTTTGTGTTGTAACCGACGGTTGGGACAATGGACTAGAACGCCAAGTTAACTTAACGTTAGCTGCTGTCCTGTTTGAATGACAGCTGCCTGTCAGTGTCAGTAAGTTACTGATGAATGGAGTAAACAGTCCACCTGTATCTGCACCTGAGAAGCGGCTAGAAAACTCTCTTACTCTAACGTTACATTACTGCATTGTTTGTCTTGTTTTAGTTTTTGTTTGTGGCTTTACGTCGTCTTTGTTTAACAGTACATAGTTTCAGGTGTGAGGCTTCTACATGTCCACTAAACCTCACTGAAGCTAATTTTAAAATCTCACGTCTGGAATAATCCAGGCATACTGTCATTTGGGTTACACTGTAAAGTTGCGGGGCCGTGGGAATCAGTAGCAGTCAAATATGTTGTGATATTTCTTGTTATACCACATTTTTCAAAAGTGATAGTGTTCCTGGAATTAAGACAAATTCGATTTTGCACAAAGACCTACAGTATGCGGCTCTTCCTGCTGGACAAGTGTGACCGCAACCAAAAAATCTTGATTAAGGCTAGATAACCATTTTTTTTATTGAATGATTGGAGGCAATTAATGATTATGGTAGGCAGTTAATGTTAATATGTCTGACTCACAACTACAAAATATGTCCAGATGAAAGGTTGTTTTCAAGACAAGTAGTCCTCCCAAAGCAAAGTTCAACAATGAGTTTAACATGGTGTATTGCTTTGCATTGAGTCCTTTTTAACACAGAATATGGTTGAATTTAATAGGCTGGATGTGACATTACTCCTCAAACTGTGATTTGGGGTATTTCTTACCAGAAGCATTGTCTTGTCAAACATTATCTAGATGCTGCTGTGCAAAGGAACTAGGTTGTAAGTAAATGGTAATACACTCCAGCTTCAGGCTGATGGTTTGTCTTAGACATGAGAGAGAGACTTCACTGTTAGATCCAGATGTGTGCTAGTCACCCTTGGAAGCTGGATCTCACAAATGAATTTCCAGGACCATCTGGCTTACAGCAACAGTGAATGAATCAAGAGGACTATACTCCGAAATGTAATATAAAACAGCATTGGAAGGGTGGAAATATGCTGGGTAATAAAAGTGACGGTGTAACCCTTTATGGTTTTTGTTATCCACTCATCGATTGATTTATTTCTGTCAAATATATTGCACACTTATTAAGGTCAGTGCTATAATAAAGGTTTTAAGTTGTTCCTGCTGTTTGAATCCCAGAGCCACCACATTAAATTATATTAACAAAGTCAAGGGAGTAGTAATAATCCATTATTAAAATCCCCTCACGTGGTGATCTGCTTTGAGTTCTGATTGATTCCAGAGTAAGGAAAAAATCCTTAAATCCTTGACCTTCCACATGACCTTTGTATTATTATAGACCATTTTAGTAACGTAACTGACAAGTATTCAGACTGAGAATTTCATCGAAGGATTATCTTTGAAACATTAGTGGAGTCTTGCGTTGGTAGTCCTTCTTGAAGATGCAGCTTTGTGTTGTAAAGTGCTGAAATGAATTAGATCCAGTGGACGTAGCTTTCATTCTTCCCTCTCTCTAAAAACTGGGCCATTATTAAAAAGGATTTACAGTTTGAAAAAACATGTTTTATAACCAGGTAAACAATCTTATCTAACTAGTTGAGAACCAGGTTCGTCAGCATAACTGTTTTGTTTGCTGCTGTTTTCTGAACAAACATTTTGCTCTTTCTTTGTTATTTATTTGTTTACTTATTTTTTATTTTTTCTATTTATTTATTTTTGTCAGAGAAAGTGGTGCCCTTCCTTAGCCGTCCAGCCTTGCCAGCCCTGCTCCTGCCCAGTGGAGAGCACCTTTTCAGCTCCAATGCCATCTGCCGGTCAGTAGGCTGTAATCCTTCCTGCTTGTCTTTTATAAATGCCAATGTATTGCATGAATGCGGAGACTATTATTGCTTCTGTATAACTTTTCAGATATCAAAAATCTAAAGGGCCATCAACAACAATAGGCCTATATATTTTTAGGTATCTCAGTCAGTATCTAGTCATGCAGATAACTTTGGCTGTAACTTCTCAAGTTTTAATGCTGTGAAAAGTACATTTTTCCTCCATTATGTTTAAGCGGCAAGAAAGAAAGTTGGGATGCTGTGTAGTGTGAAATATAAGTAAAAACAGAGTGCAGTGATTTGCAAACAACATTTTTTT
>JAQLOL010000012.1:11467900-11496751 GCA_029783665.1 Naso thynnoides
TATATAAAATCATGTGTCTCACAAAGTTGTGAACCTCGCCCCATCCTTGCTTGTGAATGTCTGAGTCATTCATCCTTAATCATTATACTACTACCTGGTACCAATGAACCTGTTATTCAGTGGAATGTTCTAAGCTGAGACCTGCAAGACAAAGCAGCTTGTAGGCTCTGTGAGGTATCTTCAGGTTCAGCTAACCTCATCTGGAGCAGATTACGTTTGGGATAACAGATCAAGGCCTATAAAAGAACTGCCTGCTGATGAATCAGTTCTCTTGGAATTTGTAGAAGATCATGTGGGATCTTCTGTGCACAGATTGTGAAAACATCATTAGGAGGGCAAGAGTGTTCAGAGACCAACAAAGTCAATTCCCTGACAATTTTTTATACGAGATAAGACTCTCTAAGGAAATTACTTATCTGTGTCAGCTTCCTGAGTAATAAATTGCCAGGGATTTAGTGAAGTGAAGTACACACAGAAGCAGTCGCAAGGTTTAAGTTGGATCAAGACCAAATCTGTTGATCCCGAGTAACGCCGCGGGGTTGTCCGACGACAACATGACATTGTGTTTCAGATTGTTTATTTTGTCCAAACAGCCCAAAACACAATGACTCCATTTTTATTATCATAGATGATACAAAAAAGCAGTAAATCCTCACATGTAAGAGGATAAAACCGGCAATTCTTTTTACTTATTTATTTGAAAAATGACTGAAACAATTAATTGATTATCAAAATAGTTTCCATTAATGTTCTATTGATTGATTAATTGATTATTCGACTAATCATTGCAGCTCTAACCTCATCTGTGGGAGACATCAAATATGTGTCAACAGTGTTGTCTTTTTGTTTTCTCTTTTTCTGTGTGTCTCATGCTGCTGTATGAAATGCCTGTAAATTGACTGTGTTTGCAACTTTGAGTCTGTTGCCCAAGACAAATTTCCCTCAGTGAAAAATTAAAAAAATCTTATTGCCACATCAGGGGAAATTTCTTTTGAAAGCAAGTAGGCTACAATTATTTGACAGTACTTTCCTCTGGTCACCTTTTATTTGTTGATTTTTTTTTTTAACACCTTAGATATCTGTTTGATGTAAGTGGACAAGACTCCAGTGAACTTTGCAATCAGTGGCTTGAATGGGAGGCCAAAGATCTTCAGGTAAGCTCTCCATAAAAATGGACCTTTTAGTTTGTTGGTGATCTGTTGCACAAAACACAAAACCTCTGTGGGATACAAACTCTAGCCAAGTGGACACGGAAACATGCAGCTAAATGATTAAAACTGATGCCCTTTGAAGAACAATGTACAGAGGAAATCTATCAGCATGCTCTTTAGGGTTTATTTCAGTTAACTGTTTACTTAGGCATCTTTGGTTTATCTGCTTGATCTAATGTCATTCAGTCAGTGCTAATTATTCTCTGTTTTGTCTTTTTCATGCAGCCTGCACTGCTACAGGCCCTTCACATGGCAGTGCTGCAGGGAAAAGGATCAGAGGTGTCAAGCATCCTCCAGGGGCCCCTGAACTACTTGGACCAAAGCTTGAGCAAGGGGAACACACCGTATTTAACCGGGGTACAGCAACAACATCTCATGTTTAACTGCTGCACATACTAACTCAAGCAAGGCCTTTTCACTCTATATATTATGTGATCGAGTCAAAAGTTCATGATAGAAGCTCAGCTGAACTTAACTGAGTATCTTCTCTCTGCCACATCAGGCTCCTCCGGCAACATTTTTCTTTCTTCTTTTTTTTTCAGCTGCTGATGCTGAGCTAGTGATGCATTTTTAAGTTAAATGATTTATCTGGGGAAGAGGTCCCTTATGTTGCAGATGTGCCTCTGTATGTGTGTGTGTGTAGGGGTGTGTAGGGGTGGTGGGGAATCAGTTATCTGTGCTATTTGCAGCCCCTGTGGCAACAAGTCATCTGCGACTGTCATATATTTCATGTGTACAGAAATATGTTTTGTTCAGTCTCTTGGTGATTAGCATGGCTTGGAGGAACACTGTGTAAAGCTAAAGAAAAACTATGGTGAGCAAACTCAGCAAGAAGTATACATAATTCAGTATTTGAGCACACAGATAGACCTGTCAGGATAATTCCTATATCGCCTTATTGCGCGATAATCAAGTCTGAACTCGCTAATTTTGTAGATGGCAATATACGCTCATTGTGTTTACATGAGCGATTGTTTATGTAAAATGTCACCAACGTTTAAGCCCATCAGCGCACTCGCGCCTGTTCCTCTTCTCTCTGCCCTTCCTTGTCTCAGGCTGCTCTGTATCAAAGCGACTTCTTTTCTCACACACACACACACACACACACGCACGCACACACACAGGCCACTTGCCACACCTCCCGGACACAGATGTTATAAGGCCAACCACAGCGCACAGCAACAGTGAAACAGGGGTAAACAGCATGTTACCCACTGTTTTTTTGGTTGGTTGGTTGGTTGTTGTTGGTTTTTTGTTTTTTTGGTTTTTGGGGTGTTTTTTGATGACTGCGTGATTCCAGCCAGAAAGTTTGGTACATGTAGCTACCTAATGTTTCTTAAATAGATTAATCATCAGTCTCCAAAACGAACTCCCATGTTGGTTTCAAGTTGAACGAGAAAGCAGAGCCCTGTACTGTGGACCGGTGACAGCTGGCTATTGGCAATGCCTTTACCCATCAATGTAAATACAAACATGAGAGCACAGAATGCAAACGCTCACAAATAGCTCTACCCGCTTTATAGCCAAAGAGAATCAGTGGAAAAGTCAGCATTCAGAGAAATGCTGCAAATGTCTGATAAGCTCTACGAATTGCCCCCCCAAAAAAACATTTATTTCCCAGAGAGAGAGAGATATTTGATGTCTTTTAAATCAGTTACTTTAACTATTATTACTATTATATTATCATTTTACAGTAAGTGGTATGAATGGTCTGAAAGTGACGATAAGAAAGCAATAATATCTTTAATTGCAATAATGTCTGAGACAATATATCTCCCACCAAATTAGTTATTGTGACACACAAAACAGTCTTTCTGAAAGTAGTCTTCCACGTGTCGTTATTGTTTTTCTACATATGGAGAGTTACAGTGGATTAGGTTGATTCTTCTTTTGCATTGTTTAGGGTTTTCAAAAAGACAAGTGTAGCATGTATGTCGTAGATGCGATGATATTAAAGGAAACACAGCAAATTTAGGAATAGTGCTTGTTAATTGCTTAAAAAACTGTTCATTACTGTGTTGTGTTTCAGGAAGCTGTGTCAGTGGCTGATGTTGTTTTGTTGGCTGCGCTGTACCCAGTTTTATCTGAATCCTCACTAGCACTGGGTAAGTACTAATAAACTCTCATATTCTTTGTAACTGGCTGTGCGTAAATTGTCCTTCCTTTTAAATTCAAATATCTCACTGTCTTCCGTACATAAAATTCAATTCAGGTTCTTTTATTCCTTTACTCACCTTCCTCCTTTATTTTATTTTCAAAGGTTTTAAGTCCAGTTTTTTGTCCTCTAGCATAGCTTATTGTATCTCTTTCCTTATCAGATGAACACAAGTCTGTGAAGACTTGGTTTGACCGTGGGGCTGCTTTGCACAGTTTCCAGTCTGCTGCTCAGAAAGTGCTGCAGGGAAAAGGCCTGCAGGGCATGAAGAGCTACATGCAGAAGCAGCCTGCCCCTCAGAGCAGCCAATGCAGAGACACACAGCCATGCAACAGCAACCCTGCTGAGGTATCAGCCTGATCATTAGGATAACTATTAGACTTGAAGCTTTCCTACTGAATAAAAAGCATTCAGAGGTGCGTCAGTGCCAAGCTACACTTGTGCTAATGCCTCAGGAAACATGTTACCCTATTCGAGGTTTCCAAGAAAATGCAATGACTTTTTTTTATTTACTTTAAAATGTAAATACAATAACACAAACACCATTTTGTGAGGCACATGTATTGGCACACTCAGTGTTTCTCACATTTTTTTGTCAGATCTTCACTCACTCCCTGTCAGAGGAAGTTTCAATGTTTGTATCTCAGATTGCTAAATGCTTTAGCTTTGAGGTTAGAGGTCAAAAGGTCAGTTTAAAAAGGGTTCCAAACTTAACACTGAACAGTTAATCCTATTTTTGGTGACTATGCCACCTTAATTTTTAGAATTTCTTTTTTTTGCTTTTTTGACGAGTAGTTTGTACATTTGTGCACAGACTGCAAGACCCTTTCCTGCTCTTTGCTTGTAAAAATTGTGTTGAAATTGAGCAAGTTAAATATGAATTGCTAATGCAAAAGCTAATCTTATCATCTCGCTGGTCCCTCAGTTGTAGTACACTTTTATTTCATTGATTGATATTTCCAAGCTTGGACAGCAGGTCTTGGAAAAACTCTTGGAATTTTTGTTTATAGTAATATAATATTTTTAAAAATCAAATTAAATCAAACAGGACAATTGAAATATGAAAATGTTATTGTGGAAAGTCCTAACCTGATGATTCTGTATATCTAAACATTCAGAGTGAGGAAGGTGAGCGTGTGGTTTCAGAAGAGGAGATGGAAGCAGCTGCTCTCACATGGAGCAAAGGTTTGAATGCCAGCTCATTTGCTTCAGACAGTCAACACCCCATGTAAGTACCAGCAATTAAAAATGCAGTTTCCCTTTTAAGACATTTAGCACATAGTAAGGGTGATTTGCAGTGAGTCGGTATCTTGCAGTTTAGGACGTATGTCATGTTTTTGTCACATCATCATCTGGTGAAACAGTCTCACAAAACTCAAATGTCCTCCAGCAACCTTCCTGTGCAGTAAAGTTAAACTTCTGAAAAGTGTATTTGTCATGTGATCACCCAACAACAGAAGAGTGGAGTGAGTGAGCTTCAGTGTGTAGAAAGTTGATTGTGAGGAAGTAGACTCCTAAAGAGTTGTGAAATAGGCAAGTTAAACCCAGATCTGTTTGTTCTTTTGTTTTTTTCAGTTTGCCACAGGAGGGCAAGCGAAACCTGCTTGTGACCAGCGCCTTGCCTTATGTCAACAACGTTCCCCACCTGGGCAACATCATCGGCTGTGTTCTCAGCGCTGACGTCTTCTGCAGGTAGGACTTTAATCTCGTAACTCCTTTTTTCTGTTGACATAGGTTGCATTAAAATTCTGCCATTCATGGACAAAACTTACACATTCTTAAGAACACTTATATGAGAGCATAAACAACATGTAATGTTGCCTCATATATATAGTATAGGTATAGATATAGTATAGAGTATAGGTACATGACCATCCTGATCTTTCTCCCTTACTCACCCTCACTGTTATTCACCATGTAACTCCTTAGCATCATCTCTCTTTCACTATTTCTTTTTTCATCTCCTTACCTGTCTCCCTCTCTTTCATACCTCTGACTCTGAGTGTCTCTCATGTCTCTATGTCCTGGCTCCATGTGTCTCCTCCTCTCAGGTACGGCCGTCTGCGAGGCTGGAATTTGCTGTTCGTGTGTGGCACAGACGAGTACGGCACAGCCACAGAGAACAAGGCCAGAGAGGAGGGTCTGACGCCGCAGCAGATCTGCGACAAGTACCATGCCGTTCACGCCAGCATCTACAAGTGGTTCCAGATTAGCTTCGACTTTTTTGGCAGAACCACCACCGAGAAGCAGACGGAGTAAGTGATGGAAGTGGAGATGACTGAGCTTCACAGCCCTGGTTCTTTCCTTGGTTCTATATGGTTCTGGCACAGCTTGACTTTCCTATGAAAGGGCACGTTTTCATACTATTACTGAACAATTACGCAACATAGGATTACCATAATCCTGCAATAGATACCGGTGTGGATGTCTGGCCTCTGAAGAGTGAATTCTACTCTACTTAATCTCAGATTACTGAACATGATTGTATAATGTATGTTATTGCTTATACTTCCAAGGGTTTCCAAATAAGACAAGAAATCCTATTAGAAAATATTGGTTTGAATTCTTAGCTTAGGCTGTGTTGTGTCTGGAGCCACAGTTCTCATGTGCAACACACATGTTGGCCAGGCTGAGGATTGTGTGTAACACATCATGAAAGAAACAGTCTCACTTTTCACTTTTTAAATTTTTTTATTTTTTTGGTAACCAAGGTCTGGAGGAGAAACTATTCAAAGTTATGGATTGTCGCTCCCTGGAATTACTGAAACAATTAAATCAGTTTGTGTATGTGTGACTTCTTCTCAGGATGTGAATGAATAAGTGTCAGATGTCTTTTTGTTTGGGGTTTACCTACTTACAAAAGAAATGTGATACAAAACAGACAGTTTCCTTCAGTCAAGAGGAGAGTTTAATTCTTGAGGTTGTACATAGGAAAGGATTACAAAGATAAAACTGCTTTGTTTGGGGTCTTTGCTTTGAGAGTACAACATAAAAGGCATCAAACACCATTCACCAGAACTGTGTGCTTTGAAAGATGAAATCGGCCCACAGATTAAAGACTTTTGACTTGATTCATAAAAAATGCTTTGGATGTTCGGTCTTACATTTTAGATTTACTGTCCGCCACCATTGATTACAATCAGCTTTGTTTTGTACTTGAGGTTTTTCCTTAAAAATCCATAACAAAACACTCCCCTCTTCATCTTCTTATCTAATATTCTGCTCTGTCCAAAAGGTTTACACCATTTTCTCGCTAACAGGGAAAAGCATTATTAAGATGATATGTAGAACAAAAACTGGGTCAAATTTTATGAAGTATTACTTCTCACATAACACAGACAGCAGTGTGTTTGTACACATTCAACTCCAGTCAAAAGACAGACATTTTTCCTCTTGCATCCCAGGCACAACCCCCAAACTCTTTCCACCATCCTTGTCCTTTTGTTTTCCTTTCAGGATAGCCCAGGACATTTTCTGGCGACTCCACAAGCATGGCTTCCTTATAGAGGACACGGTGGAGCAACTGCGTTGTGAAAACTGCCAGCGCTTCCTTGCCGACCGCTTCGTTGAAGGTACCTGTCCGTTTTGCAGCTACGCAGAAGCTCGAGGTGACCAGTGTGACAAGTGCGGGCGGCTCATCAACGCTGTCGAGCTCAGGGTGAGTTAAAAGGAGTATGTTGATGATAAGAGGCAAGAGAAGGATGAAGATAAATCTATGCCGATTATTGCTACTAACTGATGGAGAATGATGACTAGCAAATGCCATTTGGGGGTCATGCTATTTGTTTTCTTATTTCTGTCTGACCTTTTTTCAATTGTGCACTGCCTTTTATCACCTTATCTGCCTTTACATCAGTTTATGAGTGACTTTCTGGAGAGGACTAGACAAGTATTCTTTTTAAGGTCATGGTCAATGATGCCAGCTGCACTCACTTTCATAATGCATCATTTACTAAAGTAGCAGAACATGTATGGTCTTTATGGGCCACTGCTGAAGATATCTGAGCCTCTTACTTTATGCATTTTCCACTTTTTGCAGAACTGCAGATCTAAAATACAGACCTTCTCTTTTAATCTGGCTGACTCTGCAACCTTTTATTTACTGTTAATGTAGCATTTTTGCTTCACTGGAAGTTTTGAAAGTGTTTCTGCTTTCATAGATGAAAAATACTTCTCTAAATTGCAGTTTCAGGCAAAAATCAGGTTGCATTTAGCCTAACCGCTGTTGATCATTGTTGATGGCTGTCACCTCCAGGAGCCTCAGTGTAAGATCTGCAAACAGACTCCAGTCATCCGCTCCTCCAAGCATCTTTTCCTGGACCTGCCAAAGGTATATGCTCCTCACACTGCATTGTATTGACTCGGGTTGTCCATTCTGCAGTTGTTCACAGGGATTGAGATGAGTGAAACCGTGAGGTATACTATAGAATTCAAAGTCAAACAGCTTGTGGAAGTCAACTATCCCTTTTTTTATTTTGTTATATTAACTTTTTTATTCTGTCTAGAGCTGTGGTTTAAAATGAAGATATTTGGTTGTTTTTTGGCAGTGTTTTTATACTCCCTCTTTCTCTCATGCAGCTTGAGACTCAGTTGGAGGAGTGGCTGGACAAGTCAACCGGCACAGGAGACTGGACAACAAATGCCAAACAGATCACTCGCTCCTGGCTGAGAGATGGACTCAAGCCTCGCTGCATCACCAGGGACCTGGAGTGGGGAACACCAGTACCTCATCATGACTTTAAAGATAAGGTCTGCTTTTGTTCCCCAGAGTTAAAAACAACTTTTTTTTCTCTTTTTTTTTTTTTACATAAAAGCCTTGCTATTTGATAGCTTTTGTTGGTTTAGAGTTTTATTATACAGTAGAAAAGGTGCACACACTACTTTTTGTTCTTTTTTGTAAAGACCAATAAAGCCCCACTGTTGAACTAAATTATCTGCTGGGACAAAAATGAATGCAAACATTTAATATGTAAGGTCGGGTTCCTGATTAATCATTGAAAATGACATGTGCACTTCATTAACTGTGTTTCAGTGCTGCAGAGACTGATGAAACTGCAGTGCTCTCTATTAGTGCTCTTGTGCATCACTTTGAGGACTGGCATGTCTAAACATGTTTAAACACCTCTGTTATTGTAATCATAGTTCACATACTGGTCATTTCTTCAACAACAACAAGAAATGAGGAAAGGGCATTCTTTGTCCCTCATGACTTGCTATCTCTGCAGGTGTTCTATGTGTGGTTTGATGCCCCCATTGGTTATCTGTCCATTACTGCCAACTACACCAACAAGTGGGAAAAGTGGTGGAAGAATCCTCATCAGGTAGCCCACCCCAACATACACGTTGTTAGAGTTTATGAGCCAAGCAGACCGCTGATGCACAAGCTTGGCACAGATTTTTGTCCTTCTTACAACACAAAATGGTTCTGATTGCTTTTTTTATTGCCCCATCTGATCTAGTGCACCCTCCATTAGAACACAGTGTAATTCCTAGCCCCATATAACCCTAATGTGAAACAGATGTAGACTTCTGCCATTTTCACACAGAGATTCAGCAATCGTTTCATAAAGACAACCCATCATTACAACGGCACTGAACGAAACATTGCCGACATAATGCTGCCACAGTGGGTGATATTTAGAACGCATGAGGGCGTTCTACAAGCAAAAGGTGTCTAAAAGATGTTTTAGTTTGCTGCAGGATAGCTGCTAACTTCTTTTTTGAGTTAGCTGCTAGCTGCTTTTTGAATCTTACAGTAGTGGGTCGCACACACAACATGTCATACGAACTTCACGCCCCTATTGTCCCCTCCTGCCAGTCAAACCTTTTACACTGATGACCATTCGGCTCTGTTACTGCCTCTACTGCCGGCTGAAATACAACAAGGCAGAACGCAGAAACAATAAGACAAAACACGCCGTAGAATGTGGGGATACCATTATAGCTCCACTTTAATAGAGACCTCCCCTTGAGTTTAAAGTCTCAGTGTAATGGGTCTACAGTAAGTTTTTCATGGGTTGTTTGTAATGTTGTCATCAGCTTTAATAAAAAAAGGGAGGTTTTTGACCTTTCTGTGCGCACATATGAGAAGATACTTTATGCTTTTACGTCACACAGCTTCCCACATTTAATAACAAGCATTGTGTTGGAAGTTCATTTACATGTGGACTTCATTTGTACTTAAAAAAAAAAAAAGACTTTTAAACCCTATAGGTAAAAAAGCAAACATATTTACTTCACTGTCACTGACTCATCTCCCCAGGATTGAGCTCCTGGTGTGTGTGTGTGTGGGGGGGGGATGTGTGGGAGTGTGTGAGAGAAATAGAGTGATGTCCTGTATTTGCTCAGTGAGTGAGAGAGATGGGGGTTGGGGAGAGCTGATAAGCCCTCTTTGAACTGGATGATCTCATGGTGACCTAATATGATGTCATTCTCACAGTGCTGTGTTGTGTCTCTGCCACCAGGTGGAGCTGTACAACTTCATGGCCAAAGACAATGTGCCATTCCACAGTGTGGTGTTTCCCTGCTCCCTACTGGGAGCTCAGGACAACTACACTCTGGTCAACCACCTTGTTGCCACTGGTAAGATGAACTGATTTCACAAGTTGGTTGTTTCTGTTATAGTATTGAACTATATGGAGATCAAAATAGACATGTGTTGAAAATCCTGTAATGACACTTTCTCTCTGTTTGGCAGTTATGCCACATGGACCTCATGATTGATCACATTTACACAGTTAATTAAGGTTTAGTTGCGAAAACTTTTGCTGCAATGTCCCCACAGAGTATCTGAATTACGAGGACACTAAGTTCTCCAAGAGCCGAGGCGTGGGTGTGTTTGGAGACATGGCCAAGGACACAGGTATTCCATCTGATGTGTGGCGGTTCTACCTCCTGTATGTGCGCCCAGAGGGACAGGATTCAGCCTTCTCCTGGGCTGACATGGCGGTGAAAAACAACTCCGAGCTGCTCAACAACTTGGGCAACTTCATCAACAGGTGGGTAACGGTCGCATGTTTTCAACTGAATTCCTGCTCTCTATATGTGGTTAGCATGTGAACCAAAAAAGGGGCATTCCACCTCAATTTGCTCACATTTTGTACAAAATAAGTTACGCTCAAAAGTAAATATGCAGCAAAACTATCATCCCGTCTAATTAACCACAAAGTTTTCAGATTGTTGTACTCATTTAAAAAAAAAAAAAGTCTCTTAGAGCAGTAACTATTACAAGAGGCTCACCCTAGTTTTCTGAATTTGTTTGGGATGGCGTAATTTAGCCCCAATTACATCGCCTCGAATGATTTTAAAAGATCATGGTTAAATCCCACATCAAAGATTTTTCACAGCAGCTTTTTTTTAAGTACCTTGATCTTCAAAATTGGTCTCGGGCAGCAGTGTTAATGCCTAATTGGTTCAAAAATATCTTGCAGATTGCATCCAGCCTAAGGTGTTGGAGGTAGAAAGTATTCTGCTGCAGAAAAGAAGTTCTGTCCTTGCCTGGATCCAGTTACTAAATCACTTCATCATTAGCGACAATGTGTCCATCTTGTGTCGCTCTTTCAAATTCATAAACGATTTTTGGCCACGGTGTTCCGGCTAATTGCTGTTATGCTTTAACGATGGCTGTTGAGAATTTCCCCAATAATGAGCTTGTCAGGCTGGAGCGGGTAAATCCTGACTTAATATTTACAGCAGCAGATATTACTTCTTTGATTGGGATTATTCAGTTATTGTCACAGTAAGAATATTGTTCTTTAATTTCCCTAGATGAGAAAAAAACCTCAGGGCTTGGCAGCATCACTAATCATAGACTAAACAAATCAAGAATGCAGGTCAGACAGAGTTCATGCTCACACATCAAAATAACAGTTCGTTGTAAATTGGACAGTCATGTCAAAGCGTTTTGGTTCGGCAGACCTTCGTCAGAGGCTGAGAGATGTGTAAAATATAGAACATTCTGTTGCATCAGATATGACAAAAACATTCTCACTACGCACATCCGCCTAAAATTTGCATAAACTTATTTAAAAATGACAGACTCCAGACAGAGCTACAATGTAGAGGCGATGAAGAAGCTGCGAAGAGGCTCAATGCAGCATGCTGTTGTGTGTTTACACACGCAGAACTGTATTACATCTGGCAACAAAATCTATAATTTATAAACAATTAGCAAGTCAAGTAATGTGCCCTTTTTCCGTTTTGCTCTCTCTCTTTCACAGCCTCTCTCGCTGCCTTTCTCTCTCCGTTCCCACGTTTTCCCTGACCCCCATTTGTTTTGTTTTTTCCGTCTCATTAAAACCTCCTTCTCCCTCTCTCTAACAGAGCTGGCATGTTTGTCACTAAGTTCTTTGAGGGCTGTGTGCCTGTGATGGAGCTACAGCAGGAAGATAAGAAGCTCCTGGCCCTGGTGGGCTGGGAGCTGCAGCAGTACATCCAGCTCATGGACAAAGTCAAGTAAGACTCCGAGCCACAGACCTGTCAAAAGGCTGATGTTGGGATTAAGACAATCAATTCACTGGAAATTATTTTAAGCAGTAATTTTCTGATTGTCTTTAATAATTTAATTCAGGGATTTAAAATAACTAAAATTTGAATTTATATATTGTTTAGTTTTACGTTACTATGTCTAGATTGATTATTGTATTATTTTGTGATATATCTTGACATTTTGCATAATTGGTTATGGTAGCACAAGTTGAGCTTAGATTAATGCTGATCTGCCCTCTCTCAAATGTTCCACCAGAATCCGTGATGCTCTGAAACACATCCTCAACATTTCTCGCCATGGCAACCAGTACATTCAGGTCAACGAACCCTGGAAGAAGATCAAGGGAGGAGATACAGAAAGGTGAGATGACCCTGAGGAGCTTAGCACAGTCTGTGCTAATGTTTAAAAAAAGGTAGATAGAATTGTGTTGCAGTTTGTTAGCTGTGACTCAATTGTGTGAATTCTCATTTTATATTTAAAAGCAGAGACAGGTTAATTCATAGTCAAGTATCTCTGAGCACAGGAAAAGGTCATTTGATTTTGCACAGCTTGATTTCATAAAATCCGTTCTTACAAAAGAAATATTTGTATGGACAGCCAACTTGAGTGGCAGAAAATAAGAGAGAATTTCTGTTGATTATAAGAGTAGCAAGAGCATTAAGATCTGTGATCCGTTTGACTGACTGATCTCCGTTTGTCCTTTCCAGACAGCGTGCAGGCACGGTGACGGGTGTATCTGTGAATATCGCCTGCCTGCTGTCAGTGATGCTGTTTCCATACATGCCAACGGTCAGCCAAACCATCAGGGATCAACTCAACGCTCCTGAGTCTTGCATCAATACCATGTTGCAAGGCACTGGCACCTTTGTGTGCGCCTTGAGTGCTGGCCACCGCATTGGCACTGTGAGTGTGACCTAAAAGGGCCAACACACAAACCTGTGGATCCTTCTGTATGTTGACTCTGGGTGATACAATGAGGATGCAACAGTCTGTCAATATTTCAGTACTCTCGAGGACATTGTAGTCGTGTGAACACACACATACACACACACTCAAGAATAATAGCCTAGACGGTGTTTTGGGGCTTCAGCCTTTCGAACAGCAAGTTTCTCTCAGGCCACTTGTCCCTTTAGGCCTAATTGTGGTGACCTGTGTCTGCAGCAGCCTGCCAACGCTGCATTCTGTCTCCAAGTCTATTACGATTAGTGACTGTCGACTGTGACTGTGGGCAAAGAACAGTAGACAGAACTGTTCTAATGTCACATTCACGCACTGTACATGGCGCTCATGTTCTCACAAATTCTCTGATAAATTGTCCTTTGTCATAACTGTAATGCTGCGTTCAAGAATAGTAATCACGATCGAAACACAGCAAATTTCTCATATGTAGTTATCCACTTATTTGCATAATCCTCTTTGTTCAAAGATGAGTACAGAGCCTCCAGGTTAAATATTCCAGTTACACTGGCCTCTGGCAGAATCCACAGTTGCAAACTTTTTAAACATTTGTGCATATATTTTTCTGAATTCTACCTTTGTTCCCTGTCAACCTGTTATATTCCCAGGTCAGCCCACTGTTTCAGAAACTGGAAATGGACCAGATTGAGGCTTTGAAGAAGAGATTTGGTGGACAGCAGGTATTTGATGTTCACATTTCCTAATGGTCTGTGCATGAGTTCAGCCAGATATTGTGATAATACAGGTTGACTATTTATGAATAGGATTAAAGCTGTTCACGGGCCTCTGTCAGTCTGCCAACACAGTTTAAGAATTTGTACTTAAGACATATGTCTTTTCAAAACATGATGCAGAGCAAACACACCATAAATGTGTAAATTATGTATTAAGCATCCATTATATAGATAAAATAATCCCTTTCTAAACCTTCTCCTCAACCGCCTGCCTCTAGCCTGAAGATAAACCACCTAAAAAAAAGGTATTGAGCGGTATTTATGTGTGAAGAGTCATACTGTTGTGTCAGTGTTGATTAGTGCACGCCTTCACTAACACTAGCGCCTCATTTAACCATTTTAATCTTTATTCATCCCCGTGTGTCCGGTGTGATTCTGTGTCCATTCACACTTCCTAACTCATAAAATCCCATCAACATTTTGAATGACGAGTGTTATTGTCTGAAATGAAGTAAGTAATCTCTGGAAATAATAACCATCAAAACCTCTCAAATTCAAACATCGTCGTCTGTCCGTTTCCTCCTTCAGAAGACAGCTCAGAACGCTGCCAGCGCGCAGCCTGCCGCTGTGCCAGCTCCTACTGCTGCAGAGGTGGTGACGGCGAACAGCGTGGACCCAGAAAAAGCCAAGCAGCTCACACAGGCTGTGGCTGAGCAGGTGAGATCGCTGGCAAGCTGCAACACACTGTCAAGCTATCAAGTTCAAACCCAAATTTTGGAATCAGTCATCAGTTATTGGAACATATTTTGTTTTTCAAGGAGATCGTTTAAGTTCAGGGTTTTGTCCTCAAGACACTTGTCTTATAACAGAAATAACGAAACTGATATCACCTTGCGTTAAGGAATTAAAACGATCTCTCCAAAAATTAAATCACGCTCTCAGCAAACTACTAAAATGAAAAATGGCCAGTTGTTAAAGCTACATTTATTTTGTATTTTTGTTTGAAAAATTTGCTGGTAAAGCTTGAGTTTGTAATCAAGTAATAAAAATTGTTTTGTTTGCAAATAAGATTGTTTTAATTTTATGTCATACTCACTGTAAGGTTATTACGATATGCCGGTTACATTTTCCATCTTGTAAATTCTCAGTATTTTCAAACCCGGATGCGTGCAATTCTAAACTTACAAATGGCCATCTTAGTCTAATGCGTAATTTTTAACGGGAAAACTGTCCATGTAGGCTCAAGTGTTTAATCAAAGATAAATATCGGTGTGAAAAATCTATCTAAAGCTTCATTTTGTCTGTCACAGGGGGAAAAGGTGCGAGCGCTCAAAGCCCAGAAGGTAGAGAAGGCCATGATCACAGCAGAGGTGGCCATACTGCTGGACCTGAAGAAACAGCTGACTCTGGCTGAGGGGAAGAACCCTGAGCCTGAACCTCAGAAGGGCAAGAAGAAGTAAGACAGGAAGAAAGTGAAAGCAAAATGTTGGAGGTTAGTCAGAGAAAGGAAAGAGAAGAATGGTTTGAGGTATGATAGTGGAGAATGGGAACAAGATGTACACCAAAAGAGATGAGGGTATTAGCTTAAGGCAAAGCCGTGACAGGATCTAAGACAATATGGTATTGGCACTGAGGACTAATGAAATGCTGGATAGGCCGACGGGGAAACGAAAACACACAAAGAGAGAGTCAAATGAATACAGCTACAGAATGGAGGGATTTTTCCAAATCCCCACACCAAAAGAAACTGATTTTATACTCTGCCTGTGATAGAGTCAGCATATAATATTAGCATTGGAAGGTGTGTTTCGCATTTAAAGATTCTTTTTCTTTTGTAGATCCTCTGGAAAATTGTTTTTCGTCTTTTTTTACAAATACCCTTTTTGAATTCAGAAAATTAAGTTCAGCTAAAAATCAAAATATCTGTACTCTTTCCCTCGACTTTGTCAGTTACCTCTGGTTAACGGTATTTTCTACAAATCAAATTATATATAAATCATTCATACACAGGGAATTAAAAGGAAAACCAATAAACATTACATGACACAAAATGTTGCACTTTTTTTTTTTCTTTTATTGCAAATGCGGTATTACAATGAAGGATAAAATAAATGATGTGGTAAAATACAATTATTCGATGCCATCAGTGACAAAAGCCATGCATATTACTCTACGGTTAACAATCTTATAGACTACAATGAGAAAATAACATGGATATGTTGGCATTTACAGTACAAGCCATTACAGTACAATTGTGTATATATCTTACAGTGGTATATAAAAATAGTAAATCAGGATAGAACAAGTTGTGGTAATTCTATCACAAATCCCCATATTAATAGAAAAGGTCAGCTTAGAAAGTATAGCCGGGTCCTACTTACTTCATCTAAATACACATACACACAAAAGCCTTGGGGGTTATAAAAAGTAAGAAAGGATATGAATTCTTTCTCAAAAAACTCATTCTCTCATACTCACACTGCACTGGGCACTTTCAAACACTTCCTGAGCTCCTAAACTCTCCACAAATTTGGGCAAATAATCTCTGCTAGCCGGATTGCAGCCCTTAACGTAGGAGTTACAATTATTGCAGAATGGTGGGAACGGATAACAATGAAATGCACTCTGAAATAAGTTCCTTTCTGTCCAACATACAAAACATCAAATGCTCAGAACTTGTATCTGCCCTCCTATTTGGTGGGCATTGAAGTTAAGCATTCTTTACAATGACATCCATTCATCACAAAACAGTCATTTGCAATCTTTGCTGTCTGTTCTTCCTTTTCCTTGTACATGCTGTGTCTTTTTATTTGCCGCAATGCTGTTGCAGCCCCTTCTCTCTGTGCCTGTCCTTGTCTTTCATCACTTTCCTTCCTCTTGCCATCTTAAGCTCTCAAAAAAATGTCCTTTTCCAAAAGTCATCTTGCTTATAAAACATCTTTGGTTTCAATTTTTACTATCTAAGAGGCATTTCATGACCACCATATTACATATTTCCCACCACTGCTTATTCCGATTCTGTAGGACCTGTTATCTTTACTGTCTTCCATCCTGTCTTTCATTTCTTCCTCATTTCCTGGTGTTGACTAATCTCTCTATCAGGGCTCTACGTGTCCTCTGTACCTCTTCTCCCAGCCTTTCAATCTCTGCTTTCAAACGCTCGTTCTGCTCAGTCAGCTCCTGTACCTTTCTCTCGTTCTCCTGCTCTCTTTCTTTGCGACTCTTTTTGGTAGAATAGGATGAGGATGTTCGTTGCGTGGAAGAGGCGAAAGAGGACAAGGCACCGTTGGCCCTCTCGCTGGTCGTCCTCTTGCGTTTTCCCAGGCGGGAGGACGGATAGACAGAGGGAGAAGAGACAGGAGAGGAGGGAGAAGAACAATTTTGAGATGGCGACTGGGAGGCTGAAGAGGAGCAGGATGGAGAATCTGGGACACAGGGCAGTTCCTCCTCACTGGCTGAGGGGGATGCAGGATGGACATTATTAGCCTGGTGGTGTTGATGTTGGTGGTAGTAATAGCCACTGCTAATCACCGCTCCACTTGGATCTACCGTTCCCACTCCTCCTTCACTCAGCAACTCGAAGAACTCGGGAGGTAGTAGATCACTGCTGCCTCCCGTCTAGCTATCTCCACTTCTCCCACTCTCAGCCTCCGCACGCCGCTCTTCTGCAACAGCTGGACTCATGCAAGAAGAAGAGGATGAGGAAGATGAAGATGTGGTGTGATGCAGAGGCTGGCTATTGTGGATCTCCTCTGTTGCCCTCTGAACACCCTCGCCCCACGTCTGGCTTCCGTCCGTCAGCCATGTCAGAGAACAACTCTCCAGAACATCCAGAAACTCCGGCTCCTTATGCAAGCGCAAAACGGAAATGTTCAGAACATCAAAAACATCACAGAATAAATACATTTTACATTGTAATATGTAAACAGATTTTGTGCGTCACCAGTAAAACAAATCTTAAAAGAAAAAACTAAAAAAATCAAACAGACAAAAACACTCACACTCATCATGGGTGTTACAGTTATTTCATTCTTCAAGGTACTGACCTCGGTGCATGTGGGGGCACGGGCTAGTTTTGCCCCTCCTGTGTCTGAGCCCAGAATATCCTGCAGGTCCTCATACCACGCCTCCAACTCTGCACCACACAACGGCCCCACGCCAGGGGGGTACGGCGGGGGCAGGTGTAGCCACTCGGCAGTCATCTCGCCAGTCAGTCACAACTCACAGATACTCGGCCACACAGTTCACACTGGACCTGGAGGAGGGACAAGAAAGATAAAGAGAAGAGTGCAGGACAGCTGCACGTTAGATGACTGACACCTCATAAAAACTCTGCCTTACTCATTTTAATCTCCACAAACTGGTTGAGTTAAGGTTTCCAGAGATAAAGACTTGTGTATAAATACCGCAAGAACCCTCACTGTGCAATTATTTGCATCATGATAAAGAAAACCAGACCAACAAACAATATATTGTGTGATCAAATTGATTGTGAAATGGAATAACAGTGACCCTAAGTGAGGAAATTACTGTACTGCACTAAAATTGTTGATAGAAGGAATTTGAAGATTCAAGGTGTATAAAAAAATTTAATAACTCCTTACAAAGTTAATATAAAATGAACAAAGTGATCAAATCAAAATCTTAGCTTCACATGCAGCATTCAGAATATAAAATATGAGAAGACCAATTTACCTCTAGAAAGTCTCTGTTAATCAAGTTTGCAAATTTGTTGGAGATAGCTTGTCCCAATAATTCTGAAAGAAAAAAAATTGATAGGTTAAACTTGAGAATATGAATTTATTTTCTTCTGTGGGCTGAAATTTGCTGAGATTTCAGAATAAAAATGATGATTTGCACAAATTCAGGTCAAGAGAACAATGGGTGCCTTAAACAATAAAGGCTGCATTGAAAAATTAGGAAAACTTAAAATGACAAAACAAACAAATTTTCAATAATTGTTAATAAGGTCAACAGAGACGAAGAAAATAAAATTCCCGTCACTTCATTCTTGTAAACAAAGACTAAAATGTTCTCCACTGCGCCCCCTGCTTTCTGCGGTCATCAGGACAGGTCGAGATTGATAAACAAGTGGTTAAAAACGACGAGTAAATCCTTCAACTGATTTTTCCAGGTCAGACAGTCGGGTCTATTATTTTTGTTAATTGCTCAAAAATGTCTAAATAAAAGATTACTGTACAAAATCCATCGAAATAACCATATATTCTGTGGATACAGCGTGTAGCTTGAACATGCCATATAGATAAGGTTTTCCGTTTTCCTCCTTTAGGACTGCACAGAGAAAAAAAATACACATTAGTGTTGAAATCCAGCGACGGCAGTGATCTGAATAACTACGTTACAAAGTGATAAGAAATCAAAAGAAATCCTCTATAACTTCACATAATATCGGTTAAACTCCCCGTGGAAGCAACGCAATATCAGCATTAAAACTTTGGTTTGGAAAATAAAAACAACCGAGAATTATGTAATAATCAAATTATAGTCTGAAATATTTTCTTTTTTACTTTGGCTAAATGTCCACTGTGGGCCAAGACAATTACGTCATGGAAATGTAAGTCCAGCAGGACGAATGGGCGAAACAAAAGGAAACGTAGGCTACAGAAATGAAAAGGAGTGGGTTGGTGGAAAAAGACAAAACAGTATAAACATCCATTCATTTAAGCTACTTTAACCGGTTTGTCAGAAGTGAGGGAAACGAATCCAGCTGTCAAAAATAAACGCCGTTCAGTTTCGAGTCAGCAACCACACCAATTACCTTCCTGTCCTCACATGGACTGGGCTAATGTCACTTATTTTGTACAGATGGAATGACACTTTAAACATCTAAGCATTTTGTGTCGTAGCTACAAAATTCACTAAATTATTTTAAAGCGCTTGGCACGCGAGAGGTCAAAGCGTAAAAACTTCCTGGCTTCAAGTCCGCACAAGCTTGACAACTCCTCAAACGAAAAAGACAACAAATGTAAACAACCCTGTGTGAATTTTGATTGATTAATGCAACTGTTCTTCTAAAAATGGCACCGGGATATCTGCCAAAAACATTTTTTTTTCTTTCCAGTAACCTTACGTTACACCCGACCACTTCAAGAGTGCGTTAAGTAGCCGTTACTCCCCGAAAGGCTGAAAAACAGCGACCAAATAACAACCAAAACTACTGACAATCATCTCCACTTACCCTTTTTCTTTTATTAGCTCGCCTTCTCGACTGTCTTGAACTCGAATGTGGATATTTTAGTAAAAATTGGTGATAGCTCATGTTAACCATTGTTCAGTCTTGACGCCTGAATGTGATTTTTCGGAAACTCCCGGCGGTGTTTATATTGAGGGAGAAGCCAACCGAACTATGCATGGGAAGGTAGTTTCATCACAACCTAACCGACGAGGATGACAGATGTTCCAGTGGCCCAATCGGAAGAACAAAGTAAAGATCTTTTCCTTGGCGACATCCAATCGAGTGCGCCGAATTCAGCACGGAGGCGGAGTTTCGGGTCCGCTTGGCTGGTCGTTCTCTCGCTCGAGCCTGTATAGTTTGTACGAGCAGCAGCTGTGATGCAGTCATAAGACGGCCAGGACGAATTTGGGGCGTATGGGAGTCACATGAAAGGAATGATGCAATGCTTGGCAACCAATTTCTAGCTGGGGATAACACCAGCAGAATCAGAACATGTTTTATTAAACAGTGTTGGCTCTAACTAAAATCTAAAAATATACATATATGCATGGATGTCTAATGTCGAAGAATTGTTTGTTTCCGGAAGACAAAAGCCGAATCGATTTGCTTATGAATTGTTTTGCGGTAGTTAAAAAAATCTTTTGTGTCCGTTTAGCGCTTACTTGCTTTTGTTTGTATTCATTACGCTACTATCTGCTTGCTTTTACCTGACTTTTGATTGTAAGTGCCTGTCTGAAGTTTGTCGGTGACACTGACATTACACACACCCCACTGACTCCATAATCCACGAGGAAAAAACATAACTGGTCCAGCCCTTGAAACGACACTTTTCTACCAGACCAGAGGATGTCTGGAAGGCTGGATGTTTTTTTGTTTTTTTGTTGTTTTTTTTGCCAGGTATTGTAACACGCCACAGACCAGACGTGAAGCACACATGTGCGCTGGTGTCATATTCTCATTCATTTCATACCGCGCGCTCTGTCGCAGCTCCGCGAGATATAAAAACACACGCCCGGACTGTGGAGCGTCTGTGGCGCGAGCTAGCGGTGCTGGGTGTGATCCAGAAGGAGAGCAGACTGTCCCCCCTTTTCAGTGTCCGATTAAATTTTCAGCTGCTGTGAACTGAATTCAGCGGGATTCTTCATAAGTCAGTGAAAACAAACTTTTATTAAGTCTTAATGCCAGTATCTCTAATAAGCATGTTTTTTTTTTTTTTTATTAGATCAGTCGTTAGCCTACTGATTTATTTGGCTCTTTTCCCTATAAATCACTACTGTACAAGGTTGAATTTTACTAGAATATAGGATGACACATCACAGGAAAGTAATTATTTCACAGGGATGCTTATGGAGATTATAGCTGATACATAAATAAATAAATGAAAAGGCACCGCTGAGCAAAAGAAACACTGCAATACAGTTTTTATAGTCTAACAGACAAAGTAGATATCAAAGATTCCCGTTGAAGTGTTTTGCCACAGCATGATTCGCATTAATAGACCAACTTTAGTCCATTAGGTGCCATATTGGTCAATAACAGGCTATGATATGCTACACTATCAAACTGTTTACATTATTCTGTATTTACACTAACAAATATGTGTGACACCACAATCAATAAAGTCACCAATGTGTTACAGATCCAACGAATCACTAGTAGGTCCTTATAGAAATGCTAGTAGGCTCCACTAGAGAAGAAGTCACACTGTGGTCTCCTTTATGTCAGATTTATAGGCCTGGATATAAATTATATTGTCAATATAATTTCCTCAATTTAGAAGGTTCACACGATTATTATTGTGACGCAACAGAATTCATTAAGTCAAAATAAACCTGAGCAGGCTTCTGTACACATAATAAAACTTTGTAATGGACTAATAAATTAATGGAGAGATCATATGAAATTAAACCCACAAAGATCAACAAGTTCATCTTTTTTTTTCATCCTCGCAGTAAATCCTGTGACGCTTATAGTGTTGGACGATGACCATCAACTTGGTAAACAACAGCGACGACGACAACAACAACAACCGAAGTGACAATGAAATAAAACCACGTTTCATCATATTGCACTCTTGATGCGGACTCTTCACCCCGCTCCTGACACTTTCTGCCCTAATCCCAAACTCAGCACACAAACTGTTTTCCATGCACGGCGCAACGTGCACGGCTCAACATGCACAGCCCCATAGCAACAGCGCCAAGCAGCGAATAGAAAGCTCAAATACTGTCTCTAGGACCCGGGTTAAAGCGCTGCAGGAAGCACCGTGAACACGTCACGACTTGAGTGGCTGTTGCTGAGTAGTTCAGCATACTTTCTCCACACCCCTCCCTCTCCAAGCCTACCGTCTGTTTATTTTGTCAGTCCCGTCGTCTGGTTGTATTCATTATAAAACACTGTTTACAACCGCAGATCTGGGTTGATTTATTTATTTATTTGTTTATTATTTATTTTCCAGTTTTTCAACATGGTCTGGGGATGATAGTCCCTGCTTTCCATTAATTTGTTGTTTAAGCTGATGGAAAAAAAGTAAATTATAAATAAATAAATAAATAAATAAATAAATAAATGTGACACTTGCCTGTATTTCAGTGATATTTTATTTATCCTCTTTTCTGTCATTCTCTTGCCCTGTTCTGATTTTTATGAGACTTGTCAACTGAGTGTAAACAAGTGCTCACTGATTATTGTCTGGTCATGTGGATCAGCTTTTCGATGAGGTTTAGTTGTTACTGATGACTGTTTATGGAGGTGTCTGATGCAATGGCAGTGGTGTAATATTTTACCTGCTCTAATCGCACGAAATACTTTTTGGTCAACCAAGTCCTGAATAACTGATTGTTTTTCTTTTTTAGCAGTAACAGAACAAGAAAGTCCAGTTCTGCCCGCACAACCTTACCGTACTGTGATAACATGACAAACAAATGGGAAAAAAAAAAAAAAATTTCTAAAAACTGTGTGAAGGTGTGGACAGAAGAATCTATTTTTCTTATTAGCTTGCTTTTAGTCATGCAGCCGCACTGATTTAGACAAAATGCTGGCTTTTGAAATTCAACCAACATTCGACAATGACAAAAAAGGGAGAAGAGAAAAATCGACGGTGATGTTTGTAAATGTTTTGAGTGATTATCTCCTTAAAATCAGATTATGTGTATTGTTTTCTTTTGTTTTACACACAGAAAATGTCTGGGGCATTTCCAGCCACCACTGCCTTCTGTCCTATGCCCTTGGTCAAAGCTCCACACCCAGTTCCCCCTGTCACACACACACACACACACACACACACACACCAGCTGTCGGAATCCTTCCCCTCTCTGAACTGAGACCAACTGATACAGCTGTTAACATGTGCGGCGATAGAGTAAACCCATATTTCTCTTTCCTGGCTTGCCGTCTCTCATTATTTGTTTCTGTTTGTTTTTACTCTTTTTCTGGGTCCCAGACAACCGGCAGGGAGACCCTCCTCACCCTCTCAGCAAATATGTCCTTTCAGTCAGAAATTAGAAGGTAACATTCTCAAAAGTCTGTCGTTATGTGTGTGTGTGTGTGTGTGTGTGGAATGAAATGTCAATGTAAATATGAAAATGGCCGTGATACGTGTGACATTTTTTATTTTTACCAGGAATTATTACAAAGCTTTTGGTCCCCATCAATACCACATTCATCTCTTTTGCCGATGGCCATCTCAGCTGAGGCCAATATTGCAGTTCTCTATAGTGTGATGATGCCCATTAATCAACACATTTTATTTTATTTCCTCAGAAGTTTCCCCATCTGTCATCTCCTTCGCAAGGAAAACGTCCAGCATTCTCACACAGCCGAAAACTTCATCTTAATGTCCAGAGAGTTAGAAATAATTTCAGGTTTATTTTTGAGAGTTTTCAAGTTGTCCAATCAGTCCCATCTCCTCTTGTCCAGATTTAACAGCTTAATGTCAAATCCGCTTGTTGAGATTTCTGTGTTTGGAGCTTTAGGACGACTTTACCGACAATCTTGTTAGTTAAAAGCCTGTTTACATCTGAGCCTCACCTCTCTTTACCCGACCGTCTAGCGGCTCTGTCTTCTTCGCTACAAACCTCATTCTGCCCCCCAACAGCATCCATCCTATCTTACTCTGCGTACCTCCACCCACTTCATTTGCCTTTCCCTCTGCTTCATCACAGGCTCCTCACCTGTCCAGACTCATTCAGGAAAATTTGACAAACTGATGCAGAGGCCCTTGTGTGGTTTGCTTTCTCTTCTCCGCAGTGTATTTATGCTGTCTGATGTCAATTGTTCTTTCTCTGCTTCAACTTTCCCCTCCTTTAATTTTATTTTACAGAGTGGTAATTATAAATATCAGTGTTTTGTAGCTGCACAGTAAAGGTTGTAATTTGAAATCTGTAAAATATTTTATTATATGGCATTTTAATCAATTTGTAGTCAGTTTCCAAAACCACTAATTTGCTCAAAAGTCTTTAATAGTCTATTAAACCAATTGCCTTTAGTTATTGTTTTGATTACAATAACGTTGTCTCACAAACTCTCAGCCCAATACAGTGCGGACAGCCTTGATTTCTTCATTTCTTGGCACCGTCATACGTGTCAAAGATGAGGCAAAAGCATAAAAACAAACTGAAGCAAGAGACTGTAAAGCATTAAAGTTTAAAAGCCTGTCTGAACAGGTGGGCATACTGGCAGCGAAAACACACACTCCATGCTCTTACTCCAACCTTTTTCTTCCTCTCCTCCTTGTTTCCACCATATCAGCACCAGAAACAGATTTCAGAGCAATCGCTGCTCCCCACGGCCTCTTCTGTGTTCAGCTGTTCCGTGCTGCCTGAGGACTTAAATATTTACTTTGTCCGGCGGAGTAAAGGTTGGTGTGGGCTGCTGACATTTAGATACGGTTTTATTGTAGAGTCAAGAATGAGTGGAGCTGATGTCAGTAATGTTACTAAAAGCCGCGTTTGGACTGATGCGCCACTGCTATAATCAGCTGTTTTTCGAAAGGGGTTCTGTTTTATCATTAATTCTTTGTCGTTCTATCCTTATTCATAGTAAGGGCCACATGGACATATAGTCCAAAATAAAACTATCATACTTGTTCTTAAGACTTTTTTGTGCTGACCTCTTGGTATCCTTCACTTTGTAATTGTGTATAAATGCGTCTGATGGAGAGTGGGAGTGGGTTGACCCAATCTAGCGCACTCAAAATAGAGGGACAAATGCAGTATAACATGATATACAGTACATGGTATGTCTCTGTGCTCATCTGGGGCATTCCCGTCTAAGTTGACACTCTGGATCTGATTCCCTGCAAGTCGCACTTGATATGGCCTGGCCGGTTGTGAGGTGTCCCCCAACACGTCAGGGAAACAGAAAGCTGCTCAGCTCTTACTCCCTCTCTGAAATCAAATAAATATATGTGTGCAGGCAATACAATGCAGCTGTTAAACTCAGTTGAAGGAGAAATCCACATGCTTAGGAACAGGGGTTTATCATGCGTATGCTATGTAGTATTCAGAGCCAAATTAGCTAGAAGCACCCACACCCAAAAAGGCTTTTATCCTGCTAAGGAAGACTGTAAATGAAGATGAACTATCATGATTGACTTTTGGACTGCAGTGTGTGCTGTTGTCTAGATGACTCATCAGAAACACCTGATCCTAACCTGTTTGCCTTTGTCACAAATAACCATCACCTGACCTCATGAACGAACCTTTCCTTTTAAGGCCTGTTACAAAACCACTAATGCCAGATGGATTTGCGGTTGACCTCAAAGAGAAATTCAATGAGTGCCTTGTGTTATTTACTGTGTGAATGACAAAGTGTCAGGCTTGTTTTCTTTCGGTGATTTTACTGTGCTGCATGTCTTCATTCACTGTCACGTATAAATGTGGTTGTGTTTACAGTGGGAAAAGAACATTTGCTGTTTAATCATTCAGTACAATGGTGTTATTGTGGGGCAATCGCAGAAAGCCGAGTAAAGACAGGAAATGAGGAGAGAGACAAGGAGATACGGAGAATGGCAGGCAGTTACGGTGCCCAGCCAGACGTGAACGGGGGATGTGAATGCTCATGGTGTGACCGCCTCAGTATTTTAAATGTACTTTTCATATTTGTAGGAGGTGTATTATCGATTTTAAATCCAGTGACTCAAGGATGTCAGGTAAATATAATCTTTGGAATGACCAAAGCAAAAAGATAATGGATTAATAGTATTAACAATGGGTGCAATAAAATGTATTTGTAGAGGAATGGGAAAAAAAATCAATGTACAGCAGGTTATTTGCATATATGAAGTCTATTTGGTTGTATCTTTGAAAGCTGAACAGTTAACAGTTCACAAGGACAGTTTTACCTTTTTTTAATTACGTGCTCTGCTGCCACCTAGTGTTCATAAATATGCAGAACAAATTCTTACAAACAAGACAACAAAGGAGTAATTTTAAAAAGATTTTAAACACCTGGATGTGCACCAGATTACAGATTATTTAAGAGGGTAAATGGGATTTTCGAAATATTCCCCTATCTATAAAATGTGTTTCACACGACCAACTGTCATGGATCTATTTCGCAATACCAACAGCCGGTGAATCATCACCTGACATGTAATCTTACATCATCCCAGGATTCATCTCTTACTATTTATGTATCAGGCAAAAAACAGCCATGTATGCATTTTGGGACTGTCCTTTTATTTACCCTTTCTGGTCAAGATTTTTTTTATAATTGTTTTCTTAAGTTTATCACATTATCATCTCTCCAGACAGAGACTTGGCTCTTCTTGAATGTTCTGAGGACTCTTTTCAAAAGCTGTCAAAAATAATACTTAAAAAATAAAGAAATGGCCACATAATCCATGAAATGGAGGAAAAATGTAGATTTGAATGTAGTAATTTTTTAAGACCACGCAGTATAATATTTAGGAATCAATTATATAATGCAGCTATGTCATCGATTAGATAATCCTTAAAAAAAACAATCATGTCCTGAAAAAAAAAAAAAAAGGAGCCTAGCTTTTTCGCAGTTTGTTTTATTGATCTGTTTCCATGACCACAGATGAACAACACGGTTGACTAAGAGGCAATGACAAAGCAGATTAAAAGTTTGTCTGTGGTGTCTGGTCTCAGTCGTTATTATATAGTTACAAGTGACTGAGCATGAAGAAACGATAAGGTACGCAGGCATATTTACAAGCTTTCCTTCCCTCGCTTAACCCTGACACGTGCACAGACGTGTTCGTGCTCAAACACTAGACAACAGATCATGATTCATCTTTTTACACAGCTGAAGACATCTTTAATGTGTCACCCATCAACCCAACATGACTGTGTGATCCTTTGAATCTGACCAAAGTATACAGTACAAATCCATTATTAGTGTGAGGTTCAAAAAGGGAATGGAGGAATTTCTTTTATTCGATACTAATATTTATAAAAGCAATCCAGTCTAAAACTCAGTAAGCATAACAGGGGCTGCAACCAGCGGCATGAACAGAGTGGACAAATGTGTTTTCAGTTGATATCAATTTGATGCAAAGAGAAAGGAAGAGCAAAGGAGGGTGGACAAGAACATTTGGTCTCCTTTTTTTTGTTATTCAACCTTACCATCTTTCTAAACATTCCACTTGGTGAAAAAAGGCAGAGGCAAAGTAGAGAGCATGAGAGGAATGGCCAGAAAGGACAGAGTTAGACCCCAAATCCCACCTCTGTGCTCTCTGGCAAACTCTTATTTGTCCATGTTCTACACGCTCCCAGACCGGTTCAGTGTCTGCCACCCTTTATTTGGAGAGCTTCTTCATCCTCTGATCTAGAGCAGCAAAGTTCTCTTCTACAGCCACCAGGTTTTCCTTCATTGTCTGCTGAACCTGGTGGGAGGAGGGGAAAAAAAAAGCCGAGTTAGGAGAGAAAGGTGAGAGAAAAGCAACAAAAGCTGAAGGCTAAGTTTGATGTAGAGGTGTACAGAGGGGAGGTATCGATTGGGCAGAGTAGAGAGAAGTGGCAGGAAGTAAACTGGGGAGGGGAGAAGGATTGATGATAATGATTTGAGGTGAGAAGAGTGCGAGTCAATGAGCATAGTTGAGACCAAAGGCGCTTACAGCCGGAACAACATGGTTAACCCTGCTAGGAAATGATTTATCAACTGGTTGACAAAAAACTACCTGATTAATCTGTGCAAAACATTCACTACTGCTCACTTTATTTCCATGACTGTAAACTAAATATCTGGTTTTAGGAGGTTGGTTGAATAAATCAAGACATTTGAAGACACCACCATGGGCTGTGGGAATGAAAATAAAAGCCCACTGGTTACTTCAATGTAAGAGAGATGAAACAAATACGTCGATAAACTGATAATCATCCTCGATCATGAAGACTTTAAACTGGCTAGTGGGGTAAATTGGTTTTGAAGCGAGTTAAAGACAGATAAAACATTACTATTTTTCTTTTTTACAACAGCAGTTTGATAGTGTAGATATGAGAATGTGCTGTTTCTATTTGAGGCTATGGAAGGTTAAAAGCTGTAATATGATGACAGTGAAACAGGAACGAATATTTACACACCTAGTAACATGTTAGCCTGCAGCTAACACATTCAGCTGCTCTGTAAAAGTAAATTTGTTGAGCTTAAGCTAAAGCGTCCTTATAATGATGCAGCAAGATATTGCCTGATTTCAAGGCCAACCTGAAGTGTCAGGTTATAAACCAGTTTTTCTGCTGCCGTGTGGCAGCACTGAAGTGTCTGCTGCCGTACCAACAGACTGCAGAGCAGCTCCTTTCCTCAGGCTGTGAGAATCCTCAGTTCAACCTCAGCACTCCACCATGAAGATGGCTTTAGTTTTTAGAATCCAACCTGGTGGGAGGTGTTACTGAAGTCAAGAATGGCTATGGCTATAAATTTTATATAGTTCCTATCTTTTTGCTGATAGTCTTGTTTCCTTATGTAGGCCATAAAGTGTTATCAGTATTTAATTGACTGTTTCCACCACTTAAAAAAACTCCTAGTAGTACGTTTCATAATGTAATTCAGTAGTTAAAGCAACCCCATGTAACTTTGACAGAGACCCACTACTTGGAAAGAAAACTTAATAATGCAAGTTCATAAGTTGCATAAAACAACAATTTGAGTAAAACCGGGTCATATTTTATGGAGATGATGTCCTACGACTGCTCTGCCTCAACTCT
>JAQLOL010000012.1:11515619-11535249 GCA_029783665.1 Naso thynnoides
CAAAATTTCAAGCTCACCAAAATGTTTCAGCAAAAGCCATGTTGGATCTGCCATACCACTGATGGGTCAGAAATGACATTGGTCAGATCCCCTCTCTTTCAGCTGTTTGCTAAACTCTTTGAATACTTTACAATTTGTATGTTATTTTCTAGCTGTAGGGTCACATTGTCTGTTCAAAAGCCAAAAAGGCAATGTATTCCATTGCTGCTCCAGGTCCAACCTCGATTAATGTTTTTGTCAAGGCAAACTGCTGGCTGTTTGTTTTCAAAGTCATTTTCAGTCCATAATGCAAAGCACAGCTGACTATGGGAACTGGCTTAGTCCAAAAATGTGCAATTCCTCTGAAGTTGGGACAGATCAAGATCAAATTACGTTCATACCACAAACGAACCGTACCAGTGTTCATTTGTAACAAGACTGAGATCACCTCTTCAGGTGGGTCTCGGTACGGCTGTTTTGGTCTCCACCCAAGTTTAATTACTGTGTTTACACATGCCCAACCACAACGCACTTGGTCCCAGAACTGGTTTGAGTCGCACTAAACAATGTACATGTGGAACGGCACTCAGTTGATTTTTAACTGAACTAGAGACACCACTAGGATTGTCTGGAAGAAGAATTTGTACCCAAAATCTTCACAGTTATCCCATAACATGGTACTGTATTTAGTTGTTTCTGCAACCCTGCACCTGCCTGCCTCACGGCCTTGTAAGCACTGAATCAGATTTTTGTGAATAAATCACTGAGTTGCACCTGTTCAGCCTCCACTGTCTGCCTTTGGGTCCTTCTCCTGTTGTGCTGCCAACACTAGTTAAGGTTACCTTAAACAACTTCATCTCAGAATCAGATTTTACCAGTTATCTTGTATCACTGTCCTAAACGACTTATTTGATGTCAGTACTTCTGTTCCTTTGAGGCCGTATACAGTGTTAGACAGTGAGAACACTTCATATTAGTCAGCTTTGATGACAGAAACAAAGAGTGCAGAGATGAAGTAATCAGACAATGTACACAGTGTACTGCTGTCGTTCTCTACCTATGCTTCTGTATCACAGCAGGAGCCTTCAAAATTGAAAACGTCTGGAGACAGAAACAGTTCTACTTGTGTTTCCAGTCATTTCATGTATCCTCAATTTCCTTCTGTTCAGATGACCGGAATCACAAAACAATATGTGCAGTTTTCATCTTTGTGACCGTAATTACTTTGGAGACATGCAGAAGGAAGGGGTGGTTTTCTCTGGCTGTGCAAATTTATTCACAGTGTATGTTTTCCGTCTGTGGCATTTTCTCTCGTAGCTCTGTTAAACTCTTAGTGGAAATTGTCAAAAAAAAGTCCCCCGAGATTTTAAATGCTGCGGCCGTCAGATTGGATCAGGATTTAAAATATCAGGCCGGCAGTCAAGTTGGCACGCTACAGAGACCCTGTAGCATTGACTAAGCGCTCACATTCTGTCGGTTGATGAAAACAATTCACATCTGGGCAGCATGTTTGTCCGCTCCTTCTAGGATTTGTAAACTGACAGAGGCAATGATTTGAGTTGTTGAGTGATGGTTCGGCTGCACCTGTCTGGAAGGCAGGAGGAGACTTGAAGAAGATGGTGCATTGGTGTGCTCTAAATTGATGAAGGACCTCCTCTGGGGCCTCGTCTGGCTGTTAAAGGTGGAGGCAAAAATGTGATTCAGCTTGGCTGTGAGTCAAGTGAAAGTTATTGGTGGATTTTTACTGAGTAATCCTTTTCGCATATACAGTCATTTGATCCGTTGCTAATACAAAAATGTGATTAGTGCAGCTTTAAACTTACATTAGATACCCAGACACAAACCTGAGTACTATGAAGTGTTTGTCTGGAGTCGACTCAGACATCACCTCATAGACTTGGACCTGTAATTCACCTTGAGCACTTGGGACCTGACTTGAGCTTCAGGCTTGGTGACTTCATTGCCTTTACAGAGGGCATCAGCGGTGAGTCAGTGCCCTTCTCTGAAGTGTGGAGCAGCAGAGCAACAATAGTGCAATAAGCATGTAACTCATCAGCAGAACAAACACAACAGTGGCCTAATTAAACAGAATCACTCTTTTGTTGGATCATTAAGAATTAGGGGCCGAGAGAAAATCAACAAATCTTGATAAACTCAGAACTTAAAAAAAATGTTTTAGAATGTTGCTGTTCTGTCTTTAATGAGGACTAAAATGGCATTTATTTTTAGGAATTTTGCAAGAAAATTATAGAAAAACTAAAGACCTGTAAAGCAGGGCCTGACTGATTTATCGGTATGCTGTTGTTCTTATCCCTTATTAAGTTATCACAGACATGTTGGTATCACTGCATATGTTCTCCGATATGTGCCAATATTAAAATTGTATTTTAAGGCCAGAGAAAATGCTTGGACCAGTGATTTAAAATTTTGTAATTACATTGTTTGTCTCCACAGCAGGGGACGGTTCATTGCTTAACTAATAGGTGGAGTGTTTTTATCGTTTAGTATACTGATATTTGGAAGTGAGTGTTAAAATGTTAGATGTCCTGCCTCCATTAAATATCTTAGTCACAAGTATTTGATAACCATATTTCCCTGATATTATATATACTTATGTAAATGATATCAGCTGATATATTGGGTACCAGAATTTTCTCGCATCGGCCCCAAAAATCCCATATTGTAAGGGCCCTAATGTAAAATTGGAGCAAGTGCTGCGCATTGATAGTAGACTGTCATGTTTCATAGCAGTTCTGTTCAGCACTGTCCGACATTGCAAGACAATTTTCTCCATGGGTGATTTGGATGACGATAGCAACATGTCACAGCCCACGTTATTATTAGTTTGCTTGTCGTGTCCGCTTGTCATCTCACATGCATGACCACCTGTGGAGCTCCTCCGGGCTGAGCTGCTGTGTGACAGTACTACCATGCTCACTCTTAGGTGCCCCAAGGCATGGCCTTTGTGTTTGCTCCATGGTGGAGAGACACAGCTGTCTCGAGTATTTCACTGTCAGGAATAATGCAGCGTCACAGTGGCCAAATTGTCCCTCCTAATCTTCTGGCTGACGAAAAAGTCTGCCATATGAATCATGCCTTGGATTCACGTCTATGAATAAATAATTTAAATGGTTGCCTCAGAGGCAGCAGCATATGGAATTTTTCCTCATTGCTCGGAGGCAATAACATATAGAAATCACGTGCCAGTGCCATACACTCTGTGCACAGGCTGGGCATATTAAAATGGATTCTAAGCACATATGCATCATACCAGTGGCAGTATATGATAAGATATAAACTGTTAGAAATAACTGCCATGTCTGACTTACAATTCACTCTCTAATTGTTTTTAGCTGCAAGGGCTTTAAGAGCTTTACTGGTCCTGAAGAGGATAAACTGCATCTCACTCATTCCTCTTTTTCTAACATGAAATAATTTTATGGTTCATTTAACTGCTGTTGTTGCAAACTCTTGTGTTTATTTTTAGTTGGAAGCTTTGGATGAGTTTAACTTGAGGGAGTAGTGGTAGTATGACATAACTTGTTAAAACAGATTATCAGTACCCTCTCCATTTCCAGCCATTTTCCATGCTTAAAGTCTCAGCAGGGGATTTTACTCTGCAGTGTCTCTTCAACTATAGGTCCCTGTGTCTCTGAAAATGTCCGTTTTTATCATCAGCCATTACTTTCCAAGATTAGAGGTACAATTTTAATGAGCCTGCGTTGCAGAGCAGGACCAGACTGATTTAGGTTTGAACCAAAGAACAAAAGCTACCATAAAAGTCTTCTGTTTGTGATCGTTCCCCAAACTGTCAGCCATTATCCTGTCAGACTCAACCTCGGTTGTTAGTGTGTGCCTGTTCATGTGTGTACATGCTGAGTGACTGTGTTCACTATAGTTAAGAGCAACCATTATATTAAATCCCTCTACCCTGACCTCCCTGTCATTGTCATGGAGCCATTTGATTCTTGTTAGTTTTTGTTGGCAATGATAGATAGCAAGGATGGCCAACTTATTTGTGCTAAAATAGGCCCCTCCATCTGAGTCCACTTGAAATGTGCACATTGAAGAACTATTGATTCTCTATTTTCTGAACCTCATTTGTAATTCTAAGGATTACCTTTCACCAGCTGATTTTCTCTTGTGTGGGTACGAGTCTGTATAGAAACTGCAGGGTGTTAAAAGCTGCTGTATTCACAGCTGTGAAATACATCTTATTTACATCTTCAGGAAGAATGGAGGTTTAACGTGATCCTGTCAAAAGGTTCACGGAGTGCGCTACATTTGGCATTAATGCTCACATTTTTCATTTGGGCTTTGCTCTTTTCACAGGAAGTAATTTATGTTACCCTGAAAGGTTTTTCCAGGATTCATGAAAAGAAATCAGTCATATTATGGTCATACGGCGTGCTACTGTTGCAGAAAAAAAGGCATGTAATCCCATTAAAAATGAACCGATCATTCATCAGCGGCCACTTTCTACGATGTCTGGTTTCTGATGGAGCTGGCACACTTGTCTTGTTGTGCTCGCCTGGGTGCTGATTCTCATCTCTTCTCCTATCCCTTCCTTGATTAGGCGCTGTTGTAGAAAATAGCAGGGGAAAACATCTGCTGTTGAAACTAACTGTTGACAGTGCATGTCGGGTGCTACCTGTCTCAACCCTTTTGTTATTTATAGTTTGGATTGGATCTGTTTCTCCTCAAGGATATTTCTTGGCAGTGGCTTCCACCGTCTGAAAACCAAACAGAATCAGCAATGGAGGTCCAAAGGCCAATTTAATGCTCTAATTCTATCACTGCAGTGCACACACCCTATCCAATTAGGCAGCGTAATGGGATTGCTGCATAGGGTCAAGATCTGCTCTCATTTCCCCCGCTGGATGCCACCATCAGAGCAGCTCACGCTTACCATCAGACCTCATCTTCTTCTCCCTTTCTTTTTCTGTATCATTTTTCCTCAATACATGCTCCACTGTAGGCTATTTTGCTCTGTCTTGCTGTATTTCATGGTGTAATGATCCTGCTGCTCATTTCTCCATGACTCAGCAGCAGTTTGGTAAGATGTGAAAGGAAAAAGCTCTGCTCAGTCTGTCGTCTCATTAAGTTAGGTAGAAGCTGTGAGCAGGTTTTAATGGTGTCAGGGGGGTAGCTCCTGTCAATCAGGGGACTTAATATTAAAGTTCCCCCTCAGACATGTTCCTAAGTGTTTAAAAATACCAAAAAGTTAGACTTTAATGTTGAAATGAGCTGGAAGCACATCTACTCTTTCTTTCTCATTGAGAAATTCTGGATCTGTGAATCAGCTTCATGCTCTGCTCACCAACGCCGCTTGAGCTCAGATGACGGGTGAGAGACATTTGAGCATCGAGGCTAATGTTAACATTAGAGGAAACATTAGAGGGATTCAGCCATGTTTATGCCTCAGTGAGAATGATGACCCAGAGGAGTCTGTTCAAAATCAGTGACTAGCAAACATATCAAAATGGTAAATGTAGTTAGCACTTTTATTTGTTAAGGTTGTTTATTAGCTACTGCTTGATACCAGCCAATACTAGCTGGTAACTGGCAGTGTGTTGCTTGCCCAGGTACATTTAAAGGACCAAACCAGTGTTGCTACACGTGATTGTCCTTTGTCCATATTAGCCACATGAGCTACATAAAACCTGTGCATTTTTCCTTAAAATAGCTTTATCTATGAGGTACTGCATTTGTTTACATTTTGTCCATATTCAATAAACATTGCAGAAAGTACCTGAAAATGTGTGAAAACGTCAGTCAAAAGGAATGTCTGTGTCAAAATTCCTCTTTGCACTAATATTCGAGCTTGGTAGGCAGAACTTGTAAGGAACTATTTTTCCAAGTGTAATAACTTACTTTTCAATGGTTCCCAGCTTCCCTCTCTCTCTTGCTTAGTCATTTTTGAGCAAATAAAGGCAGACATTTTCCTCTAGAATGGTGAATTACCTATACCTACCAACTTTCATGTGTCCTATGGTGTTTCTATACCCTGTTTAAATACAAATGACAGTGAATTGGGTTTAAAAATGCAGTCTGAGATCAGCTAAAATATACACATGATTGAATTTTAACAACATATGTAAAAGATAGGGCAATTTCTGCTCATGGTATGAGGTCAAAATAGACTGGTACGATCCTTTACCTTTACCTTGTAATATTTTAGTGACTTTTACAGACATCGCCTATAAAATAAAAAGTATGTACAGACAAAGACATTTTAGGCGACATAAACAAAAGAAAAACACCTTTGGTGGGACACTTCATGGGGCACTTCATGGCAGTCAGCCCAGAGATGTGCGAATCTGCAAAAAGAAAAACAGACTCACTGAGATTGAATTTGCTGTATTTAAAGAGCACCGTTTCTATTATAATCAACACAACTTTATACACTTTCGGGACCTCATCTATCTACCCACAGCCCATACCAATGAAGGCCAGTGCTCCCTCTCATCTCTTACCTAATATTCACATTATAGCAACACAAATTCAGTGAGCAACACCACTCAGCAGCATATTAGCTGCCAGTTCCTTTCACTCATCTTTATTCCTACTCGGCGTGCACACATGCCAGGGTTAGATAAGCTTGTGCCAGTTTGTCAGCAGTTCCTGCCCATTTCTCTCCCTTAATGACAGAAGTGGGCTGTGACTTCCAGGCTTTCAGCTCCAGGGAACGTTAATGTAGCATCCTCTCCTCATTAGCCACAGTCCTGCCCAGGATGCTGTCTGGTCCCCATGTCTGCCCTCTGTGTCTGTGAGCAGTACATCCTAACCACATGCACATGTTCACACACGTGTGTGCACATGCCAAGACCTTAAGCAGTTGGCGCTATATTAGCATGGTAATAAGACTGAGAGGAAATCCCAAAGAGACAGGCAGAGTATCCCTGCTGTCAGCATGCACAGGACTTCTGTTTCCTTCAATTAATCACAGTTCAGTTTATCGACCTGACACTTGAGAACAATGACTTTTCTACTAGGTCACAGTTTTTTCTTCCTTTCTCAAGGGAGCCATGCATTTAAGCACATTTTCTGCTTTTGGGATTGTATTGAAACTACATTACATAAAAGAGACTTGAAAAGTTTTGCCAATCATAAATTTTGAGGTTTATTTTGTCTTTTCATGGCCCTGGTTTGGTCTTAACCCCGGCTCTTATGAAATGTTTTCCAGGCTATGATGGTGTTTCTGTGTGATAAAACACAGATTTTTTTACTCCTCGCATCTGCTATCTCTGAGTTTTTTATTATTTACATTTCATCCAAACTCTGAACAACAACCACTTTCTTTTCTTGAGGTACTTTGTTTTCCAAATTATTTTGCTGCACAGCTGTCGTAAGCTGCAGCTTAACTACAAAGAGAATCCTCATAACCATATTGTTGATTTCAACAGCAAATTTGACTCATTGCTCACGACAAATTCTTATATTGCTTCATTTCACACCCTGCTGCTTTGCAAGGTTCTGTGGGTTTTATAATTGCTGCCAGTATACACAAGTTGACAAAAAGGTGGACTTATGTTTCCATATTTCTACGGCCTCTTCTGTCCTGCCCTTTTATGGACTGATTTATTATTCATTTTGTGGCACATTGGCTCAATAACAGGACTCATACTAATGGTGAGGTACAATGTGTATTTCTTGCATGCATTGTCCTCTGGCACTTGTGCTTTTGAAGATCATTCACAGTGTGTTGAGCTTCTGGACTCATTTAATTGAAACTGTGGACTAGGACCACACAGCACTTCTGTTCCATTTTGGCAGAGAGCTGGAGACGTCTGCAGTTGTTGCATTACTTCTTTGCCTAAATTTAGTCAATGAAGTTGGCTCACGGGCGTATGTTCAAATTGAATCACTAGTAGAGAAGGATTGATGGCCCTGTTAAGAGCTTTCTTGCTCAACATGGCTCCAAAAAGAAGGAGCTATTAGTGCAAGTTTTTGTGGAACATCGTTATTCCTCATAATATGTTCCCTAACATTCTGATGTAATTGTATTAGTGATAAACTGGTGCACAGTGTATTCCCTTAGTGTTAGTGACTGGATTATTTTACACACTCAGAGCTATATTAGCACTATGGGCACAGGGGTTTTCAAGGTAAGCTTGCCACCTAAAAAACAAGACTTCCTTAGTATTAAATGCTAAACGTGTTTGGCTCTTTTCCCAGTTGTGCTGATGCAGCAGAGACAAAGCTGCTGTCAGGACTAAGCTTGTATCGTGTGTAAAATAATTTTGACTGGATTTACTGACAGGCAGTTTTAGGTGAGTGCAGGTGGATGTTGGCAGAGCAGAGGTAATGACTACAAGTCCTTAAGACAGATAGTTCCTTTGACATCAGCATTCCCCTTGAGGGGCAGGACAACTAATAGTCGGACTGGCTGTCTCAGGTTGTAATCAAGGCTCTTGACTCCAAGTTTAGTTGGCTGATCAACATACATGTAAGCGTCATTTTATAAATTGAGGTTCATTTCTATGTTTTGTTGGGTTTCTGCAAGTTACTGGAAGGCTGGAGGCACAATCAAACAAAACGCTGCAGGCAAGCACTAGAACAGTCAAAGTGTCACTTAAGGGATGAGTCGTCTTGGTCATGGCTGACAAGTGTTTTCCTCCCTTTCCCTCTCTTTCAATCTCTTTTATTCTCTCGGTCCCTGCTGTATCTTTATTGCAAGTCTATTTGAACTGAGTTTCATTTTCTGTGTGCTTTGCAGTTAAAGGCCGTTACGGTCTTTACTGTGTATGTGTGCTTGAGCTCCTAAATGAAGAGTGCATTTTTTAATATTTTAGCATCCTGGTGCCAACAGAACACCAGAGTTTTAATGCTGATACCAAATTATACTTTGTTTATTACTTTACTTTGTGAAATATAAATAGTTCCCAAATATTACTTTTTTAAGCATAAGCATTTAGAAGAACTTTGCCCAAAATGATAAAGTCAAAAACTGTCGACATTCATTTATTAAATGCTTTTGGTCTTATCCCGTGATCTTCATCAGCACTCAGTATATCATGAAATAATAAATCCATTGATTTGTGTACTTAAGTGATAGTTCACCCCCAAATTTTGTTTTGTGTGTCAGATACTGACCCGTAGATGTTTGAATTAAAGAATATTATTTTTCCTTTCAGTGTTAGTCCATAATAAAATGTGCGCTCTGTTTTGCTGACAGCCCATGGAGATACACTTGTGAAAGCATCAAGATTATCTAAAGCATCCATCCACTATTTTGTGTTGTGGGTTAGGGTTATTCTCTGTGTTGATGAACTCCGGCTCGAATAAATACAGTTCTTCCTCTCTCTGCACCAGCTATTTTCATTTGCTTATCCTTAAGGAGCGTTATTTTCTTCAAAAATATTAACAAGTTATACCAAACTTGTTAGTGATGAAAATGGCTAGTACGCATAGAGAGGAGTTTCTGCAGTTTTTGGCAGAATGATATTTAAGCCAGGGTTCACCAATATTTAGAATAACCCTAACACACAACACAAAACATTGGAGTGGATGAGTTGGATTTAGTAGCTTTCTAGCCAAAATAAAAGTGCTTTCGAAATATTGAGCTTACCACATGACAAAGAAGACTTGGATTATACCACACAAAACTGTTGAGTGTTTTGGATGGTTGTTTCTTAGATAGTTTTGATGCTTTCATGAGTTTTCCGCCATACACTGCCAGCAATTCAAGACATGCAAGGGTGAGTAATTGATATACAAAACAGAATTTCACAGTGAAATATCACTTTATTTGAATACTTACCTGGAATACTGGAAAACTAGCCGCAGGTTAGATTAGCCTGGCATAAAGACTGGAAATGTGGAAACAGCTAGCCTTACTCTGTCTAAAGATGATACAATTTGATTACTTGCACCTCTTAAGTTCACCAGTTAGTACTATTTTATACTGGTTGTGTGTCTGGTAACCTCATGGTGGGAACAAGACTCCAGGAAGTCACTGCTATTAACAGTCTCACACATAACAAGCTCTCAAATTTTTCACTTCAGTTCTTAATGGATTAAACAATCAAGACATTACAATTAATCTGTCTTTAGAGGGCTAGGTGTTGTGCTGTGTTTATAGTCTTTGTTGCAACAATAAGCTAATCAGCTGCTGTAGAATTACCACTCCTAAAATGTTGAACTATGCCTTTTGAAGTGATTATAGTCACTATTTTTATCATAACAGTGTATCACTCAAGAATGTGACAATGTGAAAGGGCTTTGTATTAATGAACCTACTCAGAATTCTCCCCTGAATCTGCATTTTGCACTTTCCAATTGACGGAGCTGTATATTTTTTAGTGAAACCTTACTGTTTTGGTTCTCTCTCACGGCTCCATACTGTCGTTTTACAGTAATGACCCACTGAGCCATACCTGCTCTGCACCAAACACTGTTCACAGCTGGTGAACACAAAGGAACATTTCAAAGTGGAAGAGCCAGATATTTCCCTCAGGAATTGTTCAGACCAAAAACATAGTGGATAGAAAGTAAATATTGGACTTGCATTCACTTGGTGAATACAACAAATGACTGATAATGGTTCAATAAAATGGATTTAAGGAGAACCTGCCTGATCCAAAATCAGTTGATGGGATAGAATATATGATGCCAGCTTCTGAGTACAGGACAGTTTTTAATACACTGCTACAGACACATTTTGGTGTGCATATAGGAAGAATTGAGGCTTAATAACCAGCACTTAAAGACTAGCAGGTTGAGCTGTAGTGGCACTTGAATTTTCCAGATGCACTCAGAATTGAATTTAACAATATTATTCAGCATGGTTGTTGATGTCTTTCCTCAGTCTGTGTCTTTCTTTTTTGTTGTTTTGTCTCAGTTCATTGGTCATGGCTCTCACAATCAGTTACTTTGTCTGACTTTTTCTCACTCTCCTCGACTGGATTTAGATTTGGTTGTACATCTCTATCTTTTTCTCACTCCTGTAATGTCCACAAGTGGGGTGCTTCTATTTTCTGGTCTAACACTCCGTGAACAAAGCCCAATCTTTCGTTCCCCCTGTTCTCATTCCTCTGCGTCCTGCTCCCCTAACTCATTCTAATAAATTATGCACAGTATTTCACTTTGATGGAGGCCTAATTGCTCCCCTTCAACGCTTGGATCTTTAATAAACAACTCAAAAAAGGAAAATAAGTGAAATTATAAAAATGCGTATTCAAAACCTAATGTTGGGTGTTTAACTTTAGTCCCTGAGCTGGTCCCTTAAGCTGGTGATTAAGTAAAACAGCTGCAAAAATGGCTGTGATAAGTACAAGACAGCAGCAAGACGACTCAAAAATAGCACCACCACCATCGCATCTCGCTGTTCATTCTTTAACACTTTACATCTGAGGCACTGTGAGCAGCTTTGCCCCCGAGGCATTGTGCCAGCCGACTCTGCTTGGAATTACGAATTAGGAATATACAGTAATGTTTGGTAATATTGTGTGACTTTAGCTTTCGAAGTTGTGAGCGTTTTTCTGTTGTCAGAAGAATCACTAATGATGCTGTTATCTGGGGCTGGAAGCTTGATTAGCTTGACGGATGGAGCAGGCATTGGCAGCCTGAACTCCTCTCTTCTGTCAGTCTCACTGTGTTTGTGAAGAGAGAGAGGAGAGTTGATGAGTTTGTGGGGAGAAATGTATACACATAGTGGCACAGGCACACACACACAAACACAAACACACACAGTCTGATAAGGGAAAATAGGACCCCTTCCCATTATCCTCCTCTGAACCTCAGTCAGGCTTACACACCAACACTGAACTGCAAAGGATCCATGGAGCAAAAAATGAGCAGCTGCCTGCCTGTCAGCCCATCAGTGTGAAGGAGGAGGTGGAACACATGCCTAATCTTCTTATCATCTCATCCAGCTCTGCCTTTAAAATGTTTAGCCATATATCTCCTGGTTGGTGGGAGGGCGCTTTGGTGTGAAAATAGATGCAGAGGAAGGATGTGACAGGAATCAAACATCCCTGAATGGGAGCTAAATGTGCGTGTGTTTGCTTGTGTTGGGCGGTATTGTTCCCTCACTGCAAGTATTGGCAGTTGCTAAATATTCACCATATGCAGAGGGAGGTGTTTTATGTGTTAGCCTTGTCTTGTGAATATTGTTATGGTACCAAACCATAAAAATGAAGGAACTGGTAAATTCTTGGAACTCTTAAAATGAACGATAGTTTCATGACAAGTATCCTTTTGTGTCTGTGTGAGTAATACATGTTGTCTGTCAGAAGCAAAGGTGCGTGGAGTGCGACGTAATTAAAGTGACAAGGTTGAGTGCATCTTGCATTTTGTCTCCCACAAGTTGCCTTTGTTGGTTTCATACCCGGAATGATTTGTTTTAACCATGACCATGATCTCTCTTTAACTTTAAAGGTGGACCTAAGTAATGCATTAGTAATACACTTAGAAATGGAATTTGTTTGGGGGGTTTTTATGCTAACTGAACTTAGCTTCCAAGACCTAGTTTCTTAGCTAGTTCTAATTGGTAAACAGAAATTAGCAAAGCAGTCAGCACTAAATGGCGATTCAGCCTATAAGTGTTTGTTTATTTGTTACTGTTTCATTGTTATTACATACAGACATGAGTACAAGATTTAAATGAGTCTGTGCATTGTATGTATGTGTCTGTGCCAAGCCCTGTGGTTAGAGTGGTCCCCTCTTGTCCCTAGGGCCTTAAACCCCGTGTGCCACAAGACCTCCATCTAAATTCAACAGCTGCTGCTGCTGCTGCTGCTGCTACCCTTCATCCCTTTTTTTCTTGTCCCGGTTCTTGTTAACTCCTTTTCTCGCCTTCAGTCGATTTTTATTTCCTCTTTCTTCTCTGTATGTTCTCCACCTTCCCCACCCCCTCTCCACTCCTGATCTTGATTGCGTTCTATTCTCCTCTCCCTTTTTTTTCTTGCTCTTTATGGAGATTATATGTTGTTTTTTTCTGCTCTCATCACTTCTCCTCACTCATTATTCACTTCTTGTCTTGGCTCTGCTCAGTGCGGTCTTGTTTGGGCTATTTATGCCCACTGCCAGTTAATTCTCATAGTTTTTGTTGATTGCAGTTTTTAATTCTCTGTCTTTCTCTTGCTGTCTACTCTCTCTCTCCCTCCCTCTCTCTCTCTTTTTGCCTGCATCCCACCGCCTCTTTGTCTCCTGGCAGACAGCAGCAGATTGCAGGCTGGACAGTGCATGTGGGTGTTTGACATCGCACACGAAGCTGAGGGCCATGAACAATGTCTGCGTGTATAAGAATAATTTGATATATTATCTGCACACGTTCACTCACATATTCGCACACACTCACATCTCTCTCTCTCTCACACACACACACACACACCTTGCTTCTTATTTTAGCATTCTGTGTCAGTGAGCATGCACATAATTGAACAGACATCCGTTAAATTATACAAACAGACAAACAAGTAAGTGTTTCTTTACCTAGCTGGACTGAGAGATGGACATGCACATAGAGAGCTTAATGGATGTCTAGTACGTTTATGTAATTATCATATTTATGGGGCACAGGAGTAAGACAGTGCTTTAACATTAACAAACCAACAGAACAAATGACGGGCAAATGGTTGTTTATCATCCAGCTTATATAACTGGCTCATTTTATTCACCCCAATGAAGACCACATCATGATTTCTCCCTCCCTCTGCATCTGTGTACTGTGCAGTTGTACATTTGGCTCATTGGGAACAGAGTCATCCCTAATCAGTTCTGAGGAGAAGCTTGTTTGTACCTGCAGCCATGATTACAGCCCTTGAACACAAAAGCTGAGCAATTAGTCTTAATAAGAAAGAAAAAGAAACACACTTAATTGAGGCTTGGATTCAAACTTTTCACCCTCTCTCAGAAACAAATGATTTTATGCAAAGCTAGAGCTTTTAAGTATCAGGTAATTGCAAAAATGTTCCCACTCAAAGTCCTAATCTTTAGTAATGCTGTCTGATTGTTGTCTATTCTTAGGAGTGGCACAAATTGCATTTTTTTTCTTCTTTAGTGGCTTTTCGTTGTAAAATAGGTTAGGATAGAAGCATTGAGTGGCAAGAGAGAAAAAAACTGTCATTCTTTTGGCAGCCTGTAGCAAGTTTCATCCAGTCTGACAGGTGTAATTCAATATAGGCTATTGGTCTTAAAATATTTACTTAAGAAAGTGAAAAAAAGATAATAAGGTTGAAGTTTTATGTTCTGACAGAAAATTTAAATAGGCCGCTTATATCTTTATGCAGGTCATTTTACGGGTAAGGGTGAGGGGGTAATGTTGATATATCATTTTTAAAATATCAGCTGCTCTCCCTGACATTTACACTATTTTCTCTCTGCCCTCCCCCTGTTTCTGTAAAAACACTCATCTGCCTTCCCCCACCCACAACTTCTAGCTTTTAAAAAAAATTAAACTGTTTAAACAGGTAATCTCTGAAGGTTTGAAATGAAACTAAGATCATTTTATGCTTTGTCACTAGGCACAGTTGATAAGTGTTGTTGTTATTTACTTATGCTTTGGCGAAAGGTTTCAGTTGTCTCCATGTTAACAATATTTGGCACGAATATCAACTAGGAAGTTCATTTAAAACTATCTCAGTAGCAACATTGACATTACCCAGTCACATTATGCAATGAAATATAATGATGTCTACGACATAACAAACTGTCCAGCTACGCAACATGAAATGAAATGGTTGGGCGGCACCTTTTTCTGTTGAAATTACATCATTATCAAATGTGCAGAGTGATGAAGCATAAATCGGCCTAAGTTGTTGTCAGCGGTACAACTTTCTATGCCCTCCCACTGTCTCAAAATAAAATACTTTGCCCTCCCAAAAACAGAAAATAAAATCTAAATTCCCTTCCTCCTTTTTTAAACAGCCCCCCCACCCAAATAAATATGGAACGGTCCCTGAATCTAACTAGCCTAGCTCAGCAGGATAGCAGTTCACTGACACCAGTAGGATTAATGTGATTTGGTGTGAGTTAGCTATATACAAATTAGCTTACCTATTTAAACTTATAGATTTTGTTTATAAACAATGAACTGCTTTTAACACAAGTAAGGTTTTACAGCTTATAGGCTATTTGATGTAGCCTGTTCATTGTTGTAGCCTGACTGAAAATCATAAACTGTAAACTGTAATTCTTTAATTTCTTTAAAAAAAAATTTAAATCTTTGCAGGTCGTGCAGTTGAGCCTGCTGCCCTTTAAAATTTGGTGACTTTATCATGCTTAACTCTTCATGATTCCTCATCACTTCCCATGATTAATTATTGATCATACAACAAGTAAAATCATTACCGTGACAAATGTGTCCTCCCTACAATGGTGAAACGTCTTGTGCTCAAACTAAGAAAAAAAAAACAACCTATTAAATATGCTTGTGAACCAAAAAAAGAACATGATCAAGAATTCATCCTTAAAGTCTCTGTAATAGAAGTTATTATTCAAGCCACTGATAAATTTGTTTGCACTGGGATTTGTGTCTAGCCTGCTTTTGAATGTGTCATTTAAAAGGCTGAGAGGGAGCGCGTATGTAATACTTGTAGGTGCAGGGGATTATTGGCGTATTTTATCCCAAACTGCTGGTGCAAACATAATCGTGGTTTAGTGCATCCTCCCCAGTTGCATGGCCTTTACGTGAAGAGCAGTGCTGCACATGCACTTACTGAAATGTCATTTTTTAAATCGCAGATTATCACATACTGTAACAGCATTAGTGAAAATCTTTAGGTGAATGAATTAAGACCAATCTAATATAACAATATGCAATATGGAGAATTGGACATGGCAGCTTGTTGGAGCAGCAGTAGCAACTTCTCACCAGTGTAAATACCTAACTTTTTTTCTTAGTCTATTTCCTGGTGGATCAATAAAGTTTATTTTATCCAAATAATGATTATGATATCAATGTATTTCCCCCAAAGCAAAATTTATCTTCTATGTCCTCATACAGGAGCTTGAATAGAAAAAGTCTCATAAAACTTGTATGGATTTAATGTCACACTTATATAACATGGCACTCCTCAATACACAACAGGACAATAAGGAGAGAATGTAAAACTTTGTTTGTTTGAGGCTTATATAAATCCTGTCCATTACAGTACATTCAGATTACATAAGAAAGCTTTATTGTCAGTCATGAGACAAAGTACACTTTCTGCAGACTTGAAAGAGACGTAGCTGAGTCACTTTTCTATTGTTAATCAACGATCGAGGCTCAAGATGAATCCGTTGTCTGGTTGCGTTAGGTCCTCTGCAGTTGAAATTCATAAAAGTTGAACTGAAGTGATGTAATTTGATGCAATGCACATTCAGACAATTAAACAAATAAGCTGATGTGTCCCAGTGGTTACGTGGTTTAAGATTCCCAGTTTATATCCAGCTGGGAGCCTTTGTCGCATTTCTCACAGTATTTTTTCTGCCTGTCTTTACTATCAAGCCAAGGTTAGAAAAACTTTATGAAAAAGTAAAAAAAAAACATAGAAATAGACTGCACTTTCAAAGTCAGCATATTGACATGCAGTACCGTATATACCATTATTCTTCAGAATGTTAGACCCGCAAACCAATAACTAAACACAATGAGAAAAAGAACATACTTGTGTTCCTCTATAGAGTTTCTTCTTCTCACAGTTGATGTCTGCAAAGTTTATATGTGGTCCAGGCTGTGTTGTACAATTTCTCCCATTGCTAATGTTAATTGACATGTCCCTACGCCCATGCATGCAGACCATGTACATAGAATAAGGCCTATTAGCCGTCAAGCATGTTGTATTAAGGTGACTAAACCCGCATCATCCTTGTCAGCAGAACTTGGCTGATATTTGACTAAACATGTTGCACTGAACATTGACTGAAGTGGCTTTTCAGCAGCAATGCTAGTTTGCTAATTAATTGGTTGAGTGGCATCTAAGCCCGTGTGTCGAATTATAAAATCTCTGGTTGGCCGTGTGACTTGTTTAATGGCTGATAGTTAGCTGGTTGGCTGCGCTTGTTTGGCTCCTCAGTGGTGAGGAGGCTGAACAGATCTGCTTCAATTAGAAAAACAGACCACACACATGCACACACACACACACACATGCACACACTGTGTGTGTTTTTCTACCACACTGTCTTCCTCACAATCACTGCAATCATTGAGTTCAGGTCATCTGCTTTCTTCTGCCCTCTCTGCATTTGCACTCCCCTTCTTTACTCCTCCACTCCATTTCTCTTCTCCACTTCATCACTTCAGTCCTCAAGTCCTTGAATGCTGCCTCTAATGGCCTCACCTTAGACGTGATGTCTTTCTCTGTCTCTCCTGGGGTCACACCGACTTTTGCCCAAGGCTTCGTGCTGCACTGCACTCCTTCAAAACAACCACTGCATTGCAATAGCACATAACACAAAACACTGTTATACACAAACTCACACTTGGGATGCATACCTTTCAAAAGATAAAGATGGGCCTTTTAATGTGATATATGTGCTGCTGTTCAGGCACGATAGACAGACAGAAACAGTGTCCATTAAATGTTTTCACTACACATTACGGAAATATTGATGTGACACATTTTTATAGTGACAATATGGCTTTACATAATGTTTTAAGGATAAAAATGATGTGTGAAGTCTCCCTCTTTCACTCACACTCACACCCACCCATGTGCTCTGCTTCATTTCTCGGATTTTACAGCGAGTCTCAGGGGAGGACGAGGTGTTTACAATCATCTAAAGCACTCTTTAAACTCTGCGACATTGTGTAGCTGACTGTGTTTGTGTTGGCCTCCGCAGGGGAAGTCGTACGTGTTTGACCAGGTGTTCCCCACTAACACCAACCAGGAACAGGTCTACAATGCCTGTGCCAAGCAGATTGTTAAAGGTGAGTCCTGTGCAAGATTTGCCTTTTTTGTTTACGATGCACAAGTCACACAAAAAGCTTAAAGCCAACACACCTTGAATTAGCTTATCCTTGGGTTTCACTTTGCAGCTTTATCTGTTTAGCTTGATTTACTGACTGCATGCATTAGCAGCTCTTCACAAGCAGTGAGATAACCAATTTCCATGATATGATGTGGTCGCACAAGCACAAGGTATGAGCATCAAAATGCACTGATTAACAAGATTCATGCGTATCGCAGCACAGTGGGTCTGGTTAATCCAGAAGGCCCGAGATCAAACGAAACCAATACCCTCGGGAGGCAGATCTCTTTCTTTCGCTCCTCCCTCCGACTGCGTCTCCCTACATCTGTCTGCCTCTTTTTTTCACCACGTTTGTCTCCTTTTTGAGCTACTTTCAAAGCGAGTGTGAAACTCCATTGAACTAGTTCTAGATTGAGCATGAAAAAGAGATTGATTTGATGGGGAAGATCACTTATAGAGTGTGAGATTACCTCGTAGGCTGAGGAAAGATTGAAATAAAAAGGCGAGATGAATCGCAGCGCCAGGCTGGAAGGATTCAAGGTTGGGGATTTAGCAAAATGAAGCAGTGAGATGAAAAATGAGATTTGAAATGTGTCATGGGGAAAAGGGTAACGGAGAGGGCGAGGAAGGCCTGAGAAAGGTTTGGAGGCACATATCCATGCACTTTTTCTCCTCTGTTTTGCTGCCTCTTTCTTTGCCCTTTTTGCTGCCTTGCTCTCACACTCATGCTGTCTTTCCTTCCTCTCTCCTCTCCTGTGTTTTTCTTTAGTGGTGGGTTCTGTTGTCGAGCGATCTTATCTCCTGCTGTCTTTTTTCCTTTCAGCAGTGGATTCTTTATTATTCCCTCTTTTATGTGCTGCACTCTGTTTTTGGTGTCATTGTGACCAGCTTGGAGGCAAAAGGAGATGTTGCTGAGCTGAGAGCTGTGAGAGTTAGGGCAGCACAGAGGAGAGAGCTGAGTGAAGCAAGAAAAATTGTGCCTCATGATTTCAGCTGGAAGCCATTGTGATAAGTCTGTGGTCAGCTAACTTGTGACATCTGGCCTTTCAGGGTGATGAGTTTTTTTCTTTTTCCATGTTTGACTTTTGCCACAGGGGTTTATTAGACTGTTAGCAACATGACATTTAGTCGTGTGCTGCATTTAAGAGCTAATGCGCTTTGGTGGTGTTTGTTTTTTCATTGTTGCTCTGACCAGATGAATGGAGAGTATAATATTTTAGTACCTTCTTGGTACTTCACTGAGAGCCTCCTGGTGACTTTTACGCTTTAGGTAGGTGTTGTTTATTGCGTGCAGCCACAGAGGTCATTCAGCACCTAACCAAGCTTAAACACCGGGTACTTTTACAGTGCGTCCAAGCTTTTCTGAAGCGCAGTTTGATCTATCATCAGAGCAAAGGTCAGAGATATTTGTCTGGGTGCTTGTCTGCCTTCCTGTCGGGTTTCTCTTTGTCGGGCACTCTCACTGTCATTCTTCATTTTCGCATTGTTTTCTTCTTTGGTATTTTTTTAAACACACTTCTTTTTGTCCTTTTCTCATCATAGATGTACTTGGTGGATACAATGGGACCATCTTTGCTTATGGGCAGACCTCCTCTGGAAAAACACACACCATGGAGGTACAGTACAATATTGTTAAATAATTCAAAGGGTAGACTTCTTGCTGTAGCACACACACACACACACACACACACACACACACACACACACACACACACACACACACACACACACACAAAAAAATTTATAGTATCTC